>CM076570.1:223486445-224086445 GCA_034641835.2 Pinus albicaulis
AAATGTAGTGACCTAGAATCACCCCCTACGTCATCATCATGTGGCAATTTTTAGTGCTTAGACATAACCTAGTAGCAATACATTGTTCTAACAACTTTTCTAGCATTTCTAGAGCTTGATCAAAGTCCCTCATTTATTAAGTCAAAGAAAATGTTGATTATGGCCCTCTGAAATGTGGCTTGGGAATTGCATAACCTAAATGGTAGAACTCTATAAGAAAAAGTACCCATGGAGGTAAAGGTTGTCTTATCCTGATCTTTGGGAGCTATTTGGATTTGATTGTAACCACTGAACCTGTCAAGAAAGGAAAAGAATCATTTTCCTGCCCATGTATCCAGGACTTGGTCAATGAATGGAAGGGGGAAATGGTTTTTCTGCGTTTATTTAGTCAATTCTCTATAATCTACGCAGATTCTCCATTTCCCATTATTTTTAGGGACAACTACCAAAGGGGAGACCCCTATTTTTTGTCTGAAATCGGATAAATAAAATTTACATCCAACAGCTTTTGCAGCTCCTCTTTTACAATATCTTTTAAGTGCGGGTTTAGCCTTGGCTGAGGTTGTCTAATGGGACATGTTTCCTTATCGGTATAGATGTGGTGGGTGCATAGTTGCGGGTCTAAACCCTTCATGTCTGAGTAATCCCAAGCAAATGCCCCTTGATACTTCTAAAGGACTTTTATGAGCTTCTACTTTTGGTCATCATCCAAATTTCCATTAATATTCAGAACCTTTCCTAGCTCAACCTCAATAGGTATGTTGTTACGTACAGTGGTTGTTGGAATATGTTGATCCTTGAGGTTTGTTACAGGATTTTCTTGATCTTAGTTTTCAAGGGTTGTTTTCAACATTTGACATTTTAAATTTCTAGATGGTGGCTGACTCATGAAATTATTGATTATGTCGTCTTCAGCTTGATCCTTAAATTGAAGAGCTTCTACTAGTGTCAGGGGTGGACGAATGTTTTTCTCCCAGTATGTACATGGATTTTTGTGAATTTTTACTGTGGGTAAGCTTGGTTTGGCAGGTGGATAAATGATAATATTTTTTACAGAATCCCCTCTAGTGATAGTCATGCTACCTGTTCAACAGCCTATGTAAGCATCTGTTGTGGTCATCCAAGGTCGCCCAAGGATCAATGGACGCCCGTCCATCCTGTTCTTTGGATTAATAACTAAAAAATCAGCTGGATATTCCCCTGAGTCCACAGAGACCAGAATGTCCTGCACTATTCCCTCTGGTCTGATAACAGACCTATCAATTAGTTCTAGCAGTGTAGTTGTAGGTTCTAAAGATGATATGCCCAGTTTTTTGCAGGCCCTTGTAGTTAGGATGTTAATGGCTGCCCCTAGGTCGACCAATGTGTTTGGAAATGAGTGGCCAATATTTGTACAGCCACAATGGGATTTCCCGGGTCTTCATATTTCACGGGTGGCTCCTTACCCAGTAACAAATCAGATAGCACCCCTACCACATGAACGGTGGGTGCAGCCTTTATTTTTTTTATTTTCTTTTTCCCACATAGTTTTTTAATCGTCCTTGAATAAATGGGAATGTCTTGGATGGCCGAGGAATTTTAATACATAGGTTTCTCAATTCCCCCAAGATGTCAAAGTCTAGAGAGGTTATTGGTCTGGGCAGAGTTAGCCTCTCAGGTAATGGGGGCGGGGACAACCTAAGCACTTTAGGTTCTTTTTGGTCAACCTCTTTCTCGGTTATATTTTCCTGGTTAGGTTTAGTTGAAGTCTCAACTTGGGATGGAGGTGGAGTTGTGGCTTCTACAGGTAAAATATTACGTCCTAATTTCAGTTTTAGTTCGTTGCACTGTTTTTGTTCAGTGCTGAAATTTGGAATTTCTATGATCTGGATTAATTGAACCGGTCTGTTGTTGGGGTTAGGATTGGGTTGGGCTGGTAGTTGGGGGTGTATGGAAAGTTGCAGGTTATGCTGAACTAGGTAGGGGGCTAGCAACGTAGGTTGATTTTTATTTCCCGCCCCCATTCTTAGGTTGATCATCCCCAGGGGTCACTGCCAATTCCAATTAGTGTTTTTAGGAGGAGGGTTTGGCCACTGGGCTTGATATGGAAATTTTTTCCAATAAAGGGGAGAACAAGGAAACTTCGGCCAATTATTCCCTAATAAAGTTTGTGTAGGCCAGGGTGGCATAGGAAACGACTGGTTTGGCCAAGTAGAGAAGGGGTTTTGAGTCTGCCAAGTTGTTGCAGGGTTTTGCTGGTTAAACTGCGGTGAAGAAAAGAATGGAGGTAGGTCTTATGGCATACCTAGTCATACTTTCCACTGGTGACACTGATTCATTAAATATACTGGTTCAGTCTCTTCCTCGGCTTCCTTGTAAACTGCTTTCATCCCGGGAAGTGAAGGACATTGGTATGTGGTATGATCCTTAGTGAAAATGGCACAAGTCTGAACCATGTCTAAAGGACATTCCCTCTGGATGTGCTTCTTTTGACATCATGGGAAAAATATGGCCAGGTTTTGTTCTGCTATAGCTTGTTTCTGCTTGGCTTGTAAAATATCAAGTTGTGTTGTCAAGGTACCCAGGATGTCAGTTTTGAAATTTTCTAACAGATTTCCAAATTCTGCTCTGGTTACATTTCCATTGTTCTTCTTAAGATATTTTTTCATAGAATCACGCCCAACTGGCCTATTGCGTGTACTACCCCAAGAGCATCTAATACATACAGAAATAATCTCGTCATATTCTTCCTAGTAAATATCTCCTGTCCCCATTATGTTAAGCATTTCAACCCATTCTTCCTTCATTCATTTAAGCATCGTGGCTTTTAAAATGTCCTTGGATAGCGTGGTATATGGGGACATTTGTAAATTGTATTGAAATCTTTCTACGTACTCTTCTAATGTTTCATTGTCTTTTGCATACATATTAAAGATTTCATCTTTTAGGTCTCGGGTTCGACAATAGTCTTAATATTTGTTAAGAAAAATGTTCTTCATTTCGTCCCAATTATTGATGATTCCCCCACCTAGTCCCATGAACCAGCGTAGTGTTGTTCCTTTTAAGGTAGAGGGAAATAGTTTTAGCTTTTGAGGATCAGTGGTGTAGTCATACCCCCTACATAAGACATCAAATTCAAATAGGAATGCATCAGGATATTTCGTAGTCAAACCATGGAAGGTGGGAATGTTGTGCAAGGGAATAGCTTTCATAGGGGCGTTTGCAGCATGATCAACAATGGGGTATTCCAATGTTGATGTCTGCCTCTGATTGTGATTTTTATTATTTTCCATTTGGTCGAAGATGTGACAGAAACCTTCAAGGATTTCTTATTCTGGAGCAGTGATCTGGGGGGTCTTAGTAGGCGAATGCGATGGAGGTTTTACAGCACTTCCCTGGTCTGGGATCCTAAGTACCTCTGTCTTGACTACTCTTCAAGTGATTTAGGCTCTGGAGTTTCTATTTGAATTATGTCGCTAGTTTCTCCTTCCCCTTCTTGTAAATTGCAAGAACCTCCCTCTCTCGAAGGGTCAGTGCCTATATGATTGGCAGTTTGAAGGCTTTGCTCAACTCCTTCAGTTTCACCATGAATCTCGGCGTGGGCTACATATGGTGAGGCTACAGCTTGAGGGAGCGTGATAGGGTTTTGAAAGGAAATAGTTCTAGGTCCTACGAATGCCTGAGATTCAACTTTCTTAATGATTTCGTCTATATATGTTGCCCTTCCAAGGATCACCGGTTCTTAGGATTGTGAAGATTTTTTAGAGTTAGTTCGAATTGTTTCTTTATTTTTCCTCCTATTCATAAAACAAGAGCACCTACTCTACTGGTCTTTGAACAATTTTGCTGAGAAGCGAGCTATAGAGCAAGCATTTTTCTTACCGGTACGCAGGTTCTTACCTCTTGTTTTTAATACCCAATTCTTCACAGCAATAGAGAAAGGTGAATAAAGGATATCACTCCTCCTCGGCAACGGCGCCAAAAATGTTGGTGTCATAGAGGTGGCTTATTATAGGCAACCCTAGTGCTCTTCATTTAATTATCAACCCAAGGTAAGTCTTCTTATTTCAAGGGTGTCGGCACAATATATGCAAGTGAGATCGACTGATAGATACTCTATGTTGTTTATGAGAAAGGATTATCTAGCCTCCCAAATTCGATCAACTTAACGAGGAATGATTTGGTAGGTTATGGCTGGTTATTCTGTCAAGCCTATGATTGAACACTAGGATCGTGGTTTGAGCAGCAACTTAATAAATTGAACAACAATCTAAATGAATTAATCTAAAGCAATCTGAATGAATCGAACAGCAGTCTAAGTGAATTGAATAGCAATCTTAAATGAATTGAACAGGAATCATAAACGAATTGAACAACAATCATAAGTGAATTGAATAATAATCTAAATGAATTGAACAGAAATCTTAAATGAATTGAACAGCAGTCTAAGTGAAGTAATCTAAATGCATTGTACAACACTCACTTATATAATTTTGCAATGGAATTCTCTTGGTAAACTAACTCATTGGTCATTAATCAATAATTGGATGCTTTACCGTGCTGACAGAACAATGTAATCCACAAAGATAAGTAACATCGAGCAATAACTATCTTGCGATTTGTAAATCGATTGCAAAGGCATTGAAATGAATTGAAAACATCTATTTGTGATGAAGTGTTATTATAAACTAGAAAATACGAAATGTGATTATTCTGAATCAAGAAATACATAAATTAAACTATTCTAAAGGAAGAACAAATGTAACTTTATTGAGTAGAGAAGTATGTTACAACCACATCAGATAATTGAACATGGATTTTGTAACTAACGCGCAGCACAAAATTAGCGCAGAGACTCCCAGAGGTTGGGCCCGGACCACTAGAAGTTCTAACGCAATGAGAACCTCAAAAGGTAATTGTTCAAAACATCAAAACTCAAAGGATAATGCAGAAATACAATATAACAGCTCTGTCTTGACACGCTTATTACAGAGAGAAAATTCACAATTAACTTCGACTCCCTATCTAGTTTGTCCCTGGTCCTTTTAAAGGAAATTTCACGCAATGAGGAAGTATTCTCCAAACGACAGCCCACTGCGCGTGGCTGTCATTTGAGTTCTTGGGCTAAAATCTGTTTGTCTGCCTTCTGTTGGCTTCTGGGAGTTACTAAGATCCCATACGTTTGTGTCTGTTAGTTTTCTTTCCATTTACCATTGGTTCAGCTACTCTGCCTTCCTGCATACGAAGATACAATAAATCAATTTTCTGTTATAAAACATTCCTTTTGTCGTTAGCCCTATTGCTCTAGTTTTCATAAATATTTTAATTCTTTATTGTTAAAATGAGGAAGAATTCCCCAAATTGTGACATAATTTGAAGTAATTATAGGGTGAAAACGTACCTCAATTCGGGCCCAACAGTACCTAAGAAAAATGGAAAGTGGAGAATTTGTGTAGATTACAGAGCTTAATAAGGCTACATTAAAAGGTCATTTTCCTTTACCATTTATTGATCAAGTACTAGATTCATTAGTTGGGAATAAATTATTTTCATTTCTTGATGGATTTAGTGGGTACAATAAGATAAAGATAGCATTGGAAGACCAATATAAGACAACATTTACATGCCCATGGGGAGCATATGCATACAATTTCTTACCCTTTGGTTTATGTGATGCACTTGCTACTTTTATGAGAGAATTCCTTGCAATTTTTGTTGATTTTATCCATGAGTGTGTAGAGATTTACATGGATGATTTCACTTTGTATGGTGGAACATTTGATGATTTTTTACAAAACCTTGAAAAAGTTTTGAAAAAATGCATAGAGACAAATATATCACTCAGTAATGAAAAATGATTTATGATGTTAACTGAGGGAATAATGTTGGGACACCATATTTCTTCTTCGGGAATTAAGGTGGACCAACAAAAATTCAAGTCATTGTGAATTTAATACCACCCACAACACAAAAACAAGTAATAATTTTCCTGGGTTATGCATGCTACTATAGGAGATTTATTGAAAATTTCAGTAAAATAGATTTTCCATTATTCAAGTTACTTGCAAAATATGTGGAATTTCAATAGACAAATAACTGTCAAAATGCATTTGAAAAATTAAAATAAAAATTGTCAATTGCACCCATTCTTCAGGGACCTAATTGGTCTTTGCCATTTCATATATCAACTGATGCATCTAACACTGCTATAGGTGCATCACTTAGACAGAAAGAGAATCAGTTTAATTATGCCATATATTTCATAAGAAAAAATTTAACATCGGCAGAATTGAACTATACTATTATAGAGAGAAATTTTAGTTGTAGTACATGCAGTTAATAAATTTAGACATTACATTACAGGTTATCAAGTATTCATCCACACAAATCATTTATCCATAAAATATTTAATGAACAAATCAATTACAAATGGCAGAATAACTATATGGTTGTTATTGATGCAAGAATTTAACATCATTGTACAAGATCGACCAGGTAAGGATAATCAAGTTGCAGACTTTCTATCAAGACTTGATTCACCTGGTGATCCAAATCTAGTGTCAGATAATTTTCCAGATGAAAATATATTTTTTATAACTGTCAAAACTCCATGGTTTTCATATATATTCAACTATTTATCATCTGGCATCCTACCATCTCATGACAGAAATAAACAGAAACGAAAGATAATTAGAGAAAGTGCTAGATATAGTTGGGTCAATGGTGACCTCTTTTATGCTAGTTCTGATCTAATAATAAGAAAATGTGCTAAGGAGGACGAGATTATTGATATTTTGAAAGCATGTCATGACGATCCATGTGGTGGTCATTTTGCAGACAAGCGAACGTCATATAAAGTGTTGAAACTTGGTTAATATTGGTCGGCCACCTTCAAAGACTCCAAGGCCTATGTGAAGAGATGTGATAGCTACCAAAGAATTGGAAGACTAGTGGCATTAGATGAAATGTCATTAAAGCCACAAGTACTGATTGAACCATTTGTGCAGTGGGCTCTATACTTTGTGGGACCAATCAACCCTCCATCAAACGGAAAGAAGTACATCTTGGTATGTACAGATTATGTAAATAAGTGGGTGGAGGAAAAGGAAATAGCAAGGGAAACAGAAGATACAGTTGTATATTTTCTATTTGAAGAGATATTTTTAAGGTATGGAGTTTTGCGACAGATTGTAACTGACCAAGGCACATAGTTCACATCAAAGCTTGTTCGAGATCTTACAGAGAAGTACAAGATCAAACATAGAAAATCAACTCTATACCATCCTCAAGCAAATGGACAAGTGGAATCAACAAACAAAGTCCTGGAGAATATCATGACGAAGACTATACAAATGAATAGAAAGGACTGGTCATAGGAATTGAGAGATGTACTATGGGCATATAGGATAACATGGAAAAACACAACTGGGTTCAGTCCATATCAATTGGTGTATGGAAAATAATTCCTATTACCCATAGAATTTCAAATACATACATTCAAGTTAGCAGCAGAGTTGGGAATGGAATTATCTGTGGCACAACAACAAATAGTCATGGAATTAAATCAACTGGATGAGATATGACAGCAAACAGTAGAGCACACATCTCTTATGCAAGAACAAAGAATTAAATGGCATGATCGATTCATCAAGAATAAAGTGTTTCAAAAGGGAGATTGGGCACTATTATTCGACTCCAAGTTTAAATATTTCAAAGCAAAGTTTACAACTCATTGGCTTGGGCCATATGATATCGAAGAAATATTTGACAATGAAATTGTAAAGATAAAAACAATTGACGAAACATCTATTTCATTTGTCGTTAATGGACATAGGCTTAAATTTTACAATAATCCTATAAATAAAGAGGACTTCATGGGAATAATTTCAACAGATATTGATCTGGAACTAATGGGACGGCATAGAAATATGCCTTCCATAAATCCAGAAGAAGAATAATAAATAATAATAAATAAATAAATAAAGATAAAAAATTTAAAATTTAAAAATTTAAAAATTTAAAAAAAAAAAGAGTTTGGTTGTGAAAATCCAGAAAACTGGCACAATACAAACTCGAATTCATATCATAAAACCAACTTGTTTGGCCAATATGAATTCTATTTTTGTTTTGATTTTACTTCAGTATGATTTTTGAAGATTTACCCTCCGAGACATGCAAGACTTGAGGACAAGTCTTAACATCAGCAAGGGGGAAGTGTGTAATAAAACTATGTAAATAGTTTGAGCAGCTTAATTGAAGAAGGAATTTGAATTGCAAGTACAAAGGGACCTGACACATCATTTAACATACTATGCAGAAGGGACCTAATACATCACTGAAAATATTGAGCAGAAGGGACCTAAAACATCATTGAACATACTATGCAAAAGGGACCTGAGATATCATTGATAATATTATCCAGAAGGGACATGTATCATATGACAGAAGAAACTTCAAGCATTGTTGAAAATTATGCCAGAAGAGACCTGAAATAACAAAATTAAACCTGTAGAAGGGACCTGAACAAACATCATTATGAATCAATAATCAGATGAAAAGTATAAATAAGTCTCTACATTTCTACATATTCTGGAAGAGCCATCGTTATAAAAAAGACAATGTCGGCCATCATTTGACCAAAGGACATCATGGACATCAAACGATTTGTGGGAATACAAGTACAGTAAGTGAATTGATGCTCTTAGAATTTCAATTTTTTTTTAAATTCTAGAGATTGTTAAAGTTAATTTAGTACTTGTTATGCATATTCTACCTACATTTCACTACCTTCATATCCTACTCATTACATTCCTATTCTTATCCATATCCACTATCCAAACCATTTAATAAACATTCCATTAACCATATCTTATTCCTTATCCATAGCACATTAACCCTACTTTTCTTAAACAAAAATATCATAAACAAAAGGCTCAATTATCGAACCCTTGTTGGACCTACAAGAAGAAAGCAAAAGGTTAGTTTCATTGTAAACATTTAATTTTAAAATATTACCATTCTATTGGTCATTTTTAAAATTAAATAAAGGTTAAAACCTAAGTTAAAATCATGTGATAGCGCAATATGAAAATCTCAAAATAAAACAAAGATGCAAACTATATTATTGAGAGCGCAATCATATATATGATTAAAACCTAAGGTAATGAGCGAAGATGCAATTATGACATAAACAAAAATGAAATTGAAATAAACTAACCTAAGTATTAAATTGATGCGATGGAATGGAAATACGATGTATGATAATGATGCATGTGAAATGGGATGGACGGAAATATGGAGACCAGTGACGCGTGTACAATGGATTGAATGGAAATATGATGAGGAATGGTGCATGTTCGATGGGGCATAATGCATTTTGATGGAGATATGAATGCGGACATGGTGGTAAACATACGCCATGAATACAAAACGAAGGGTAGGTTGTGTAATTAATAATAGCTGAGAACGTGGATAGTGGGAGAGTACATTGTGGAGCCAACACACCAAGCCAATCAGAAAAGGTAAGCCATGAAGGCATCATTCAAGCGGTTGACGGATAAGAACGGTCAAACAAATTCAAAAACGCAGTGTTGCAAACACTGTGTAATCTGGTAAGAGAGATCCTTTTCCATTCTCAGAACTCAAACCACTAAAAAACTGTGCGTTCTTCACCATCATACCACTTTTCAAGCTCAGTGAGGGAGTGGAATGTCATGCAAACCATCATCACGCATCCAAGAAACCTTGTGAAAAATGAATTGACAGAGGAAGACGGAGGAGAGTTGTGAAGGAACAGAGGAAATTAAACATGGAAAAGTGAGAAGATATAGCAATAAGAAGGACAGAGAGATAAGAAGATTTGAATGAGATTTCGAGCCAAGAAATCCAGCAGTTTTTTCAATCAAGCATGTTGTCAAGGTGCAGAGATCCCGTGAAGCACGAGGTAAGAGAAAACCCGGATTTTTCTCGTTAAAAACAATGGTGATTCAAATGAACAAATCTCGGGATTTTTTTGTGTAAACTATGAATTATAAAGGAAGTGCTTCTGTCATTGTTTTAACTTGTCATCATCATATAATGTGTCACTTCCACCATTCACATAGACTCTTCCACCAATCAGCACATATTTTTCATTGGTTTAATGAGCGAATATTTGAGATATTAAGGGAGATTTTTATTGAGATGGTGTTGTTTAAAACACAGGAACTCAAGTCAAACTCAAAGAAATCATGAAGATCACTGCCAGAATAGGTAAATTCAAATTTTCTTCATATTTGGTTGCATATACAGTCTTCGGTTTTGGTTTGAATACAAACAGAGAAGAGAGTGTTTGATTTGTAACACACAGTGGCTTCATTTGTTGCATTTTTGAATGGTTTGTGTAAATTTCCATTTACACACATAGTGAGAAAATTCGAACCAAGAGAAAAGGTTTATGGTGAATGTTTGCAATGACAGAGATCGAATTATGGTTTAAGAGTCAGTAAAAACATAGCCAAAATGTTTTTTCATAACAAAGAGAAAAATTTTGTGAATTTTGAAGACACGGTGAACCCACTTTTTATGATATTTTTAATGAAACAGTGATTCATTCTCCAAATTTCTTACACACAGTGAGCTTAGGACATTTCAGATTGAATGTATAATGATTTTTCCTTATAAGAGAAGGGATTTTGTGTGAAATTGAAGGATAAAAAGGCATCGTGGTATTAAAAAAATTATTTTTTTTTACACAGTCAACAAAAGACAGAGAATTCTACAATTAGAGGCGGAGGATTTTTTTTAATTTTTGATGAGACAGAGGATCAAATAAGAAGAGAAGATTAATAAAAACATGATTGTTATGTTTTTATAATCTTTTCTACATCAAATCTTTGTGTTTGTAGAATCAATAAGTTCATTCCTTTCAAGAGAACAGAGGATTGGTTTCACTTCCTTGTCAAAGGCATCAAAAAGAGGTACGCTTCACTACCATGATGTATATATCAACAGAGATCTAGTGCATGAATTTTTGTTTTTAAAAAATGAGGATGATGACAATAAAAGGGTATATTAAATGGTTTTCAGAAAACATGGCATCAAGGATTGAACCTTGTTGGGTATGTGTTATATTCTTTCCACAACTAGCCCCACACACTGTACGTTGCGCCGGGCGCAGCAGGGGGGGTCACAAGGGGGAAGGCAGCCCCCACTGTTGGGGTCTGGAGCAGTGCCCCAGAAAAAATTGTTTTGGTGTGCGGACCCACTCATAGGCGGACCCACCCATGTTTTGTGCATGAGTTTGCACATGGTTTTGGGGTACGATGGTTTTCGGCCCCTGGTATTTTGTAGATCCGGTCAAGGGAACTACTGTTATGTTCTAATCCAGGGTTAATGGATTGGGGTTTATGTATGCTTCGGCATGTATATATATGTGTTGTAACACTAAAAGGAATATAATGAAAAATCAAGCTGGTCGTCCCGATTTGGGATCCAGTGGAAAATCTCTGTGTTTATCTGTTTTATGTTTTATGCTCTTGCTATTGTTTATTTTCTGTTATAAGAATCGTGTGTAGATATTTCTGTTCAGGGTTAAAACCTACATTTGGTATCGAAGCTGTTTCGGCTTCAAGGGGACGCCTTTGTTGTTGAGGGTTTTTTGCTCGTGCCTGTGGTAGACCCTGTTTAGTGGGAGATCTGCGGGATTGATTCTTGTGGTGAAAGAAGATGGCGAGCGGCGGAAAGATAGAGATCCAGAAATTTAATGGTGAGAGTTTTGAGTTGTGGAAGCTCAAGATGGAGGATCTGCTGGTGGATAAAGATCAGTGGATCGCGGTAGATCCAGGTACTAAACCAACGGCAATGTCATATGAAGACTAGAAGAAACTGGATCGGAAGGCTAAGATACGTTTGTGTGTATCACATTCAGTATTGTTGAATGTATCTAGGGAAGCTATGGCGAAGAATTTATGGGAAGAACTTGGGACCTTGTACCAATATAAGTCTCTGGTGAATAAGTTGTTCCTGCGGAAAAAGCTGTATAACCTGAGGATGAAGGATGGAGACTCGGTGACAGAGCATCTGAACGCCTTCAATATTGTGGTAAGTCAATTTTCATTTGTTGATATTAAAATATTAGATGAAGATACATGCACCGGCTTTTTGTGTTCTCTACCAAATTCGTGGGACAGTCTGGTTATTGCAATAGGTAGCAATACAACTACCTTGAATTTTGATGACATTGTCTCAAACTTGCTGTCGGAGGAAATGAGACGGATAAATATGGAGGGCAAGAATGGAGATGCCTTATCTGTACGAGGAAGGTCACAAAACAAAAACAAGAATAGGGTTTCGAGTGGGAGATCCAAATCTAGAGGGAGATCTAAATCTCCTGGAAAGTTTGTAAAGGTATGCTGGAAATGCAGAAAGGAAGGGCACTACAAAAAGGACTGCAGATCTAAAGCTCCTGAGAAAGGAAAGGGATATGATGATGCTCCTTCTCGCAAAGCCACTCCTGCATGAAGGTGGGGATGTCTATTTGGCTTCTTCAAGTACACATGTAGATCATGAGTCATGGTTGATTGACTCTGCGTATCCTTTCACTTCACTCTCATAGGGAGATAGGGAATGGTTCAGCGAGTATGAGAAATATGATGGTGGTGATGTCTTCCTAGGGATGATAAGAAGGCTTAATTGTTGGACGTGGAAAAGTCAAGCCGAAGCCGCAAGGTGGAAGGATTAGAACACTCTGTGTTCGCATATTCTTCGCATTGACCGTAAATCTGATTGTGAAGCAAGATTAATAATGCGAGAAAAAACAACTTGTTCGAGAAAAATGCCCGCAAGATGGTTCGGCGAAAGACCGGTGTTAATGCGGGAGTTCGATTGGAACTCAGAAACTACAAGGTAGCACTGCTATTGATGGGTGTAAATGTGCCTCATGGTTCCTAAAAGTGGGTTCTTGAAGCCTAGTCGTTCTCTCTATAAATATCATGCTATGGCATTAAAGGCTTGGACATATTGGAGAGAAGGGCCTTCAGATACTACATGGAAATGGTATGGTAGAAGGTATGTCTAATAGCTCTCTGGATTTTGATTTCTGTGAACATTGTGTATATGGGAAGTAGAATCAGGTGAGTTTTCCTTTTGGTGCTAAGAGGGTGAACAAGATATTAGAGCTTGTGCACAGTGATGTGTTTGGACCTGTGTCGGTTCCATCACTCGGTAAGTCTGTGTACTATGTTTCATTTATAGATGACTTCTCAAGGAATACATGGATATATTTCTTGAGGAATAAATCTAAAGTCTTTGATAGATTTAAAAAATTTAAGGCTCGGGGTGGAAAACCGCACGAGAAGAAGACACCGAGAACGGATAATGGTGGGGAGTTCTAGAAGAAGGAATTTTGAATAGTTCAGAAGTGTGGTATAGCACCTACGTATCACTACTCCATACACACCTCAAAGAAATGGAGTTGCGTAAAGAATGAATGTAACACTGATGGAAAAGGCAAGAAGCATGCTCGTGGTACCGGGAGGACAAGAATTCTGGCAGAGGCAAGTGGAGACTGCATGCTATCTGGTTAACAGATCACCTTCATCAGTGTTGGAGGATAAGACTCCGCATGAGGTATGGATTGGTAAGAAACCCTCTCTTTCACATCTAAGGGTATTTGGATGTGATGCATATGTACATGTTCCAAAGCAGAAAAGGACCAATTTGGATAATAAATATGAAAGGTGCATCTTTATTGGGTATAAGGATGGTTTAAAAGGTTACAAGCTTTGGATCCCGGAAACAAGGAAGGTTGTGTACAGTCGAGATATGGTGTTTAGAGAGGTGAAAGATGTTGTTAAACAAGAATTCATACCAAAGGAACTTGAGAAGATAGAGTTTGAGATAAAGGAGTATGAATCAGACTCTACAACAAAAGAAGATTCAAAAGAGGAAGAGCCACAAACTCCAGCTATGAGAAGATCAGTTCAGGAAAGAAGGCAACCAGAAAGGTATAGTCCATCTGCTTTCTGTTCATGTTTTGCCTTAACTATAACTGATGATGATCCCAGAACTGTCAGGGAGGCAGTAGATTCAGAGGATGTAAAACTCTAGAAGGAGGCCATGGTTGATGAAATGGAATCCTCGCACAAAAATGAGGCATGGGATTAGGTGGAGTTGCCGGCTGGAAGGAAGCCCATCGGGAGCAAATGGGTGTTTAAGAAGAAGATGAATGTAGAAGGAAAGGTGGGGAAATACAAATCTCGGTTGGTAGCAAAAGGTTATTCCCAGGTGCCGGGAATTGATTTTGGTGATATTTTTTCATCTGTTGCCAAAGTTACTTCAATTAGATTACTTTTATCTGTTGCTACTGCATTTTATTTTGAGATAGAATAGATGGATGTGAAGACAACATTTCTTCATGGGGATCTAGAAGAGGAGATCTACATGAAGCAACCCGAAGGCTTTATGGTGAAGGGTAAGAAAGAACTAGTGTGCAAGTTGAAGAAGTCTCTGTATGGGTTAAAACAGTCACCAAGGATGTGGTATCAGAAATTTGATACCTATATACGGGGACTTGGCTTCACCAGAAGCAAGGAGGATCATTGTGTTTATTTTAAATTAATTTGTGACTGTGTTATTTATTTGGTCTTGTATGTGGATGATATGTTGTTGATTGGAAATGACAAAGAAATTATCCAAGATTTGAAGACCCAACTGTTCTCCAAATTCGACATGAAGGATCTTGGTGTTGCAAACTATATTTTAGGCATGGAAATTAAGAGAGATCGGGCAAAGAGGAAGCTTTGGTTAAACCAGAGGAAGTATGTTGAGACTATATTGCAGACGTTCAATATGCAGGATAGTAAACCGGTGAATGTTTCGATTCTTGTAGGTAAAATTTTTTCTACTGAATAGTGTCCCAAGACACAAGAAGAAGAGGAGGATATGTCTCGTGTTCCATATGCAAGTGCAGTGGTTATCCTGATGTATGCAATGGTATGTACTATACCAGACATTGCACATGCAATGGGAGTGTTAAGCAGGTTTATGTCAAACCCAGGGAAGGAGCATTAGATAACAGTGAAGCGGGTTTTCAGATATTTGCGTGGCACTAGTGATTATGGCTTGTGCTACCAGGGAAGACCAGGATTGGAAAGAGTGTTGTACATTCGTGGTTTTGTTGATGCAGACTGGGCTGGAGATATGGACCAAAGAAGATCTACAAGTGGGTATGTGTTTAGCCTATTTGGAGGCGCAGTCGGTTGCATGAGTAAAAGATAGTCTGTAGTGGCTCTTTCAACTACAAAGGCAGAATACATAGTAGCCATTCATGCAAGCAAGGAAGAATTTTGGTTACAGAGATTGTGTTCAAGTATAGGGTTGGTACAGCAAGCTATAAGGATGGACTGTGATAGCCAAAGTGAAATTTTCTTGGCTAAGAACCTTGCTTATCATTCAAAGACAAAGCACATTGATGTTCAATATCACTTTGTTAGAAATATGGTTGAGGCTAAAAGGGTGTTGCTGGTAAAGGTGGACACTTTGAAGAATGTTCTCTTGGTTTAGAGAAACAATGGGTGTTGAAGAATTGGGCCAATGACTAAGCTCTCCTGTGGCCCCCTGTGGAAAGAAAACAACAAGTGGGAGAATGTTGGGTATGTGTTATATTCTTTCCATGACTAACCCCACGCGCTGCACATTGCGCCAGGCGCAGCAGGGGGGTCACAAGGGGGGAGGCAACCCCCACTGTTGGAGTCTGAGGCAGTGCCCCAGTGAAAATTGTTTTGGTGTGCGGACCCACTCATAGGAGGACCCACCCATGTTTTGTGCATGAGTTTGCACATGGTTTTGGGGTACGATGGCTTTCGGCCCCTAGTATTTTGTAGATCCGGTCAAGGGAACTACAGTTATGTTCTAATCCAGGGTTAATGGATTGGGGTTTATGTATGCTTCGGCATATATATATATATATATATGTGTTGTAACACTAAAAGGAATATAATGAAAAATCAAGCTGGTCGTCCCGATTTGGGATCCAGGGGAAAATATTTGTGTTTATCTATTTTATGTTTTATGCTCTCGCTATTGTTTATTTTCTGTTATAAGATTCGTGTGTAGATAATTTATGTTCAGGGTTAAAACCTACAAACCTAAATACTTTCAGATCAAGCATTGGGGTAAAGACACAGTATAAAAACTTTTCCAATCAGGTCTGATAGGTTTCCTTCAGAATTTCAAAGTGAATAATGAAGACATTACAAGGGAATTCATAAATAGCTACAAACAAGATCAAACTATGGTGGGAATTTTATTCATTCCCTTAACTCCGGAATCAATTTCTCAAGCCCCAGATTTTCATTTATCAGGAGAACATTATCACAAAGGGTTTCATTTTAAGGATAAGGGATGGACCTTCTTCCTAGACAAAAACAGAAAGGGATCCTTTGGCAGAACTAAGGGGATTCCCAAAGAATGGTTCAATGAGCCTTGGGCTGAGTTAGTACTGATCATCCAAAAATTCTTCACCTGTGATAGTAGACACAGCATAGTTCACCTATACCACAATAGGTTACTACAGCACATCAAGGGAGACATAAGAATCAACTTGCCATACTTTTTCTATAGAAATTTTATCAGGATGATTGAAAATGTGAAGTCTGAAGCCAAACCTAAGGAGGCACAAATCCATCATCAAGGGCTCATGAAAATCTTGTTGGTTATCACGTGAGAACTAAGGGTGTGATATGGAGATATTTCCTAATTCATAATCAGTTTGTAGAACAAGCCATAGAAGACAAATTCAAAATAGAGCGGGAAACAAGGAGTACAATGAATTCACCCCTTTATCCAATAACAAGATCTAAGAAGCAACAAGATATTGTCATGATTGAAAGAGATACATCATTCCTGTCCATTCCTATGAGGCAAAGAAGAAAGAATTCAACAGATATAAGAAGTAAGGAAAGAGAACCAGAAGTGTAAACCATTGAGACATCTCCCTTGACCAAACAAGCTAATGAAATTCTTGAAAGATTGCAGAAGGAGGTTTAGGAAAACCCAGTAGAAAAATAGTCATTTTTTGACAGTGAGGAGATTAAGGCCACTTCAGTTTAAAAATACACCAAGGAAGAAGAAAAATACCAAAACCTTAGCAAAATTAGAGAATTAACTGATAATTTGGAGGTAAGCCAGGATAATTGAGAGGCACCTGAAGAGAGAAAATGAAACATAAAAGAAAATTAATGAAAATTTAATAAAATAGAATGAGAGACTGAATGAAGAAGTGGGAAAACTAAAAGCAAAGAATAATCTTCTTACCATGCAAGCATTTAGATGGCTTAAGGAGAAAAAATCTTGCAAGATCAAATATGAGAAGCAAAAGGTTAAGGCCTCAATATACAAAGAGGAACAGTACAAAGGTATAAACTCTCTTTTGCAAGCAGCACAGCAGTAAGATTCATGGTCAGGCACAGGATCAGCATTAGAACCTAGAAGATCTAAAAGGAAGAAGCAAGCATGAGGACATGCTTGAACATCAGCTTCGGGGAGATGTTGGCCCTCATTTTTTATCTCTTTCTGTTTATGAAAATACACTTTATTTACCATTATATCCATCCATACACATCATATTCATCCTATTTTTCCCCATAAATGCATATGCAGTTATTTAAATTAAGTTTTTCAATTCTTAGAAGTTTTTAAAATTTTTGAATTTTTTGGACCAGATCAGAAATTCCCATAATAGCTTCATGGTTGTCATATTTGCAGGACACTTGCGCTCAATCTGGATACATTTCTAGAAATATTGGGAACTAAGATTAAATTTCCACCTCTTGGTTAAATCAAACTAAGCTTAAACAGGCCCGGTCAAAGGCGGTCAAATGGGACCTTATTTTATGGAGATCCCTAGGAAATAGGTCAAATTTCTTTTTTTATGGGATTTTCTAGATTTTTATGGATTAGATGGATGAGCTCAACCTGATTAGATAGTATAAGGATATCCATGGCTATAGGAGACATTTTAGATTATTTTGTTCCATATTTTATCTATTTAAGCCTAAGACTTTGAAGGCATTCATATGTAGAAATTGTGTAACTTAACTTTGATATTTCTGAGACTTTGGAGAGTTAATTGAAATACTTGTTCTATTTCATTTTCTATTGTTATTTGGTGAATGCTTGACTTAATTTTTAGTAGCTGAAAGCACTTTCAATGTGTGAGGCAAGGGTGGAGCGCCCCCCCCTCCCCACACACCGAGCTAAGTGCACTTTCTAGTTATTTTAAGTTGCAGTTTCTAAACTAGTTTGTTTTATGCTTAATATGTTAATTAGATATATGCTGATGTTTTATGAGTGTTGATGAATATAATTCTAATTCCTATTCTTCATATGAAAGGACAATCCAATGTTTAAGTTAAACATTCTTTCTATCTGAATAAGAGCTAGAGCTAGAATTCATATTTTCCTGCTTTTGAATGATTTTCTAATTCATGTTTTCTAACAATAATATTAATGATGAATGAATTTGTAATGAAGGAAAACCAGAATCTCTTTAGTTAGGAGCCTCTTAAATTATTTTTTCATGCATTTTAATCTATTTCTCATTAGTGGTTTTGGTTTCTAATTAATGAAGTGATTTTGTAAGAGAAGGAAAAACAAGTCTCCTAAGTTAGGAGCTTCTTCTGCTATTGATTACATAATTGAATTTAGAAATTATTTATTTTAAATTTATATTTGCAATATGCATTTCCTTTATTATTAATAATTCATCTTCTAACTTGATCATAGCTGAAACCCATATATCTTGGGGATGCTTTTAAGTCCTACTAGCCCGGATTGATAATAAATACTTGTGTGTGTTTACCCATTAAACAACCCAACACCTAGTCTGAAAGGGAAGATTATGCACTATTTTTTGTGACTCTGTGATGGGCTAAGGAAACCCTACTGTGGGGCCACAAAGATATGGAAAAAAGGCTGAAAATTTCATTCAAGAAGAAGTGACCAAGACTAAGGATCATTGAGAAGTTGAGCCAAGTTCTAGAGGAGGTAAGTTACTTGTCTTATGTTGATGTAATTGCTATGGTGGTAGGGTTGTACCAAGGGTTTTAGACAACAATTGATGTTTTACCTAGAGACTATGTTTGTATAAGTCATTATTGTATGGGCTACAATCTCTAAGTTTAATAGATGCAAGCAATAATTGTGTTGATGTGAGGATTGATTGTGTAAGCCCCAAGTACAACATCTTGGTGAAGAAAGAGGTCCATAATTCAAAATATTCGAAGACATTATGTCCACTAATATTTGAACAACCTTATCAGTGTTAGAGGGAAGTTTGGGAAAAGCCCTAGTTTAGGGATGTGGTGTGGAAAATCATTAATAAGAAGGTATATTTTGTGACATCCTTAAGAGTTGGCTATCTTGAAGAAACAAGAGAAACAACAAGAGGGCATAATTTGTTTTGTTTATGGAGATATATATATTGATTGGGAAGGTCATCCAATTTGTGTTCAAAGTTGATTGAATAATCGATTGGCTAACTTTGTATTGTGATAATTAGTCAGTCAAAGGAATTGTGTAATGGATTATATTCAAGGAAGGAAGCAGCGCGGTGTAGGAAGTAATGTTGGATACATTTTAGGATGTAGTTGGTGAAGACCTCAATAAATGATCATAAACTGTTAGGAGGTATATTTGGAGCCCTAGTTCAAGAATTTTCAAGATGAGCAAACTCAGTGATAAGAGGGCTAGTTGAGAAAGCTACAACAATAACTAGTAGTTGATGCAAGGGAATTATGAGTACTTCCATCACAAGCTTAGCCTTGTCAATGAATTCTCCTCGTTTGAGAGGGAGTGAGCATGGATTTCTCCTCCTAGGTTGAGAGGGAGTAAGGTTGGACATTGGTTCTTCCTATGTCATGTACTAGGCTAGGATTAACTGTCATAAGTATAGTGCATGCATCACATATAGGGAGTGGATTGAATCAACATGGTTCTCCTTGTGTAAGTTATTTTGACAAAGTAGGATTGATATCCTAAGTCAAGAACATGGACATGGATAAATAGAATGGTGGATTGGATAAGCATCTTGGATATACATTATTGAGTCATGTATTGTGATGGATTAGGATGGAGATCCTAAGTCAAGTACATGGACTTGGATAAAGAATGGTTCGATGGATAGACATTTCCTTGAGGGAAATGGTCCGATGAAAGACATACTTCGGGTATCCTAGGTGGATTATGTACCTTGGTGAGGCGTTGTGGTGTCCCATGGAATGCCTCCCAAAATTATGCTCTAGTCTGGTGGAAAGATAGAGTGCACATGTCAAGGCCTTGGCAATGTGAAAATGTTGGCTATGATGATAATATTGATGCATATCAATCTATATCCATTCTTATGAGAATATTTCAACTTGAGATAGACATGTTTATTCATTATGAATACCCCCCTAGTTAAGAGGGGGTGTTGGAAAAGTAACTAGGTTTGATCTTCATTATTATCTTTGGATTTGTATCAATTTTCATTTCATGTAAAAGAAGAAAAAATAATTTTATTCAAGCATGGGTTTCATGCTCAAGTTTAGGTCAAGCATGTTCTTTATGCTCCGAGGGTTTAATGATTCAAAAGAATCTTTTTCATATGTATAAGTCCCATTTGGGAAATTTGTAACAAGAAAGAAAAATTATTTTTGGGTTTATAAAGTCAATTTTGTCTCGCAATACCAATTCAGCCCTATCAAAGAGATTCGGCCTAAGAGAGGCCTATTTGACCCCTTGAAAAAGGTAGTTATTGGAAGAATAATTTGACCTATTTGGACATTCACTCAAGATTTTGATATCTATACCAACCAAGGAAGAAAGAAGAGTGAATGGACAGGAATAAGCAGTAAGTAAAAGAAAAGAATAAAAATATGACTTATTGATCATTCTCTCTCACACGTGTGAAGATTCTAAGGTTTCTCCAATTGTTTCAAGGCCGAAGATTTCAAGTTGAATCACAAACCTAAGGATAAGGAACGATATTTGTGGAGGTTGACCATGTTTGACTTGGAGAGCTTTGACTTAATTGAGAAATACTTTTGGAGGGCCACATTAGAGAAAAATTGAGGTCTAAAATGGGTTTCCTAAGGAAAATTATAAAATAATAGTGGAAATAAAAATAAAAAATATTAGATTACATCATCAAATTTTAGAGGGAAAAAAAATTATATTTTTTCAACTTATCTCCCTACAATTTTACTCAAATTTTGAGTGGGAGCACTCATTAGATGCAAAATTTAATTCCTCATCCAAGGATTAACCATGTTGCATACTTTCGATGGACCCTGCTAGACGAAAAATGAGAAATACATAAATAAATAAATAAACATGATTGCAAACTCATTTTTCATGTATTTCTCAGTTTTTGTGCAACAGGGTCCATCGAAAGTATGCAACAAGGGTACTCCTTGGATGAGGAATTAAATTCCACATCCAACAAGTTCTCCCGCTCAAAATCTGAGTAAAAATGTAGGGAGATAAGTTGAAAATATGAGTTGTAATATATATATATATAACTCCAAAATGGTGAATCATCCCCCATGGTTGAAATCATCATCTTGAATCCTATTGGTTCTTATAAAGAGTACATTTTTTTTAAGGTCCATTTGAGACCTTAAAATTTCTCTAATGACTTGGGGCTTGAGGATTTCTTGGACTTGGTCTTTGGGTATTGGAGGTCTCATTTTTTACTTGATTCTATAAGAAGAGGCTTCTTTAGGTTTTCCCCAATTATGGGATTTTTCTCTAGCTTGGAGACTATATCTTGTGTTATTTGTGGCTTTGTGATATTCATGTTTTTGGTAATTGTTTGATGAAGAAATAAAACTAAACAGTAAAGATCCAACAAATATCACGAGTAATTATTAAGTTAAGGAAAATCAACATTAATATACAAATACCCTTGATTTTCCAACAGTTCTAACTCAAACAGTGCCAACATGCTTAGAAAGAACATGGTTGGATTAGACTGCCAAATACTTAAATGACTTGCATTTCAACATTTTTGGCATGAATATAGTCTCACAAACTAATTATGTAAACATAAACAAAATCCATACTTGATTATACTAGTTTACATGTGTGACTTCTTGCATCATTGGCCGATATGCTATTAGTTCTTTCTTCTTCTTTTTTTCCTAATTTTTTCTAGACTTCAATTGAATTAAGAGGAGTGATTCCTAAATTAATTGGATTTGGAATATATTGTGTTGATGATTCTTCTTGTTCTTGAGATTTAGTTGCATCTATCTTATCTACTCAAATTTTTGGTGTTTGAGGGACAGACTTACCATGTGATTCATTACCTAAGTCTGGAGGATCTATATCTTCTTTAGGTGGACTTTCAGGGCCCTTAATCTTGTTACTTTTCTTTGTAAATTGAAGTCTCTTGAGGTGGAGGAGGATTTGGAGGAGATTTTCTCGAAGGACTAACTGACGATCCTTAGTGGAGCAAACCTACCAAATAGATTTGTGTTTCTTCCTTTTTCCATTCTTTAACCCACAAGGACAATGAGCAACTATATTTGTTGTATTAAAACAAGCTCTACATTGCAATGAAACACACTCATAATCTAGTTTTTGAGTCCAAGAAATTTGTGTCCCAATCAAATTAATTTTGGTTGGAAACCTACGAGAAAGGTCCATTTCCACACAGATTATGGCATAAGTAGCAATGCTTCTCCTACACGTTTCTTGGGATGCAAAATGGAACTTTCCTAAAGCAAACTCAATAACCATAAGAGTGAGCAAACTCGATATATGTAGCAACATATCTGGAAGCCACACCCAATTAGGATCAATGATGCAAGGGCATTAGACACTAACCAGCAATGTAGGAGGTTTTGTCCACATGTTGTGGCTAGGAGGGTTCGAAATCATCTAAATTGTAACAGCTAGGTGTCAATACCTCAGCTAACCGTATCAGTTAGATTATTCAAAGTTGTAGAATTCGAATAGTTCAGTTATTCCATCTGTCATGTTTCAGTTAGTTGAATTATTGTAATTAGACTTTTGATTTTCTAAACGGTCCTCACAGAGGAACCGAAGATTCACATTGTAATGTATATAAATTGTACTCCTCGGGTGTATTGCGAGGAGAGAAGAGAGGGGAAGAGAAAAAACGAGAGCTTTTCTGCAATAAAATCTCTGTGTGTGTTAACAATTGTTTCCAGTTAAATAATTTCAGTGCTCGTTGGCCATTGAATTGTCTCGAAATGTTAATTGTGAAGAATTGTTTAAATGTGAGGCGATTGAACACTGGTCTGCGTGAAATCGTTGAATGAGGTCACTGTGTAATCCCTATATTTCTCTATCCAATACTTTCTCTCAAATTTTCTGAATAAATGAAGAAATTCCACGCGCAGACGAGGTCTGTGTAAATCGTGGTCGTCGAACTCTGTTAATGATAGTGAAACCCCGCCTGAAAGGAAGATAGTTGTTCAAGAGTTCAAACCTGGGTTGAGAACCGGGGTGATTAGAAAGGACATCATAAACCCGAAGTAACTTTGGTTAACCACTGTACCAAAACCGTGAGTGGATTAGCGAACCCGAGTTGTCCATATCGCACCGCTTTTGCAGGTTGAGCGGTATTCAAATTTTGGGAGAAATTCCATTGAGTATTCGACACGCGGCGTCAAGCACAGCTCCAAAACCACCTTTCCATGTTGCCATCACACGTTAAAGTTCATATAAGGAAGCCGAGCGATATCATGGAACGTCGTTGATCTGGGAAGGAGACATCGAACGGTGATCGTTTGATAAAGATGTGTGGACGATAATCGAGGTACTGTGTGTGCATTTGATTGGGCTATTGATCATAGAGGTGGGGCCCGGAGCCAAAGGGTTATTACAAAGTCTTTTGATAAAAGTGTTGGGCATTTATATAAAGTTAGGGGACACAATTTGATTTTCAAAGACTGTTAATAATGTTTGTTTATCAAATTCCTCAAATTTGATAAATAAAATCCCGAGAAAAGAAAGAAGACCACGTGGAGGTGAAATAAGCTAATTGTGGGAATGTTGACCGAGCGACAATAAAAAGACCAGCTCTCCTTGGGGGGGCTAACTTTCAGTTTTGTTGCCGTCATTTGTGGTATCAGAGCCGTTGTTTCCGAGTTTTTTTTGCGGAGAGCTGACATGGAAATCCAAGTTGGTAGAGGTGTTGGCAGAAGGAGACTTGTTGCCAACGCAGAGGTGTTGGGGATGTTGCAGAGGGTCAAGTCCAGAATGGATGCCATAGAGCGAAGACAGCCCAGAGATCCTGAAGACATCAGTGAACCTGAGATAGAAGAAGCGGAAGAAAATGTTGAGATTCCTCATGACATGAGGCTCCTCAGAACTGTTCTGGGGTCTGCAGTTAAGCCCAGAATTGAAGTGTCGAGTTATGCAGGGGGACTGAATCCAGAGGAGTTGGTGGACTGGATAAATGAAATGAACAAGTGCTTCGATTATGAAGAAATAAGCGAAGATAAAAAGGTCAGGTTTGCGGTGACAAAGCTGAAAGGACATGCTGCACTTTGGTGGGATGGAGTGCAGGTAGAAAGGAGGAGAGTTGGAAAGCAACCTATCAAAATCTGGACCAGAATGATGGCTAAATTAAAAGGTAAATTACTTCCTAGTGATTATCAGCTGACATTGTATAGGCAAATGTAGAACCTGAGACAGAGGTTGCTGACAGTAAAATAATACACAGAGGAATTCTACAGAGTAAGCATAAGAGCTGGGAAATTCCAAGACACACCAGAGAAGACTGCCAGATATGTGAATGGTCTCAAGCTAGAGATCCAAGATGAGATTGGTCTTCTGTCTCCCAAGACAGTGGAAGAGGCCTACCAAATGGCCTTGAAAGCAGAGGAGAAACTCCTGAGTAAACAATCTGCCAAGAAGAGAGGTATTTTCCGTGGAAAGGGAAGTCCGAGTGGTAGAGGAAAGCCTACTACACCCAGGGATGGAGCTAACAGTAGCTCACCTCAGAATGCATCTACAGAGGATGATGCAAGGGGCAGAAGGGGTTATTACAAAGGAAAATGAAGAGGAGGCAGAGACAGAGGCAGAGGTAGAGAGTTGAGGTGTTATAGATGTCAGCAAGTGGGACATAAGCACTATGAATGTCTAGAGAATGTGGGTGTTGGTCCAAGAAATGTTGTTGTTTCCCAGGCTGGAGAAGAGGCAGAAATTGAAGAATAAATTCTACCAGAGAGGGGATAATCCTTGGTGGTTAAAAAGGTCCTGTTAAAGCAAACCAAAGAGGCCACTGAGCTTGCACAAAGGAAGACTTTTTTTAGGAGCATATGCAAAGTCCAAGGGAAATGCTGCCAGCTAGTCATTGATAGTGGGAGCACAGACAATCTAGTTTCCACTGAGGTGATAGAGAAGTTTAAATTGAAGACAAGGGATCATCCAACTCCCTACAGGGTGTCCTGGTTGCACAAAGGGCACCATCTGGTTGTAAAGGAACAGTGTGAGATAGAGCTGCAAATGGGAAAATATAAAGATAAGGTCCTATGTGATGTAATTCCCATGGATGTGTGTCATATACTGCTGGGTAGACCTTGGCAGTTTGACAGAGCAGCAGTGCATGATGGCAAGAAGAACACTTACAAGTTCTTCAAAGATGGGGTACATCATACATTGATACCCATGGAAGAAGGAGAGCCATCCAACAGAGTGATTGATCCAAAGACCTTGTTGCTGAGCGGGAAGGAATATCTGCAGCAGATAGAAGAAGAAGAGGTAAGCTTTGCTTTAGTTTGCAAACCTAAAGTAGTTCTTACTTATACAAAGATTTCTGATTTACTAGTAGAGATACAAGAGATGTTAGACAATTACTGTGACATTGTTGTGGATGATTTACCTGATGAGCTGCCACCTATGAGAAAGATCAGCCATCAGATAGATTTTATCCCTGGTTCAAATCTGCCAAATAAGGCAGCCTACAGAATGACTCCCAAAGAAAATGAGGAAATCAGGAAACAAGTATAGGAATTGGTGGACAAAGGACTGATCAGAGAAAGCCTGAGTCCATGTGCAGTACCAGCAGTTTTGAGCCCAAATAAAGATGGAGGCTGGAGGATGTGTACTGATTCTAGAGAAATTAATAAGATCACAATCAGGTACAGATTCCCTTTACCCAGAATTGAGGATTTGATGGACTGTTTGAGTGGTGCTAAATATTTTTCAAAGATAGATTTGAAAAGTGGATACCATCAGATTAGAATAAGAGAGGGTGATGAGTGGAAAACTACCTTTAAAACAAATGAAGGACTGTATGAATGGATGGTAATGCCTTTTGGGTTGTCAAATTCACCTAGCACTTTCATGAGACTTATGAATGAAGTATTGAAAGAATTCATTGGGAAATTTGTGATAGTATATTTGGATGATATATTAGTTTTCAGCAGAACTAAAGAAGAACATCTAAGGCATCTTAATCATGTCTTGAAAAAGCCGCACCAAGGGAAACTGCTGATAAATTTAAAGAAATTCTCATTCATGAAGGAAGAGTTGGTGTATTTGGGTTTTGTTGTTTCTGCAGAAGGATTGAAGATGGACCCAGAAAAGGTTAAGGCAATTGTGGAGTGGCCTTCACCCAGGAATGTCTTTGAGGTAAGAAGTTTCCATGGACTTGCTAGTTTTTACAGGAAGTTTATAAGAAACTTCAGTAAGATTAATGCACCCATAATTGAGACAATAAAGAAGAGCAAACAACCATTTAAGTGGACTGCTGAAGCAGAAAGAAACTTCAAACTTTTGAAGCAGAAGATAACGGAGAAGCCTGTTTTGATTCTGCCTGATTTTACAAAACCATTTCAAGTAAAATGTGATGCCAGTGGAGAGGCCATTGGAGCTGTGTTGAGTCAGGATGATAGGCCTGTGGCATATTTTAGTGAGAAGCTGAATGACACCAAAAGAAAGTATTCCTCTTATGAGAAGGAATTCTATGCAATTGTTCAGGCACTGAAGAAGTGGAGACATTATTTGATGTCCAGGGAATTTGTATTATATTCTAACAATCATGCTTTGCAGTATATTGTACAGCAGCCCAAGTTGAAACATAAGCATGCTAAATGGGTTGAGTATCTCCAAGGTTTTAATTTTTTTTTGAAACATATAAGTGGCCAAGCCAATAAAGTAGATGATGCTTTGAGTAGGAGGCACATGCTTGTTCAAGAAACTAATTTTGAAGTTGTAGGATTTGATTTTCTCAAAGAATTGTATAAAACAGATCCAGATTTTAAGGAAGCATTTGAGGCATGTTGTAACCCTGTTTTAACAGATAGAAGCCAGTGGCTGGATTATTTCTTGCAGGAGGACTTGTTATTCAGAAGAAACCAACTGTGTGTACCAAAATGTTCCATGAGAGAAAATTTGATCAAAGAGAAGCATAGTGGTGGACTTGTTGGACACTTTGGTACTGATAAAAATTATGAGTAGTTGAATCACTTCTATTACTGGCCCAAGATGAGAGCAGAAGTGGATAATTTTGTGAAGAATTGCAAAATATGTCAATATGCGAAAGGAAGGAGCCAGAATGCAGGATTGTACACTCCCTTGCCTACTCCAGACAGGCCTTGGGACATGGTGAGTATGGATTTTTTTCTAGGATTTCCCAAGACTCAGAGAGGGAATGATGCAGTATTTGTTGTAGTAGACAGATTCTCCAAAATGGCACATTTTATTCCATGTTATAAAACTAGTGATGCCACCCATGTTGCTAACTTGTTTTTCAAAGAAGTTGTTAGATTGCATGGGTTGCCCAAGAGCATTGTTTCAGACAGAGACACCAGGTTTGTGGGTCATTTTTGGAGGACACTGTGGAAGAAACTTGGTACCAAACTGAGTTTCAGCTTAGCTTATCATCCCCAGACTGATGGACAAACTGAGGTACTAAATAGGAGTCTGGGAAATTTGTTGAGAAGTCTTGCAAGAGAGCATCCCAAGCAGTGGGATCATATTTTTCCCCAGGCAGAGTATGCATATAATGACTCACCAAACAGGAGCACAGGGTAGAGTCCATTCCATATTGTTTATGGAATGCACCCAATAGGAATATCATAGTTAAGAAATTTGGGAAGGGCAGAGATGAGAAGTATTGATGGTGAGGAATTTTCTTTAGAGATCCAGGCCATACATGAACAAGTGAAACATCAACTACAAGGCAGCAGCATCAAATACAAAAGCAGAGCAGACTTGAGCAGGAAAGAAGTCCGTTTTGAAGTAGGAGATCTGGTTTTGGCACACTTTAGAAAGGAGAGATTCCCAAAGAAGCAGTATAACAAATTGAAGTTCAAAAAGATTGGGCCATGCAAGATACTTAGAAAGTTTTCTGCAAATGCTTATGAGATTGAATTTCCACCTGATGTTGGAATATCTCCCATTTTTAATGTTGCAGATTTGTACAAGATTGAAGATGATGGTAAAGAAGAAAGATCGGAAGGCAAGGCACAGATTGAGTGGAAAGAGCAGCTACCTCCAGCACAACCATTGCAACCAGAGAAGATATTGGACAAAAGAGTGTTCAGGAAGACCAGAGGACAAGAGTACTTTCAGTACTTAATCGAATGGAAGGATAAACCAGAGGAATATGCCACTTGGATGACTGAAGGAATGTTGCAGAAGATAGGCAGGTTAGTGGAAGAGCTCATGGACAGGAGCCCATGAAGAAAATTGCCCTCGAGAGTCTGATGCAGGGGCATTAGACACTAGCCAGCAATGTAGGAGGTTTTGTCCACATGTTGTGGCTAGGAGGGTTCAAAATCATCTAAATTGTAACAGCTAGGTGTCAATACCTTAGCTGACCGTATCAGTTAGATTAGTCAGAGTTGTAGAAGTCGAATAGTTCAATTAGTCCATCTGTCATGTTTCAGTTAGTTGAATTATTGTAATTAGACTTTTGATTTTCTAAACGGTCCTCACAGAGGAACCGAAGAGTCACATTGTAATGTATATAAATTGTACTCCTCGGATGTATTGAGAGGAGAGAAGAGAGGGGAAGAGAAAAAACGAGAGCTTTTCGGCAATAAAATATCTTTGTGTGTTAAAAATTGTTTCCAGTTAAATAATTTCAGTGCTCGTTGGTCATTGAATTGTCTCGAACTGTTAATTGTGAAGAATTGTTTAACTGTGAGGCGATTGAACACTTGTCTGCGTGAAATCGTTGAATGAGGTCACTGCATAATCCCTATATTTCGCTATCCATTACTTTCTCTCGAATTGTCTAAATAAATGAAGAAATTCCATGCACAGACAAGGTCTGTGTAAATCGTGGTCGTCGAACTCTGTTAATGATAGTGAAACCCCACCTGAAAGGAAGATAGTTGTTCAAGAGTTCGAACCTGGGTTGAGAACCGGGGTGATTAGAAAGGAAATCATAAACCCGAAGTAAATTTGGTTAACCACTGTACCAAAACCGCGAGTGGATTAGCGAACCCGGGTTTTCCATATCGCACTGCTTTTGCGGGTTGAGCGGTATTCAAATTTTGGGAGCGATTCCATTGAGTATTCGACACACGGCGTCGGGCGCAGCTCCAAAACCGCCTTTCCGTGTTGCCATTGCATGTTAAAGTTCGTATAAGGAAGCCGAGTGATATCATGGAACGTCATTGATCTGGGAAGGAGACATCGGACAATGATCATTTGATAAAGATGCGCGGACGATAACTGAGGTACTGTGCGTGCATTTGATTGGGCTATTGATTGTAGAGGTGGGGCCCGGAGCCAAAGGGTTATTACAAAGTCTTTTGATAAAAGTGTTGGGCATTTATATAAAGTTATGGGACATAATTTAATTTTCAAAGACTGTTAATAATGTTTGTTTATCAAATTCCTCAAATTTGATAAATAAAATCCCGAGAAAAGAAAGAATACCACGTGGAGGTGAAATAAGCTAATTGTGGGAATGTTGACCGAGCGACAATAAAAAGACCAGCTCTCCTTGGGGGAGCTGAATTTCAGTTTTGTTGCCGTCAATCAAAGTCCATAAAGTATCTGTTGGATCAAAGGATTGATACCAAGGTTTCAGATACAGACCGACATTGCCCCAAAACCATGGGCCATAATTAAATATTGGATCCTTATCTTCAACACCATCAAACTCAAAAACAATAAATCCCTTAACATTAGGGTGGATGAATACTTCTTGCTTGATCACAAGAATCCAATAATGAGTTATCCAAGAATATTTGCAAACTAAGACCAAAACCAAAAAAAAGCATCAAATCAAGTTACAAATATGAGAAACTTAGCCTCCTTATCAACCTTCAAGCCAATAGGAATAGAAATAAATGGGGCTTCACCATGAAAAATAGAGGAATAAAGTGAAAGATATTGTTGAATCAAAACTTTCTTAAAGGAGACAACACCACTCGAGGTAATGGTTGGATTTGAATTAAAGGTCAAGAAGAGACATGAATTCCAGTAACTAGATCGGAGAGATCCTCCATTAAACAAACCAAGGGACTCTTTAAATCTGCAACATAGTAAAAAAGGCAAGCACTAGAATCACAACTACATATAAATGAAACCCCAAACTACAAGAAAAACCTTTGGAAGCAAATTTCAAACCACAATTTCCTCTCAAACAAAATACATCCCAATGACACCTCTGCAACTGAGCAAATGAATGATAGCGACAAGGTGGGGAAGCTCTAGAAACAAGCTAGAGAAAAAATGACAACTAAGAAACCCTAGCCACATGCACCCTCATGACTGAATCTATTTATTACAATTTTTCTCTTTCAAAATTCATTTTTTGGTTTGACAATATAAACACTAAACACGTGTAAGTTTAACTCATATATTTTTTTTAATGGGGTGAATTCTATTAACTACAAAAAACTAGGATTTATATCAAAGATTTTAAAAATCTAGTTGATCTCTCATTGGGGAGACCATACCATAACCAAAAATAGACTCTCCTTGAGGAGGAGAGTGAAAATTGAGAGCTAAAGGAAGCAACAGTGACCAAACTATAATTAACATACTAGCCTAAATAGCTTGGTACAAAGAAAATTGAAAATAAGATAACAAAAACCTTGATCAATTCATTGTCATGCTAAAGGATTAGAATCAAAGCCCGTAATCAGTATGGGAGCATTTGGATCCTTTTTTTCTTTTCGAGTAGTTGGGGGAATGCCAAGATGTTGCTCAATCCTCTCCATCCTTTGTTCTAGGTCTCGCATATGCTTGTTTAGGTGTTTGAGGGAGTGTGTAATGCCCATTCATGATTCATGGTTATTCAGAATAGTCCACCCTAATAGGAACTTCATATGCCAGTATAAATCCCCCGTCTACATATATTGATTGAACCTTCCCCTTGTATGTCATATGTCCATAATCCAATCCGCCGACTCAATGAAAACCTTAATTTTTGAGAGGGGGTTCCTATAAAAATATCCTTCCCTTTCTACCCGAAAAAATTCTTCCTGAATGTGGCCAGGAGTGAGCTCCTATTAATGAGAAAAAAAATCCTCTATTCAGGTTTGCATACAAGTGTGGCCCTTATGGGCTCACTCTTGATAATAAGAAACACCCCTCCTCGTTTTATGAAACCAGCTCCAAAAATGGAAGAAAAGAGAGATCAATGTCTTAGAAATAAGCCACTTCGAGGGGGAAACCTCCAATACATTACATAAATGAACAATTCTTGGATGATACAAATGAAAAAACCTCCTTTCTATATACAGGAGCCCATGGCGCCACAATGTAGTCCTAGCCGACCTAACAATAATAATGTAAGGGCACAATAATAACAATATGGGGGTTACAGGGGTACAACAATAACAATAAGGGGGTTACACTAACAACAATAGGGGACTATACTAGTAATATAAGGACCTAACATGCTCATCTCCTTCAAAAAAGTGTTGTCCTCAACGCTTGAGTAGCTCCAGGTGCTTCTGTATAAAATTATCATCCTCCCATGTAAATATTTAGTGGGTAAGTTCTTCCATTTGATGAGTTACTCTGAAATTGATCGATTTCATAGTTGTCGAGTTCTTGTTTCCGTGACTGCTTCAGGTTCCAATATGGTTTTTCCTTCTTCATCAAGTTCTGGAAATATTGTTTGAATTGGAAGTTTGTCCCCTATAACCTTCTTTAAACATGAAACATGGAAAACTGGATGCACTCGCGAAGAAGAAAAAAGCTCCAATTTGTATGCCATATTACCAATTTTTTGCAACACCTTGTAAGGACCATAGTATTTTGGTGATAATTTATTATCCTTCTTAGCTTGCTTGAGGGACATTTGTTTGTATGGTTGTAGCCATAAAACTACCCACTCTCCTACATCAAAACTTCTCTTACTGTGATGTTGATTTGCCTGTTGTTTCATTCGATTTTGTGCCAAATTTAGGCTATCCTTTAAGAGTTGGAGAACTTCTTGTTGATGCTTGATGTGATATTCCACTGCTTTAACCCTACAATTTTCCCTTAAAGAAGATGTGATGGATGGTGGATGATATCCATAAAGTGCCATAAATGGGGTCATTTTTTCTGCAGTGTGGAAGGAAGTGTTATACCACCATTCAACGAGAGGTAACCACTTGACCCATCGTGCTTTCTTATCAGATACAAAATAATGAAGATATCCTTCAAAACATTTATTCACTATCTCAGTTTGACCATCGGATTGAGGATGATAAGATGAGGTATGAACTAGTTGAGCACCCAAACAAGAAAATAATTTTGTCCAAAAATTTCCTGTAAAAATGGGATCTTTGTCACTTACAATAATCTTTGGGTTTCCATGTAGCTTTTGAATTGTTTCCATAAATCCAGTAGCAACTATACTTGCTTTAAATGGATGAGATAATGCACAAAAGTGTGCATACTTGGTAATTCTATCAACTACCACCATGATGACACTCTTTCCTTTGGACTTAGGTAAACCTGTGATAAAATACATTGAAATCTCCTCCAATTGTTGACTTGGAATGGATAAAGGTTGTAAAAGACCCGGGGTCTTAATTGTCTCAACTTTATTTTGCTGGAAAACCAAACATTCCACCACAAAATTTTGAATATAAAATTTAAGGCCATCCCAAAAAAATTCCTTCTTCACCCTGTGGTAAGTTTTCAAATATCCTGAGTGTCCTCCTAAAGGAGAAGTGTGAAATTCCAAAAGAATATTTTGTTTTAGTTGGGAATTCTTGCAAATATATAAGCGATATTTGTACCATAAGGAATCATTTTTCCAACTAAATGTATCAGATGTACTAGGATCTTGCTGCAAATTTTGAATGAGTCTCCACACTTCTTCGTCCTTCTTCCATCCATCCCTTGCATCGGTTATCCAATTTGGTTGGATAATATAAATGGCATAAAGCAATGCTTCCACCTCTTGATCCTTTCTTGAGAGTGCATCTGCAACAACATTTAGCTTCCCTTTTTTGTAGATGATTTCAAAGTCATAACCAAACATATTTGTGACCCATTTTTGCTGCTCTTCTGAAGATAGTCTTTATTCCAAAAAGTGTTTAAGGCTATCATGATCAGTTTTTACCTTAAAGTGTCTTCACATTAGGTAAGGTCGCCATTACTTTAGTGCATGTAGTGTTGCCAATAGTTCCTTCTCATAAATAGCCTTTTTTAAATACTTTTCTTTGATTGGACGACTTTCAAAAGCAATGGTTCTTCCTTATTGCATTAAAACAACACCAATTCCATTTCCTAGGGCATCACATTCCACAATAAAGGTTTTTGTGAAGTGTGGCATAGCCCAGACTGGTGCTAGGCACATTGCCTCTATAAGATCTTCAAAGGCCTTAGTTGCTTCAGGAGTCCATGAAAATGCATCTTTCTTCAATAATGTTGTTAGAGGTGCTACTATTCTCGCATAATTCTTAACAAACTTGCGATAATACCCTGTTAACCCGAGAAATCCGCGCAACTACTTTATGGTTGTGGGGACTTTCCATTCCTTAATGGCTTTAATTTTTTTAGGGTCTACCTTAACACCCTCGTGAGATACAATATGACCCAGATATTCCACCTCTTGTACTCCAAACAAACATTTGGATTTTTTTGCATATAATTATTTCTCCTCCAATAGTTTGAGCACCCTGTCAACATGTTGAACATGATCCTTCCAAGACTTGTTGTAGATTAGTATATCATCAAAAAATACTAGCACAAATTTTCTAAGGAAGAGTTTGAAAATGGAATTCATCAACCCTTGAAATGTAGAAGGTGCATTATTAAGGCCAACGGGCATGACCAAAAATTCATAATGACCCTCATGAGTTCGAAATTTTTTTTTTGGAATAGATTCAGTCTTCATTCTAATTTGATGATATCCTGAACGAAGATCCAACTTGGTAAAATAAATTGCTCCATGTAATTCATCCAATAATTCATCAATCAAAGGATTGGGAAATTTATCTTTAATAGTGAGCTTATTGATCTCCCTATAATCTGGACACAGCGCCATGATCCATCCTTCTTGTGCACCAATACTACTGTAGCAGAGAAAGAACTTTGACTAGGTTGAATTATACCAGCCTCTAACATTTCTGCAATCATACGTTCAATTCCGCTCTTTTGGACATAAGGATATCTGTAAGGCCTGATGTTTGGAGGAGAACTTCCTGGAATCAAATGAATATCATGACCATGATCACGAATAGGTGGGAGTCCTTTGGGAGTTTCAAACACCTTGGAATGATTGTCCAAGACTTTTTGGAGATCTGTAGAAATAGATGATTTTGATGTTGGAACTTCTAGTGAGTATAATTGTGCAATTATGCCTCTTTGTTCGTTCTTCAGAACCTTTTTCATGACAATAGAGCTTATTATATTTCCTAGCTTCCCTGTGATACCTCGTAATTCGATTTCCTTTCCTTCCAAAAAAATAAAAAAAAATTTAAGAAAAGTTCTTGAAAATTAAAAGCTACCATCCCCAAAGATTATAACCATTGTACTCCTAATACAACATCAGCACCTCCCATTGAGATGTAAAGCATTGGACTATTCAATACATATTCCCCCATGGCTAGCTTGATATTATGGCATTTTCCAGAGCAATTTATAGTTCCTCCATTTGCAACCATCACTTGACATTATGGTGTTGGGTATAAGAAACAATTCAATTCCTTGGCTACCTTACAATGAATAAAATTATGGGTACTACCCGAATCAATTAACACTATTACCTTTTTCTTCTTGATATTTCTTTCTATCTTGAGAGTTTGAGGAGTGGTAATTCCTGCCAATGCATTACACAATATGGTCGGACTCATTTCTTCTTCTTCTATGGTTGGTTCGTGTTGCATATCCTCTTCTTTTGAAGTTACTTGTTCATTTTCTTCCTCCTCTTCACAATCTATGTAAAATAATTTCTTCTCAACACATTTATGACCTTTACTATATTTTCTATCACAACTGTAGAAAAGCCCTTTTTCTTGTTTTTCTTCCAATTTTTGTGGTGTCAACCTTGTAGATTGTGAAAGTCTAGGAGTAGCAACACTTCCATCTTTATAGATGTGAGTGGTAGGTTTCCTTGTCACCATAATTTTACATTCAATTTTTCTTGCCAACCTGAATGTCTTATACAATGAATTAGGTTCCCAAACGTGAACTTCATGTTGGATGTTATCCTTTAAATTCCCTATGAAGACATCAATATTGTGTTCCTATGGAATATCAGTTACCCTTATATTCAATTTTTGGAAGTCCTCAATGTGCTCCACCATTGAACCCTTTTGTTTGAGATTTATCAATTGGCTAAAGAAGGTGTTTCTCTTTGTATCCTCATAATGTGGTATCATTTCCTCCATAAAAATTGATCGAGTGACAATTTTTTTATGGGAGCAAAGCCATCGATACCATACAAATGTATTTTGTTCTAAATGTAAAGTTGCAATGCGTACCTTTTATGTGTTTTGAACATTATTGAGATCAAAATATTGCTCCATCTACAGTATCCATGTTACGGGATCCTTGCCTTCAAACTTCCTCATATCCATATTTGGAATATGGTGGTTCTTCAATCCAACATTATAGTTTATGAAATTGCAATTAACATTTATTTTTTTCTCATCATGAGTTTCCTCTACCATCTTTTCGCCATTAGGAATCATTTCTTATATCAACTTTGAAAAACCTTGCTTCAAACCTTCCATGTTTCTTCCATACCATTATTGAAACCATCCATCTTAGCTTCCATGCTTTTCTTCAAAACATCCATTTCATTTTTTGTTGCTCTTTGTGAGAGCAAAATTTGGTGCACTTGCTCTTGTAATTTTGATATGTCATGTTGCATTTCTTCATCTTCATGACCCATAGTAAAACCTTATGAACGCTTAATAGATGTTGAATTCTTTTTAGGGGGTATTTTAGAACCCAATACTAATATCTATTCTACAATATGCCCTTGGAATCAATTCAAATTGATTCTTCAAACAAGACTTATGCAATTCGGAAAAAAATATGCACCTTTTTCTTGCCTTTGAGGAGCTCGATATTGAAATTGAATTATCTTTATGATTTCAGATCTTCAATATCTACCCTGTAGTAGCACTCTGAATCTTCTTTTGAATGACATAGGTCTAACCTGATTTCGATTCTTCAAGGCAAAGTTATGCGTAATCTCCCACAATGACCTAATTATGGACTAGTTCAGTAGAGAGAACTTGTATGACATGCCACGTGTCATTTTTTTCCTCCTTAGACTCTGAAATTGATACACGGGAAACTACAGTCTGTGCACTTGCGACCAATTTTTATAGAATTCAAATCCAACACTCATAGAGAGAGTTATGACGATTTTCCGACGGTCACCTCTTTGAGATGAAATTCAGAAGCCTGAAAAAAACCCTAATTTAGACAGATCATATCTCCGAAAATATTATGAACCAAGATCTGAAATTTGTATAGGAAGTTCCACAGGATTTTGGCTTCACTCTATACAAATTTCAACTTCTGAACCTTCGTAGAAAAAAAGTTATAGCACAAATTCCATGACGGCATGTTTTAGGTGAAATTCGGGAGCCTAAAACAACCCTAACTTCCACAGATCATATCTCCGAAACTATTGTGAACCAAGAATAAAATTTTTACATGACATTCCTCAGGATTTCGGCTTTTCTCTGTGACATTTTCATCTTCTGAAACTTCTTAGAAAAAAATTTATAGCGAAAATTCCACGATGACCTGTTTGGAGCAGCGAAACCCTAAAATCCAAAGCTCTGATACCAAATGTTATGAAACCAGCTCCAAAAATGCAAGAAAAGAGAGATCAACGTCTTAGAAATAAGCCACTTCAAGGGGAAACCTCCAATACATTACATAAATGAACAATTCTTGGATGATACAATTGACAAAACCTCCTTTCTATATATAGGAGTCCATGGGGCCACAATGTAATCCTAGTCGACCTAACAATAATAATGTAAGGGCACAATAATAACAATATGGGGGTTACAGGGGTACAACAATAACAATAAGGGGGTTACACTAACAACAATAAGGACTATACTAGTAATATAAGGACCTAACAGCTCACATGAGCCTGTTGGCGCAACATGGTATACCAATGAACTAGATATCCAAATTGAAACCTTGACCCAATCTGTTTTATAAGAACACTGCAAACATAGGGTCATCAAAAGCTATTGGAATTTGAAACCCTAGTGACTATCCCGAAGACCAACCAATAAGGGGACTGAGACAACCACACACTACTGCAGGGAGGACATAGTTTCACCCAGCTTCCAAAGAATTATTTTCCACCAACCCGTAACCTTACAATCATACCACTTGACACTCCAGACTATCAATATGATCAAACCATAGTGGAAACAATGAACCATAACAATGTAAAGGAAGAGAGATACATTACACAGGATAAGGCTAAATCCCCCTTGCTCCCAAATTCCACAATGCCACGAAGTCTTAGATTGTTGAACCCATCTCTGAAAAAACCATAGAGGCATTAAACCATGACACTGAAAACATGATAGACCCAAATTTGAGCACTGCATGGAGAAGATACCCGAAAACTAGAATCTACACACCCTCAACCACCAAAATCTAGCCCTCCACCATACAACAGAAAGACTATCAACCCACTTAAGATGCAAAACGGGCTCAATAAAAAAAACCAGGGGGACTTATAGGACCCGTAACCACCTTTTTATAATTACAAACACCACCAATGACAAGTACCAAGGCCCAAGACTAAAGCAAAAATCCATCGAAACAAGAGTAAGAATAATTGTTACAGAGGACCTAGAGACAAACAAAACAAAACTATACACCAAGACTACCCAAACTCCATGTCAACGACACCACTAATGACAAGTACCAAGACCCAAGACCGATACCACAAGACACTAGACAAGGGAAAGGGTAATTCTGAGGAGAGTACAAGATACAAATTATAAATAGTACTACACTCAAATTTTGTTCAACTTTACCCATTAGTGCCACTGTAATATAAATAAAATAACTGAGAAAAGTCATAATTATAGTTGTATAGGAGTTTACCTATTCCCAAGTGAGGCATGCAAACAGGAAACCGGGCTCTACTTGACCGTGAAATGTGGCCAACTAGGAACTAGGTACCCCTGCGACACCCAAAGGTTCTTGTCTACTTCTAATCCTCAAACATTCCTTCCCTGGATCCACTTCACCATCCAGCTATGTTGTCGAGGAAGTATTGACTGCCCACCCACATCCACAACCACTACAAGTTCCCATGGGAATACTTACATGCACTTATTCATATTCCACTCGCACCCCACACGCTTGAAATCGTCCTAACTTCCCTCTAACTCACGTTGCCTCTCCATCAAATAAAGTAAACAAGGAATTCAAGATTGCATTGTATTGCATTAAACTCACCAGAAGTGTGTTGCCATGTTCCTTGCTCTCACTAGTCACCCCATTCAGGGATTTTTAACTCATATATTGATTTCTTTTTAATAATAATAATACTTAACAATAAAATTATAATTTAATTATTAAAAAAAAATCTTAATATTGTAACATGCATATAAGATGAGTGTCTTAATACATTTTTCTATTTATATACTATGATTTTATTTTATTTTTTGTTTTGACCCATTCGGGATTTGAACCTTCAATCTCACTGTTTACGTAATACTTCATAACATGATATTCACCTATTCAATTTCCCCTATAGGTTAATTTATATGACTATACTAATATTTAATTTAATATCTTATTCATATATTTGAAAATAAATTTTTTATAATTCTTTTCCAATAAAACCATATCCACTACCATATCACCACTCATTTATAGAGAATTCCTCTTTACACAGAGAGGCGCTCTCCAACCTGATATAATGGAGATCTAACAACCCTGGTTAAAAATTCATGTGAAAAAAATATAAGAACAAGGTCATGGGAAACATATTCTAAGTTGAATGGTGGGAAAAAAAAATCATAGTGGGTGTTAATTTGGTTTATTATGGCTAAGGAAATTGGAAAATACAATGGAAAAGGCTTTGGAAAGGCAAGAGGCATTTATTGGAATTTTATTTGAAAATAATGGAAATTAGGAGAAAAGGAAGGTGAAAGGTCACATGTTGCATGTGAGGATGAAATTGAAGGAAATTATGGAAAATGACGAAAATAGAGGCCTCATTGATAAAAAGGCTTCTGAGGATCAATTCATAGACATTGTCAGTTTAGTTTTGGAGCTCCCTCTCTCTCTCTCTCTCTCTCTCTCTCTCTCTCTCTATCTCTCTCTCACACACACTCTTGGACACTTAGTGTTTTCTTGGAGCACTTCAAAATTGGATAAAGAAAGGCAAAGAGGAAGAAAAATGTCAAGAAAGGAAGAACAAGATCAAGCAGCTACAATGATTTTACTTGCAGGTATTGATTTGCATCTGTGATTTCCTTGTTAGATTTGAAATGCATGGTTATGCATGTGTGTTCTTGGCTCTCTTTCTCTCATTGGCATGGGTTTTTCTAGGTGTGACAATGTTCTTCAACCCTACCTTGCCATTTTCGGATAGCCATGGTGTGATGGGGTTCTCATGTTTTGGTTAAGATAAATTGTCTGATGGATCCAAAACTGAGTGTGGCATATCTCTGAAATGAAGAACACATGGCCTAGTAATACCTGAACCGAACTGTGAATTACAGTAAAGTTACCGGCCTAATAACCCCTGAACTGAACTATGGGTTGCAATAAATTCAAGTATCATGTGCCTCTGGAGGCCTAGGAATCCTCAACCGGTGAATGATAGGATATACAGTAAATCCTAGAGGTGGGTGTGGTTGATCAAGCCTATAAATCCTTAGCCAGTGAATGGCAGGATAAACGATAAAGCCTGGAGGATGGCGTCTCAATTATGGCCTAGTGATCCCTGAATCAGATTGTGGATTGCGGTAAAGCCTAGAGACTAGGAGACAGTAAAATTCCTCATGATATAGGTGGAGAAATCCGGTGGAATCCATGCTTGTTTGGTTTTTTGGTTGGTTATGAGTCCCACATTTATGCTTGGAATATGGCATGGGGGTGATTGGCCGAAGAGGGACTTGGTTCATCCAATCTATTGTCAGCTAGAACGTGGAAGTCCCGAACCTGGTTGGAATATTCATTCATTAATAGGGGTTTCTTCTCCTTGTTATTTTATGTGTAAATGTATTGTTTCATATGTAGCATTTAGGTTGTTGTGTCCTTGTTATTTATGTTGTTTATATGTTGGTTGTGAGTATATTCTATGACAATAATGATGTATGGCTCTCATCATATTTTCATTCATAAATGAATGAAAAATTAATATATGAACTAATAGATGATAATGTAGCTAATGTGATAAGGCATCAATGCTTCTTAGCGGTTCTTGGATAAGTATGAGACCCCTATGCTCAAAGATGTTATTATGGCTTGTAGATTACATGTTCATTATGTGTTCTACAAAAATTTTGTCATGGTTAGGCTTGGTTAGGTCAATTTATTGATCAAGTTTTGTGTTAGAGTCTTTGTCTTGGTGTCATTTATTGTCTTGGAAATTCTCACCAAGTTTTGGGCAGTGGTTTGGAGACAAGCACTGAAAAAAGTGGTTGAAATCTTGCAGTCTCTAGCACATAACTGGTTGAAAAATTCTTCAGTATCTCCCTTACAGGAATTGTGGGAGTTACTGGAGGGTTCCAGTCGCATGGAGGCCTTGTCATGGGAGCGAATGGGGGTTTAATTCATTGAAAAGCTAGGTTAACTCATGGTTTGTGCACCTTGAATGGTGGATTAGCTCCTGGGGGTCCTGTAGCACCTAAGGGAGGTATGTAAAGTGTTGGTCTATCGATTCCACTTCCTTAACTGCACTTAGGGAGTTGAATAATATCATAGTAACTCTTCATTACATGTTTACCCCGGTGGACCGGTTAGCTTGGGTAAATGTAGGAGGAGGGTGTTATAGAGTGGTATCAAAGCATGGTTCAACACTTGAACTAGATGAGAAGAATGTGTTTTTTATGCATACATGTCAGTTGCATAATTTTTCTTTATGTTTGTGTACTATGTGGTTGTTTTGTATGAATGGTGGTGACCATTGTTACCATCGTGTCACCATGTAGTATTTGGTGATGTTGTTGTTGGGATGTGTTTTTCATGAATGCATGTCAGATGTATATGCATTTGTTATGCATGTCAGTGTCTATATGTTGTTATGCATGCCAATGTCTATATTTTGTTATGCATGAATTTTCATGGTGAAGGTTTTCATGCATGAGTTCATTGTATGCAATTACGTCATTATGTTGCTATTGGTATGTTATGATGTTGATGTGTTGGCTGAGATCGAGCAGGAGATGCAAATCATCAAAGCGAATTTGCAGCATGAGACTTCGAGGTGAGAGAAGATTGTCATACAAGTTTATATGGTGGGTATGCATGAATGTTAGTTATTTGAGTGTTATATGAATTAGGGTTACTTATATGCTTGTCATTCTATTGTTATTGTGGTTACATGTATAATACATACTAGTTGATAAGTGTAGTCACATGGACATGTGTCAGATAGTCATGAATGATAAAAACTTGTTGGTGTATACATTGTGGTCATATGCATGATTATTATGGTCATTGTAGCTGAGGTATTGATGTTATTATGTTTTTTTTTTTTAATTTGGATTGAGCTGTGCAAATGATTGTGGTTATGACATTCAGGTATGAGTTAGTATATTGTGATATTATGTCATCTAATCTAGATTGACAGTACATATGTGATTGTTATGCATGAATGAAAATTGCTTATGATTTTATGATGGGAACATGTTAGCTAGTTATTTTTGTGTATATCATGACCTTATTTATGTTTGATTTGGTGTGCTATGAAGTTATATCATGCTAAACTAGATTGATCATGCAGACAAGATAACCTCCCCTGAGATACATTAAGGTATGAGTTTGCTTATGTCATATACTTGGCTCTTGAATGTTTGATTATGTCGTCTATTTGGTGTTTGAGTGTTTGTGGTCTATTATGTCGTCTAATTGATTTATCTAACATGGTACGTTTATAGTTATTTGAATGTTTGATTACTTGTATGATATGAGTATGTGTGAATAAGATTGCATGAAGAAATTATCTTCTTTTAAGATGGTTGTACTAACACATATGTGCAGAGTCAATTTCTATGTACTTGAGTGTAAGTAGGTGATAGTTGTAGCATTATGTATTTAGTTGACTATGACATGGTTGTTAGTCTTGGTAAAATTTGATTTCAATTAATAGATATGATGTCTTGATATTTGAAACATGTGGTTGATATATGTGAGCAGTTGCAGGGCAACATACTTTGTATTAGCGGGACAAGGTAATAGTTGATGTGTTTATATAACTAACAGTCGGGTGATGTGATAATACATAGTAAGACTTGATTGCAACAAGGTAAAAAAGGTAAAGGAAAGGAATTGGGTAAGAGTTCCTTTGGCTATGTTTGGAAACCCTAATTCCAATTGAATGAATGCTTTGCATACAAGTCTTAATAGCCTTTATTTTGTCTAACATTATGTGGATATATGTTATATTCATAAACATGTATTTGATAGGTATAAAAATTGGTTTCTATTTATAGTTGGATTTGTCAAGTAATTGGAGTCCCTTGAGAGATGGCATGGATGTGTCTGGTTACAAGGAAACGTGCTTAGCAGTATGATGCAGGGAATTGCATGGAAAAAGAGACTTCCATGAAACCTTGAAGAAGTTTCACGTTGAGCTTTCCTTTGGAAGCACTAGTAACCCATGGGTATTGAGTCATGGCGTTTATTACTTGTCTTGTTATTTTGGTCTCCTGTGTTTTGTTGTGCTTGGTTTGCAGTTTTGTTTATGTCTAGTGTATGGCCATACCACTTTGTTTGTGTTGTCATATTTCTATTGGTTTTTCATGGTTTTCTTCTTGTTTGTTTCTTGTTCTTGTCTTTTATGTGTCAAGAGTCTTGGGGATTGGTTGGGAAAGAGGAAGTTAATGGAGCTTGGGGAGAACGGAATGAAACCCCGCAAGTAATGTAAGACCCGAATGAAGCTCGGTGCATGAGTAAGGGCAGTTGAAGGTAAGAATATGAAAATTAGTTGGATTGGTTGGGTCCATTGGTGGTATTACAGTCATGATAAAGGTAATCATGATAGGTAAGGTAAATATATTTGAGTTGTCAGATGCCTTGGCTAAGTTGCGAACTGTTTTTCTCAATGTTGTGCATGTTGTGCACGGATATAGGAAGTTCTATTTTTTTTAATTTCCATGAACTTGGGTCTAGGTTAGAGTCTTAAAATCATGGACGCTACCATACCAATAATCTCAACCAAAACTACTTTGCACAGCATAAAATATAAAGCAGTAAATCACACATGCACAAATATACATAGTTTTTAACAAATTGTACAATAATGTACAACCCCAATCTTCGTTATATTAAACCAAAATATGAATAATACAACAGTCTATGGTATACAAGATACAATTAAAAACTTGATGTATTATATTTCATGTCAGTCCTTTTCTTCTATGTTGCTCACTATTTTCCCCTTAGTCCTTCAAAGGAAAAAACATCGAGACCCCAGGAGGGTTGCCACCTAACACTAATGCAAATCACTTATGTAGAGTGTACATGGGTTGATCCAATCTTCTCTCTGGGTAGGTCTAATTCCCGAGCTCCAAAGTTCTAGGCTAGCAGTCACCTTTGTCCATCAAGGTGTTGCACTTCGGCACCAAAATTCACCCAACCTTCAGCTCATATTCGTCACTTCAAGATAGCTCGACTAGGGCTACTTTGGGCTATCAACACGCTGAACTCCACCAAACCAATGATGACCAATACTACACTTTAGATTCTTCTCCTAAGATGAAGTATTAACCACCATGGAATATCCTCCAAATGGAATCCACAGGCTTCTCCAATTCTGATCCGAATACGGTCAACTCCTTTTACCCAATGCACCTCCAAACGATGTGTACACTATTTTTCTTGATTGTTCTAGTTAGAGCACTAGGGCACACTGTTGCAGCCGTAAAATCCTCCAACAATCCTTGAATTACCCTCTATAAAACTGTGGCACACCCTTAGAAGAACCCTCCTTTGATATGTTCAATATTAGCCCTTTATTTGCCCCTACGCACACCTTATTGTGGTGCTATGGCCAGCGGCCTAGCACAAATAATCTTGTAGATTTTGGTCCCTAAAACAGTGACCTAAAAATTCAGCGTTTATCCCTTAAAGTATCATCCTAGAATTTGGCATACTCGGCCTCCAACACAGCAAACTCAAACCCTATAATAACCTTTTAATACAATCCTCCTTATCTCGTTGTTTTTCCCTCTCTAGCTGCGGCCTTCTCCTCCTCAACGAGTTTCTCCTCTTGAGTATGCATTGCACTTGATGGATGCCAAAATGACATGAATTCAAACTCTATTTATACACCAATAGAGGGGATTCCTCCAACATTACACAAGGGCTTATGTAACTTGTCACATTTCAACTTTACACTAAGTTGACCTTGACACACATGTGTGAACTTTATAATTGACCTTCAAAAATTCATATCTCCACTTATACAACTCTGAATTTGACGATTCTCAAAGCGTTGGATTCTCCTTTTCGCCCTCTATCGTCTCATGCCATCACATAGAAATGTGTTCCAGGAAATTCCCAAAACACGTTTTGGTGCAAAACCCCATACTTGGGTTCCAAGCCCACAAGTGACCCTTGTGGTGCTTTTCCCTCTAAACCCTGAACCCTAGGGCTTCGATTACCTCCCAAGCTACTCAAAAATAAACACTCTTAACCGTAAATTTATGATATATGGTGATTATGTTGTGAGTATTATTATTATTATGTTTATATATGTATACATGTATGTCTGTATGTCGTATCTAACAGCTTCATCGTGGATCATGATTGTTTTTATGCTAATGTTTATATGTATATATGTATGTATGTATGTTGTTTTTTGACAGGATCATGATTTTTTTATTCTAATGTTTATATATATTTATGTATATATGTATCTATGTCATTGTCTAATAGGGTTTCCAGGGATCTTTCTTGTGGAGGAATGATTGCTTATGTCGGTGAATGGCATGAAATATATTCTTGGTCTTATGGGGAGTCAAGTGGGAAGAGTAGCCTTGAAAATTTTATGAGGTCAGTATCATGTGCTTATGAATTGATATTATGTGATTATACTATGTCTATGTTTGTGTTATGGATAGGTTATGCTAAGGGATACATCAGTGAAATAAAAAAAGTGTGCTTTTCAACATGCTGGGATAAGCATGGATGGCAGAGAGACACTAGAAGCAAGGTTGCTTGGTAGAGACAATACAATTTTGGATGTGAAGTGCTATTGTTGTGTATATGTTGTGCATATTGTATATTCACTAATTGTACCTATGGTGTTGTTTGTCTGTTGTATATATGGTGTTGTGTGCCTGTTGTATATATGGTGTTGTGTATATATTGCATATGCAATGTTGGGTATAGATGATGTTATGTAAATGTTGGATATACGGTGTTGTGTACATATGGTGTTATGTACATGTTGTATATGCAGTGTTATGTAAATATGGTGTTGTATGTATGTTTTACATGTGTTGCTATGCACATATGGTATTGTGTGCATGATTGTACATGTGGTGTTGTGTACATGTTGTGCATGTGGTGTAGTGTGCAGGTGGTGTTGTGTACATGTCGTGCATGTGGAACAGTGTACATGTACTGCATGTGGTGTTGTGTACATGTGGTATTGTGTACACATTTTACAGGTGGTGTAGAATGTGGCACTATGTACACGTTGTGCAAGATGTTATGCACATGTTGTGCAGGTGGTGTTATGTACAGGTGGTACTGTGTACATGTTGTAGATATGTTATTGATGTACATGTGGTATTGTGTGCATGTTGTACATGTTGTGTTGTGGACATGTGATACTATGTATGTGCATTGTATAGTCGTGGTATCATGACATGTGTATTCATTGCGTTGTACTCTATGCACATATATGTATTGTGTTGTACACCAGATGTAAGTGTATGTGTTGTGTTGTACACCAGGTGTAGGGTTATGTGTTGTGTTGTGTGTTGGGTGTGGGTGTATGTATTGTGTGGTGTTGTACGTCGTATCTAGATGTATGTGTTGTGATGTACATTATGTGTATGTGTACATGATTGAAGATAAGTAAAATCATTGGGTGCTTTCCAAGTGTGGAAACTGATCCGATGTCTGTATAGAAAGAAAAAATGCAGATGTAACGACCGAAGAAGGAAAAGTATCGATATTTTATTTCAGTTTTACTATGCATGTGATCTATGGTTATGGTCTATTATGGTTATATATGATCTATGATTATGGTTTATGACAATTACATGTGATTTATGATTTTGGTTATGATGGTTGCATTTTGAGCTAACTGGATGTGATATTTTTATACACGATGACTCGATCAAACAACTGGTTTGAATTGTTGTGATAGGAAGTAAATAAGAATGAAAGTGTACCTTAATGACAGTCTACTGATGAGGTATGATTTGGAATTATTTCAATTTATTTTTAGTCTAATGGAAATTATGTGCTTGGTATAGGAAGCATGGAAATTCCCAGTTGGGTGGATGAAACTGATTGCAAGAATTAGCAGTAGCATCAAAAGGAATTGGAACAGGAAGTAGTATGTTGTTAAAGCACTTTAGGAGCAGGGCCATTATGGGACACTCTTACCAAATATTGTCCATTGATTTCCATGAGCATGATATGACTGGTATGATGGTTTTGAGGCAGGGATATGCCTTGGTTTTTGGACCTTCCGATGTGAGGAAACCTTTCCAAGGTAAGGGTTGCCCGAGGGATTGTGTAGCAGAGAATAGGATGCTTGTAGAACTTGGAAGGTGTATGGTTGCACGGAAGGGGGTGAACGGATTTCCCGAGGGACTATGTAGCATAGAAGGGAAGGGTAGGGATGGATTTTTTCTGATCATTAGCATTTCCATATGAAATCATATGCACGTTGGGAGTGCGCCTTGAAACAATGTGTCAGTAATTGTTCACTAAGGGAACAAGTTGTGCAAGGATCGTGGGGCTAGACATTGGGTGCAGCTTTGACTTTCGCAGTGGATTTTGTACTTCTTGGGAAGGTGGTGAATACTGGTATTACTTTGAGGGTGGAGGTGTGAGCCTCTAATTTCCCTTGTTGCTGATATGGGCATTGTATCCTTATATTTGTTGGTTGAGAAAATGTGCATATGTATATGTGTGTATATTACTGGAATTATTGTATTGAGTTGGATTTATAAAGCTCCCTAGACAGTATGGTTATTTTTTGGTTGAAGAAAATGTGTATGAGTGTATATGTGGTTCATATTGTAAATATTGTAATGAGTTGGGTTATAAAGCTCCAGTAAGCAGTATGTTTCAGTAGTGGTCATTGTAAATACTCCAACGATTTGTATTATAAAGCTTCATCGAAAATATGTTTTGTTTTCAGTGGTTTTTTAGTTTATAGGTGTCATTTAACATCGAGGACGGTTTTCCCCTAAGGGAGAGGGTTCTGTAACAACCCTCATTAAAAATTCATGAAAAAAAAAATATAAGGCCAAGGTCATGGGATACATATTTCAAGATGAATGGTGGGAAAAAACATCCTAGTGGGTGTTCATTTGGTTTATTACGGCTAAGGAAATTGGCAAAGGAAATGGAAAAGGCTTTGGAAAGGCATGAGGAATTTATTGGAATTTTATTTATTAAAATAATGGAAATTAGGAGAAAAGGAAGGTGAAAGGTCACATGTTGCATGTGAGGAGGAAATTGAAGGAAATAATGGAATATGTAAGAAAATAAAGGCCTCATTCATAAAAAGGCTTCTGAGGATCAATTGATATACTTTTGTCACTTCAATTTTGGATCTCTCTCTTTATTCTCTCTCTCACACACACTCTTGGACACTTATATTTTTCTTGGAGCACTTAAGAATTGGATCAAGAAACGAAAAGAGGGCAAAGAGGAAAGAAAATATAAAACAAGGAAGAGAAGGATCAAGCAGCTACAACAGGCTTACTTGCAGATATCGATTTTCGTGTTTGGTTTTCTTGCTAGAGTTGGCATGCATGGTTATTCTTGTGTGTTATTGGTTCTCTTATTGTCATCAACATGGGTTTTTCTAGGTGTGATAATGCTCTTTAGCTTGCCTTGTCATTTCCAAATAGCCATGGTGTGATGGGGTTCTCATGTTTTGGATGATTTGGATTTTCGGATGGATTTGAAACTGAGTGAGGTGTATCTCTGAAAGGAATAACACGTGGCCTAGTGATCCCTGAACCAAACTGTGGATTACAATAAAGCCACTGGCCTAGTAACCCCTAAACCAGGCTATGGGTTGTGGTAAATCTAGGTATTGTGTGCCTCGGAATCATCGACGGGTGATTGGTGGGATAAACGGTAAAGTCTATAGGTGGGTGCCCTTGATCAGGTCTAGGTATCCTTAGCTGGTGAATGGCAAGATATACGGTAAAGCATGGAGGGTGGTGTCTCGATTATCACCTAGTGATCCCTAAATAGGACTGTGGATTGCAGTAAATCCTAAAGACTAGGAGACAGTAAAATTCCTCACAGTGTAGGTGGATAAATTCAGTGCATCCTTGCTTGTTTGGTTTTTTGGTAGGTTATGAGTCCCACATTCATGCTTGGAATATCGCACGATGGTGATTGGCTGAAGAAAGACTTGGTTTAGCCAATCTATGGTCAGGTGGAACGTGGAATTCTTGAACCTGGTTGGCCTATTAATTCATTAATAAGAGTTTCTTCTCCTTGGAAAATGTATTGGTTCATATGTAGTATTTATGGTTGTTGTATCCTTTTTATTTATTTATTTTATATGCTAGTTATGAGTATGTTTTATGACAATAATGATGTATGGCTCTCATCATGTTTTGATTTGTAAATGAATGAACAATGAATATCTGACCTAATAGATGATAATGTAGCTAATGTGATAAGGCATCAATGCTTCTTATCAATTCTCAAATAACTATGAGACCATTATTCTCATATTTGTTATTATGACCTATAGGTTACATGTTCATGATGTGTTCGATAAAATTTCTTCCATGGTTAGGATTTTTTAGGTCAATTCCTTGAACAATTTTTGTGTTAGAGGATTTGTCTTGGTGTCATTTATTGTCTTGGAAAGTTTCACCAAGTTCTGGGCAATGGTATGGAGACTAACCCTGAAAAAGTGGTTGAAATCTTGCAGTCTCTGGCACAGAACTACTAAAAAATATTGCAGTCTCCCCCCTGCAGACATTGTAGGAGTGACTAGAGGGTTCCAGTCACATGGAGGCCTTGTCATGGGAGATATTGGGGGTTTAATTCATGGAAAGGCTTGGTTAACTCAGGGGTTGGGCACCTAGAGTGGTGGATTAGCTCCCAGAGGTCCTGTAGCATCTGAGGGAGGCTTGTAAAGTGTTGGATCGTTGGTTCCACTTCCTTAATTGCACGTATGGATTTGAATCATATCATAGTAAATATTCATCATATGTTTACCCCGGTGAACCGGTTAGCTTTGGTAAATGTGGGAGGAGGGTGTTACAGAGTGGTATCAGAGCATAGTTCAACACTTGCACAGGATGGGCAGAATGTGTTTGTCATGCATACATGTCAGTTGCATATGTGTTCTTTTTGTTTTGGACTATGTGCTTGTTGTGTATGCATGGTGGTGGTCATTTTTTTCGTTGTTTCACCATGTATAAGTTGGTGATGTTGTTGTTGGGATGTGTTTTTCATGAATGCATGTCAGATGTATATGCATATGTTATGCATTTGTTATGCATTTCAGTATCTATATGTTTTTATGCATGCATTTTCATGGTGAGGTTGTTGTGCATGAGTACATTGTATGCAATTAGGTCATCATTGCATGAGGTCACTGTTTTCAATTAGGTCCTTTGGCTATGTTTGGAAACCCTAATTCCAACTAAATTAATGCTTTTCATACAAGTCTTCTTAACCTTGATTTTGTATAGCATTATGTGGATATATGTTATATTCCTAAACATGTATTTCATAGGTATAACAATTGGTTTCTAGTTATAGATGGATTCGTCAAGGAATTGGAGTCCCTTGAGAGATGTCATGGACGTGTTTAGTTACAAGGAAATGTTCTTGGCAGTATGATGTAGGGGATTGCATGGAAAAAGAGACTGCCATGACATCTTAAGAAGGATCACGTTGATATTTCCTTTAAAAGCACTAGGAACCCTTGGGGATTGAGTCATGGTGTTTGTTACTCGTATTGTGCTTTTGGTATCTTGTGATTTGTTGCACTTGATTTTCAATTTTGTTCATTTCTAGTGTATGGTTGTACCACTTTGTTTTTATTTTCGTATTTCTATTGGTTTTTCATGGTTTTCTTATTTATTTTTTCTTGTTCTTGTCATTTATGTTTCAAGAGTATTGGGGATTGGCTAGGAAATAGGAAATTAATGGAGCTTGGGGAGAGATGAATGAAACCTCGTGGGTAATGTAAGACTCGAATGAAGCTTGGTGCATGAGTAAGGGCAGTTGGAGATAAAAATATAACAAACTGTTGGATTGGTTGGGTCCATTGGTGTAAATGTATAGAGGAAGTACAATAATGAGCAAGGTAATCACGAAAGGTAAGGTAAATATATTTGAGTCATAAAATTCCCTGGCTAAGTTGGGAACATTTTTTCTCAATGTCGTGCACGTTGTGCACAAAAAAAGAAAGTTATGTTAGCCTTAACTTTATGATATCTAGTAATTATGTTGTGAGTATGATTATGATGATGTCAATATATCCATACATGTATGTATGTGTTATCCATGAAATCTCTTCTATGGATAGAAGTGATCCTTCTATCACAATGAGTGGGTCTAGTAACAATTGAGATAAAGAATTCAAACTTTCCTAACTTAATATCAGAATGACATGAGAGAGGAATATGGCCATCATTGCTCCTATGTGATCGCTTTTTAATGTTGATCCCAATCTCCTCACTTCCAAGCTTGCTCCTCATTATTCCTTTACACACGAATACTTGAAAGAGAGATCAAACAACGAAAAAAAAAATATAGCATAGTATATTGCATTCTAATGTAAACCATATGACAGATCAAGGAGCATCATACTAAGAAAGTAATCATAAACATGTTTATGGAAAGTAAAAAATGATTTGTGTCATTGATAAATTGAAGAGGGAAGCATACAATTGATGCCTTGATGTTGGAGACCTCCTTCAAGACGAGTTTCAAAGTCCAAGCCAAATACTTCAAGCACTCCTTCTCCTTGGAATTTTGACAGTGTTTAGGTGCATTCAAGCACTAGAAAGGAAACCAGCAATGACCAACCATTTTTGGAAGGCATGGCATTCATTTATAGGGAATTTGGAGAGGTTAAGGATCCATAAAAGAGGGAGGAAGGTCCACATATTAAAAAGAAAATCCTTAAAGGTAGGATGAAGGACTCAAAATGGGAGAACTTGACTCAATCTCCATCCAACTGATACCATACTTCCATCCTTGAGACATCTAGAGGAAGAAGATTCAACTCCATTTTTGGAGAACATGCCTGAAGAGGACCAACACAAAATTTCACTTTAATTCCCACGCTGCCAGTGTTGTCTACAAGTTCCACACAGGGTGACAAGTGCGAGGCTATATTGGAGAGAAACATTTTTGGCTTGCAGATTAGGGTTTTCACAAGCTTTTTGCAGGAAGGCTTCAAGGAATTTTTATTTTTGGTCTTCAAGGATATTTTGAGCATATTATTCATGGTGAATATGTTTTCATAGATTTTGTCGCTTTGTGACATTTGTGGCATAAGTGACACAAAGGATGACACCTAGGATAGGGAATAGGGAATGTGACAAAATATCATATAACGGATTCCCCCTAAAGCATGAAATCATAACGAGAAGTGATGGTTGAAGTGCTTTATCACTCAAGGCAAGGACTTTGAAAAACCACCATCAAAAGACCTACAAATCAAACACGATACAATATGTGACATATCTTATATAAATATGCCGAATAGGACATTGTTGAATAGGCATAAAATAGCACATGGATCCATATCATTGGCACAACCATCCGACTATACAAGATCATATGTATGGATCCATGGCATAGTCGCAACCATTCGTATAGAATGGATCATGTGTACAGTCATGAATACTCCGCGCAGACTGGATTTGAATAGATGTGACCCAAGGTCTTTGTCTCTGTTTTGATCCGTCAATGTACAAATCTAAACATGTGATTATATATGTTGATGTCAAACTTGGTAGAAACCACCTGATTACCGGTCAATGAGGTAAACCGTTAACAGGAATGAAAGAAACCACCAATAATGACGATGGCCCTCAAGGCACAACAATACAATATACAAGCATGAATAAGGGAGTTGAAGTCAAACACTTGCAAAGTCATTCGATCGAAGGCCAATCATGTGAACTTGTCATCGAACGCGAAGAACTTTCCATTGAGGCATGCAAGCTCCAGGGTAATGAAAGGGGGTTTCTAAATCAATTTCCTAGGTAATGAGTTGATGTCTACAAGAAGCGATATGTCGAAGGAGGGCCATAATGTATGAAACATGGGATTTCTCAAGGTAGATAGAAATGATTCAAGATTGTTGCAGAGAGGGTCAGATAAGTATGAGAGGTTTGAATTTTACAGATAGAACTTCCCTTGAACATATCGGCAACACGACTTCGGATGTTGGCAACATTTGACTCAAAATGGGATTAATGGTCATGGTGACCACAGGATATGATCGAATGAGAGGAAAATTAATTTCCAAAACCTAGGAAGGCAAGAGACGAAAAGGGGATAACCCAAACCTAACACGAGATACAGATAAGTTTCATGTTCAAGAGCGACATGTTGTAGACAATATAAAATACAACGCATGCTTTACTTCCATTTCCCCCCTACTATTTCTAGCGAGTACCTCTTTATTTTTTATATCAATCTTAAATAGGATACCTTATGCTTAGATTAAAATTTCACCCTTCGGATGAATCCATGCTAGTAATTTTAATGAGCCCTAGGAAGGAGTAACTCGGTCTCTTCATGGTGAAAATTCCTTCGTCATTTAAGTTTTACGGGTCCAACGGAAGGGTAAGTCAGCATATTTTTCATGTTTCAAGAGTTTGAAAAAGAAGCAGAAAAGAATACTCCAAAGCTCCCTTTTTGTAGAGAGTCCCTCGAATATGAAAAGGTATAAACAATATCCCAGAGAACCACTTAGTCATGTTTGACTAAGGTATTCCATTTTCGTAATTAGTCAAACTCAGCCCAAAAAGGGGTAAACGTATATTGAGAAGACATTGATTCATTTATTTTAACGAGCTCAAAGGGAGAAGTGCCTAACAATCTTTTAATTTTCGAGAGTCAAAAAAGAGCTTAAAGTTGACTCCAAGGGGGTTCCTATTTTGTTTGTTTCACAAGTCTGAAAAAAGTGATAACAGACAAATCGTTATTCACCAATTACCGAATTTGATTCATAATGACTTGTTGCTTCACATGCAAATAAATGTGATTTTGATCGAGAAAAATACAAATATAGGTAAAAATACTTTACAAAATGATAAAAATCATTTTTGAATTAAAATATTTGGTGAAAGCCTTTTAATAGTTAAAAAGTAAAAACAAAATTCACTTTTACCATTGTAAAAGTTTTTAAAGCACTTTTACCCTTGTTTTTCTCGAACTTCAAGCGCATCATTCGATCGATCTGGGACACCGTTCACTTAGTCATCTGTTGCAAGTGAGAGCTCTCTCTTATGCCTACATTTTGCCTATGTTTTTAAGCATTTTCATCCATTTTTCATGTGCTTACAAAACCCTTGAAAAATTAGGGCTCGTGGGTGACCAGCACGGTTTTCACCTGTCGAGTCCATCTTGATCTCCTTGGCCCTTAAAGTACCAGCGCGTAAAAATTTAGAGACAGACGTGCTGGCGCCGAAAGCTAATTTGTTTTGATGAATGCTCAATTTTTTCTTAGGTTTTTGCCAAATTTCTTCCATGAAAGATGATTAATATTTATTAATTGATGTTTTGCAGGAGAATCATGGGAATAGAGTGGAAATAAAGAGGGCATGAAGTAGAAGATCGAGAAGCAGCTCAAAATACAAACTACATAAGAGCGCTGCGTAATTGTCATTTTCTAAAGTTCATCCATATGCTGGGGATTTGATCCCAAGTGGTTCTATTATAATATATTGTGAGGTGGTGGGAAATTGACCACCAAATATTTGTGATCGGTGGTTAGGACATGAAGATTGATGTGTCTAAAATTTATGTAATCATCTCGTTGTCCAAGAGGGGACTACCAGTGCAACTATAAGGTGCCAGACTAGGTGGCAAGAGCATAAAGTTTCTCATTGCCAGATATTATAGCTAGGGATCTCATAAGACCAAGAGCAAAAAAATTGACATTAAAATTTTCAATGATCCTACTCTAAGAGTTGTCCTTTAAACTATTGCACGAGTGGCAAGAGTGCAGGCCTTGCATGAGGCAAGAAAATCTGACTTTCAATATGCAGTGGATTCTATGAGTCCAACGATGTTCAATCAGTGTGAGGGGTTTCTCACTAACATGAAAGACTAACTCAGAAAGTGAAAAATTGTGAAGTTGAAATAGTTTGGTTATGGTTCTATCCTGGTGACTCTCTTCTTAGAGAGGGTGACATTGTTTCAATGTCAGCAGATAGAGGTGGGACCTCCTGTACCGAGGGATCCACAACTTATGAGATGGAGTGAGTTCATGCCTCACCATGGTGGTGGGAAACATATGTATTTCCTCCCTTCCTTCTCTGGATGGATACGCGAGAAGTTGATCGCGATCGATTACTGGCCACATTCAGGGACCGACTTCAGAGGAGATTCTAATATTCCTCTACCAATGGGAGGACAGTGTGTTATCACTCTGAAATTCCCAAAAGGTTGCTATTGATTTTAAAATAAATATCAGAGGTAAATATCAAACACTTTTGGATATTAGGATCTAGCCTTCCTAATTCTCAGAGAGGGCTTTCTCTTAATGATTTGACTTAGTTTATTTTAATAGATTTTAGGCTAGTTATGTATGCTTGGTTGGTTTGGTTTTTGATTGGTTTTGGTTGGTTGATGGAATTAATGATTTAAATGAATAGGTGCCTATCAACTTTCCATTGGGCTATGGAGTCAATGTGGTTGAAACAGAACTGAATCAAATAATAAGGAAAGTGTTACAGGGAAAAATAGTTGAGCAATATCAAATCTCAAGGCTAGATGGTTGAGTGATTTTTCAATCGAGATCAAGGAGAAATTAAGAATTCCTTAAACCAGATAATGAAGAAGGATAAAGGATTCAATTGGGATCATAGGGAAACTAAGAATCCTCTAAACTAGATATCAGAAGAAAACATAAAAATGTACAACAGTTAAAAGCATAGTGTAATTAAACAAATTTTGCAATAAAACTATTGTTATAACATCCAAATTCAAAACACATATAAGTTTATGGAATACTTCAAGAAAGAACATGAACAATTGAAATTATACTCCACTGAGATGGCTCATCACATGAATCCTGTAAATAAGTTTCTTTATTACTTGATCAGTCTGTCAACTAGAAATTGGTACAATAACCCTTTGGTAAGAGATCAGTCAGCTAAAAAAATGTTCACTAGTCCACACCTGACCGACCCTTAATACTTCAAATGATGAAGTATTTATACAAAAACATTACAAAAATATCCTGTCAACTGACTAGGATTTATTTAAGGAAATAAAATATCTTTATGCAAAAAGATAGTGACACCTATTAACTGGCTGAAATCTAGTCGTGTTTTCTTTTATTGTTGTTACTGTTTGTTTCTTTCACGTTGTCTGCTTCTTTCATCTGTCTTCTTTCATCTTTCTTTCTTTCACGTGTGCATTATTTCACCTGTCTGCTCTTTAACCTGTCATAGTAAATCACATCATTTTTCCCATGTTTCTTCATCTGGGAGTTTTAGTTTCATCATCCTTCGGTAAATTTCATTTGCATCTGTATATTTGGAAAATGTGGGTTTATTCACAAAAAGGTGATTTACCTCATGTTGGAGGTAAAAGAAATTTTCTAAAATTTGGAGGAGTACTTTTCCTGTGGGAAATCCCTTCATTGCTGAACTGTTGGAATTTTCTTTGGCTACTTCCCTCATCTTCTTATCATAATCTTCATGTCTCATGAGTATATCATTGATTACTAAGGGATTAGGCAGACCCTTATGTCTCAATACATCGAATTTGTTCATAAACTTGTTCACTGCAAGTTCCATTAGTTGACATTTGTCTTCAAGCTGTACCATCATATTTCTCTTGGAAATCACTTTATTCACCTCTAAAATAGTCTTTTTTCTATCAGTTATCTAGATTTCTTCCAATTCTTGTTTATTTTTAGAATTCAGGAATTTAATTATCTCAGAAGCTTCCCCTCGTTTCTTTCCAATATTGTCTTTGACCTTTTGAATTGCATCACCAGCCTCCTTTATAAAGTCCTTATGTTCAAATATAACATGTATATAAGGCTAGATATTATTGCCAAAGTTAATGATATTGGCCCACAATTGTTGTTTTGCTTGGGCTAAAGGCTCTTTTAGTGATAGCTCTTTTCCCAGCGTGTGGATTCTGTCAGTCAATCTATTTGCTTTATGTACTTCTGCTTGATGCTTAACTACTGCCAATTTATTTTCATCTTCTAAACTCTTTACTTGTTCTTTGAGCTTGTTGATTTATGTAGTTTGAATGGACATATATTCCATTGCTTTGATCAAATTGTTGGCCTCATTAATGGGATGGGTTGTTGGTAGTTTTGATGTTGATGTGGATGTTGTTGTTGGAACTGATGTTGATACTGAAGCTGATGTAGATGTTGGAACTGATGTTGATACTGAAGCTGATGTAGATGTTGGAACTATTGTAGATGATATAGGAATAGCAGTAATGAGAACTGCTTCCATACTAGCTTGTTTTTTTTTTCACAAGTTTATCCATTTCTATTTCCATTTCCTTCAGTTGAACTGTCAACTGAATGATTAGATTCATCATTTCATCTTTTTTATTATTAGTTTCCAAAACCTCCTTAGTTTGTGGATGCTCAGTAGTTGGTAACTTTAGTTGTTTCTTCAGTGCATATATGTTTGCATTCTTCTTCTTTATTAGTTCTTCTCTTGCTTTAATGTCTTTTGGATTATAACCAACTTCCATTACCAAATCTTCAAGTGACTTTATCCTGTTATCCTTTGCTTGTGATGAAGCTCTCTCTAAATTTAATTGTGTCTTTATATATTCTATAGAATTATGTAGCTTCTGGACACTTAAATCTTGGTGTGTCATGGTGGAATAAATAATTTCTCCTGCCTGTTTGTGAAACTCAATTTGGTCAATTGGATGTACATCCTTGGCAGGAACTTCAAAGGTTGTTTTAGCATAATCTTACGAAGTTTTAGGGGCCTTCACCTTTGGCTGTAGAAATGTCATCTACATATTCCTGGTTTTGAGGTCATAAGCTGAAACCAACCTACTCCAATCACTAGGAGTTTGCTTCCAATACTGTGCATATGTGACAGCCTTCAATGCTTCATTTCTGATTTTAATCTCTTTGTATTTCTCCATGATATCTTTTTCTTTCTCAACTAGTTTGCTAGATGATGAAACCTCTGCACTATGTTTCTTTTGAATAATTTGTGCACTGGAATTTGATGGCTGATGTGTTTCTTCTAAAACTTTTGGAGGTGCATCATCTCTAAAAACAATATATATTTCAATGGTTTCAACTGTCTCTTCTTGCTCTATCACTGGTTTTATTTTTGTTTTCTTCCTGTACATAAGTTTGAATTTAGTATTAGAGGTAGTTTCTCCAGAATAAGAGCCTTCTTCTCTAGTCCTTTTTTAAATTTTGTCTTGCGGGGCTGGAGTAAGCAGGATGGAACTACTATCAAGTTGCTTCTCTACCTCCTGTAAAGTGTTTTCCAACCGCTCTGACTGGTTGGAATACTTTTCAATCTTAGGCTTTGATTCATGAATGAAAGGATTCATTTTGAACTTAACTCTTAATTTACTTATGACACCCAAGGGGTCATATGACCATTTGAAATTTTTGTTGAACTTGAAATATTGTAAGCATATGTTTTCTTCATGTCCAGCATTCCTATTATTGCATATGAAAGGACCTAGTTGGTTTTTAATATTGAATTGAGTTTTCTTCTTAGCTGAAAGGAAATTGATCACATCTGAATTCAAAATCTGTCTGATGTAATCTAAATCAAATATCCTCATTGGGAGGTATTTGGGAAGTTTGTATGGAACTAATTGAATTCCATACATTGATTTATGTATGATTCTGGTATAAATACTAGTCTCATGTTTTGTTCTGCTTTGATAGCTTTGGAACCTTTTTTATTTCTTCACTGATTCTTGGTTGAATGCTACTGCTAAGAATATTAACTATTGGATATACAAAAGAATCAACAAAGTCTTTGAAACTGAATTCAGTGGAATCCTTTCTGATCAAGGATGTCCAAAAGACAACAGACAGGGGGTTACCCTCAGTGTCCATTTTTTGGAGGTTGACTGCAAACCTTTCTGATTGAAAATATAGGAACAAATGAAACAATACTGAGGAGTATTTGAATACTTCTTCTTCTGGCAGTTTTATTAGTTGATCATGCATGGCATATGCCAGGAATTGGGCAAAGTTGAAAACTGTAGATGGAGGTTGACCTGGGAAAAATATAGAAATGAAACCAAGGATTGATGCATCTACATGCTCATCAGTGAAATATCCTAAAATACAGGAAAGAATAGTCACAATTTGTCTGGTTCTTTTTGAAAACATGGTAGCTGAGTATGGAAGATTGTTTTTGGGAGTTTCTACTGATGGAGGGAGGAAAGTCTTAAATATTTGAAACCTTTTTCGGAAATCTATCTTTAAGTATAGCTTAGCGAGGGTTTCAATGGAGAGAGGTACTTCATCAGGTTGTGGTTAAATCTGCAACATTTGATTGATCCATTGAGTAGTGATGGTAAAAATGAGCTCTTGGTTTGGAGTAACTATATCTCTTTCATTCGGAAAATAGCTTATTTTTCACAGTCTGGTTGATCAAGTGATCATGTCCTAAGTTTAAAAAAATGCTCAAATTTGGAATTGCTCAAAATTGGTTGGAACCTGAGTGAATAGATAGGCCTCGTCGATACGATCCTGGCACCGTGAACGGCACTCAAATCCGACACTGTATGTGAAAGTTATGCAGGTTTGAAGTTTACAATTTCCTTCAAAAATCAATTTGACCAGGGTTGAATTTTGACTTTGAAACTATTAATAAGGAATATTCCACAGAATATTCTGGGAAAAATTCAATAGAATATTCCCTTCAGGCCTATCACCATTCGACACTTGGCATTTGAGGATTGGATATTGGTTTGACTGGATATTTTGGTGGCCAATCAGTGGGCGCCATGTGGCCTACCCAAAGGCCGCCATGTGGCCCCAGGCTAGTGAAGATTTTGTGTGGAAAAATTTTATGTATTGCACCGGATTTGAACCTGCGTCTTCGTGCTGCCAGCCAAGCGACCCGACCACTCGGGCTACGTTTAATTCTTAACCCTTATGGATCACATTGCATATATAAAGTTTGTTAATGGTATGGGTGGCAGCAAAGTGGGCCAGCCCCCATATAACATGACCAAAAGCCATGACCTCAGGCCTAGCACCGGTGGGAAATGCTATAACCACCAACCGTTAGCCTTAAATGTGGTATGTGCCCACTACCAAAAGTAAATGCGGCGGTTTACATTAACGTTATGACAGCAGTTTGATCGGAGTATGGGTGGCGGTCACATGTGACCCACCCCTCCAAACAATAAATGCCACATAAAATAGTTTCAAAAAATTTGCTAGGAGTGCACCATTTATGGTGGGATTGGCCAAAATGGTCGGACTATCTACAGTTAATCCAAATTTGGTGGAGTTTTTTTAGGCCAGATTGGACAAATACAGTTTTGGTCATAACTTCTGATTTACTGAACCTTTTTGGGCGAATTTTTTTTTTAATTCGAGTATTTGCAACATTCTGAAACCATTGAAATAGGTTTCATAGCCAACATAGGTGTCTTTCAGCAATTTTTACTTCAGATAAGCTTGGGGAGCCATCAGGGCCTTGAGGGAAATGGAGCTGCATTGGACTACACTTCATTGTTTTAGGTGAAATAAGAATCATTCTTAGCTTCTTTCTGTGTTCTAAATTCATTTTCATAGCTGGTTTGGTCTTTTTAGGCCTTTTTCTCAATGTATTACCAATTTTAGCATCATAATATATCAAGGACATGCCCATTGGGAGCCTTGGACCCGGCAGATGTAGCCCAGGAGGGGTGAACTGCCTCATCATGTTGTTGTGTGTTTATGGTGAAGTTATTCTGCTGTGTTATTCATATTAAAGTTGTTAAACAGTAAATTAAAACAACACTCCCTCACACCAAAATTCAAAAACAGTTATCAAAAACACTTTGTTTCACTTGCAAGACTATTCAAACACTTTGCAAACTTAATTTAATGGAAATGAATACTTTGAACAGCAAAAAAAATACTTTCATTTTTAGATCAGTTCGTATCAGAGCTCAGGATTAGAGCCTTAGAAGCTAGAGTTTTTACTCAGCATTTGTTTTGTGCAAATATTAATTTATTTGTTTGCAAGTTTTCATGCTTACTAGGCTTAAACTCAAGAGAGGTGAAGGAAACTTGGTTAGTGCTCAAACTAATCCACAACCAAGAAGGGTCAGATAACCACCTCCAAGAGCCATAGAAGCAACTTCAAGCATGTCTTCAAGAGAAGGAGAAGCTCCTGAAGAGATGGATCCCAAGGAAGAAGAATGGATATTCCGGAAAGATTTCTTGGATATGACTGAGATGGTAAGGATCCTCTACCAAGAAAGAAATGATAGGATTGCTAGAGAAGGGTCTAAAAACCAGAAAGAAGGAGAGGGTTCCTCAGGAGGAAAGAAGAGTGATGAAAAGTCAAATAAAGGACACAGAGGAAATGGTGATCCACCATCTCTATGTTCATCCTCTTCCTCTACATCGTCTTCCTCGACTTTGATAAATCAGTCTCATAAGTCTAAAACCACTGGTAAAAGTCCATTTTTAAAGCTTGATGTCAAATTTGAATTGCCTATGTTTAATGGTGAATTCAATGCAGAGAAACTTAACAACTGGATAAGACAGTTGGAATTTTATTTAAGGATTCAAAACTTACATGATGACGACACCAAGATTCAGTTAGCCTCTTTAAGGATGGAAGGAGCAGCATTGATATGGTGGGAAGCCAAGACCAAGGATGAAATTCGAAAACATGGTAATCTTACTTTATCATGGGCCGAATTATTTCTGCAATTAAGAAGCAATTTTATCCTCTTGCTCATTTACAAAAGGCTATAATGAATTGGCAAAGTTTTAGACAACTTAAAGGACAAAGTGTTCAAGAATACACTCAAGTGTTTAGGAGAAGAGCACTGCTGTTAGGAGTAGACTTACAAAGTCAAGATACTTTGCTAAAATATATAGGTGGTTTACATAATTACCTTATACATACTATCCTTATGTTCAATCCTACTAGTCTAGACGAAGTCTGTGTACAAGCTACGCATTTAGAGGCTAGAGGGAAAAACACTCTTGATGGAAATGAGGGTAGTTATTTTAAAGGCAAAGGAATAAAAAGGATTGCAAACTCTAGAAATAAAAAAGGGAAATTTTTTTGCAAGAACTGTTCAAAAACAAGCCACGATGAAGACCACTATTGGAAGCTTCATCCGGAGCTGAAACTAGAGAAATATAAAAACAAAGACAAAACCAAAGAAAAGGGAAAAATTGTTGCAATTGTTGAACAGGACTTAGGGTCTGAATCAGGTGATGAGACTAAAATTATCTCCATGGTATTAAAGAACATAAAGGGGAAAGAGGTTGCACAAGAAACAAATCCGAGTTCTAGCACATTAAACTGTCACAAAGAAACTCAAAATGAAAAGAGGAGGATAGAGCTATTTCATGTAAGGATAATCTCAAACCACACAAAGATAGACACACTTTTCGATAGTGGGTATCAAGCTAATCTCATCTCAGAAGACTTGGTCAAACAGCTGAAACTTGAGACAATTCCACATCCAAAGCCTTATCCACTTGGGTGGATATGCAAGGATGCAAACTTACAAGTCTCAAGAAAGTGCATCTTTCGTTTCGCCATAACAGCTCATTATGTTGATTAGGTTGAACTGGATGTAGTACCACTTGACATTACATGTGTTTTGTTGGGTAGTCCATATTTATATGACAGAAAGGAAATCTTCCATCGCCATGAGAATAATTATCACTTGATTAAGGATGGAAAAGAGTACACTGTGAGAGCACATAAGAAGAAGCTAGAATCTTCTTTAGTCCATGCAGGGCAATTGAAAAGGCTAGTCAATGCAAGTCAAAATATGACTTTGTTGATGGTTAAATAACATGATTTTGTACATTTTCATTTTCATGATATTGCTGATATAAAAGATGGTATGTTTCAGTCTGATAACAGTTTGTCTTTGAAAGAAGATGAAAAAATGTTGCACAAGGTACCTTTGGTGTCGATCGGTGCAGAGAACGAAGTGTCGGTGCAAAGTGGTGCAAGATTCCATGAGATGGAAAGGCATGCAAGCAAAGACGGCACACAGTTTAGCAAGGGTAATTGCTGGTGTCAGAATGGCAGATTTGTATGGAAAGAAAACTTGGTCGGGATTCGGCACAAGTACATGGCTCATTAGGCAAAAATTCGCCATATGGACAGTTGGCAAGGTGAATCTTATTTTCAATCTTCTTAGAAGTTTGACCATTGTAGAAACAATATGATTTCTACAAATTATAGTTGTTGTTCTACAAATTTCAAGAATTTGCATCATGACTCAGTCAATGTTAGCAACGGTCAGTCAGTGGATTCAAGGAACAATTTATCTTTTTATGAGAAGCTCAATTTGATGAATTCAGGAAGATTTCAGTGGTTCAATGTTGGAAGAGTGGAGAAGCAGTCTCCTCATCTTCATTTTCTGTAATCAGAGAGGTTTTGTGGGTCCAAAATCTTCCCATTTGGGAGGTGTGATCGGGTGATCATGTCCTAAGTTAAAAAAAAAAATGCTCAAATTTGGAATTGCTCAAAATTGGTTGAAACCTGAGTGACTAGATAGACCTCGTCGATACAATCCCGGTGCCGTGAATGGCACTCAAATCCGACACTGTATGTGAAAGTTATGCAGGTTTGAAGTTTGTAATTTCCTTCAAAAATCAGTTTGACCAGGGTTGACTTTTGACTTTGAAAATATTAAAAAAAGAATATTCCACGAAATATTTCGAGAATATTCCTTGGAATATTTCCCAAAATATTCCATAGAATATTCCCTTCAGGCCTATCACCATTCGACACTTGGCATTTGAGGATTGGATATTGGTTTGACTGGATATTTTGGTGGCCAATCAGCAGGCACCACGTGGCCTGCCCGGAGGATGCCACATGGCCCCAGGCTGGTGAATATTTTGTGTGGAAAAATTTTATGTATTGCACCAGATTTGAACCCGCGTCTCCACACTGCCATCCAAGCGACCCGACCACTCGGGCTACATTTAATTCTTAACCCTTATGGGTCACATTGCATATATAAAGTTTTTCAATGGTATGGGCAGTGACAAAGGGGGCCAGCCCCCGTATAACATGACCACAAGTCGTGACCTCAAGCCGAGCACTGGCAGGAAATGTTATAACAGCCAACCGTTAGCCTTAAATGTGGCATGTGCCCACTACCAAAAGTAAATGCGGCAGTTTACATTAACGTTATGACAGCGGTTTGATCGAAGTATGGGTGGCGGTCACATGTGACCTGCCCCTCCAAACAATAAATGCCACATAAAATAGTTCCGAAAAATTTTCCAGGAGCGCGTCATTTTTGGTGAGATTGGCCAAAATGGTCAGACTATCTGTAGTTAATCCAAATTTGGTGGAGTTTTTTAGGCCAGATAAGGCAAACACAGTTTTGGTCATAACTTCTGATTTACTGAACCTTTTTGGGCGAAATTTTTTTTGATTTTGGGTAATCTCAGCATTTTGGAGCCATTGAAATAGGTTTCAAATCCAACAGAGGTTTATTTCAGCCATTTTTACTTCAGATAATCTTGGGGAGCCATTAGGGCCTTGAGGGAAATGGAGATGCATTGGACTACACTTCACTATTTTAGGTGAAATAAGAGTCATTCTTAGCTTTTTCCTATGTTCTGAATTCATTTTCATGGCTAGTTTGGTCTGTTTAGGCATTTTTCTCACTGTATTACCAATTTGAGCATCATAATATATCAAGGACATGCCCATTGGGAGCCTTGGACCCGACAGATGTAGCCCAGGAGGGGTGAACTGCCTCATCATGTTGTTGTGTGTTTATGGTGAATTTATTCTGTTGTGTTATTCAGATTAAAGTTGTTAAACAGTAAATTAAAAAACACTCCCTCGCACCAAAATTCAAAAACAATTATCAAAAACACTTTGTTTCACTTGCAAGACTATTCAAACACTTTGCACACTTAATTTAATGGAAATGAATACTTTGAATAGAAAAACAAATACTTTTATTTTTCAGATCACTAGTGAGTTCAGGGAACTGATAGGTTTGTGGGAATATGTATTTGGTCAAGTTGGAGTCCCACGGATGGATATCATCTACGTGATCAACAAATTTATCATGGCTCTAGCAATGGAGCTCCAAAAGGTTGCTATCAATCACAGTTTCATTAATTCTGAAGTCTTTATCGGCCAAAGGGGTGTGGTCGACATCTAATAGTGGTGGTTGAAGAGGTTTTACAGTCTGGATGTTGTGGGAAGCCATTAATTCCTTTAATTATTGAATTAAAAAGTTTATTTAATGGCTTCAGGTACTCAGAATTACCTGGAAAATAGTGAATTTGGTCTGGAGAAGGGTTTGGGCGACTGTGGGCTTCAATTCCGATTGGAAAACATCTTTTGTATTTTTGCAATTCAACAGAGATAGCGAAATAAACGTAAAGGGTGAGGTTTCATTATTTTTTGAAAATTGAGACTTTATTATTTGGCGCGGGGGTGGGTTATTTCAAATAGTGGTGGTTTATCCTATGCCATTAGAAGTGGTTTTTTTGGTTTATCACATGGCGATAGATGGTTTAGCGGTTTGGGACTGGGCGGTGGATAAGACAAGGTGGTGCCGTGTGGAAGGGGAGCAAGGGAACGAAACCACCCATTTCGCACCCCCCCCCTCTGTTTTAAAGTTCGAACAATGGGGAGTGTGAAAGAGGTTGTGGGTTGTTAGATCTCGGAGGTGCCAATCAGACAGTTAATGGGTTTTCAAAGAGGTGGGGTCGGGAATTAATATGCGAAGGGGTAAATAAATAAAAAATGGGTTTATGAAATATATAAAGCGAGGAGGGGCTAAATAAAATAAGGTCAGGAAATGTATTAAGCGGGGGGGAAAGGAAAGTGGGGTCCGCTTAATATTATATTCTACACTTTAAAACTTTGAACAAGTGGGTTTTTGCACTTTATGAGAATATAAAGTTTATTCAAGCGGAAACAGGGGTTTTAACAAGGGAAATGGGATTTAGGAGGGGAAAAGGGGTTTTTAGGAGGGGAAAAGGATTTTAGCAAGGGGAAGGGAATTTTCAAAGGGAAAAAGATTTGGCAAGGGGAAATGGTTTCCAAGAGAAGAAAAAGGGATTTAGCAAGGGGAATGTGTTTAGAAAATTTTTTTGATCATGGATAAGCCAAATGATGCTTCCTATAACTCTTGAAAATTATTCTACCTATCCTTTTTATTCATCCTAACATTTTGTATTTCCTTTATTGGGTTTATTTGAGCGTGTTGACCCTTTTATTTTCTTTTGATAAGCAAATTACCTTATTTCTAACCTTATAACTTCCAATGGCTCAGATTAAACTTATGAACTCATCTTTATTCTCTACCTAACTATTGATCTGCCAAGATTAAATGGTTTGGTTATATCTTTATTCACTAACTATCAGAACATGAAATTTAAAGACATGAATGATCAAGATTAGACTGTATGATCATCATGAGTTGTGGCAATTTTGGACAAGTGCACACAATTTTATTTGCAAAAGTAAAGTAAACTAAGAGTAGTGGCATTTGAATGTGCAACACTTTCAAAATTTATTTTTGTTTCTTTTTGTGGGGTTCATATTTTATATCTTTTTTTTTATCTTTCATTCTTTTGGTCCTTTGATTATTCTTTTAGGACATACCCTCTTTCATTTTTTAATATGGAAAACATTTACAGAAAGCAAAGGTATGTACAATATTACAAGACTAAACATAGAAAATTCAAAATTATGATCCTTATTATTATAAGACCCTAACAATGGCTCCACTTGGGGATGGCATCTCCTTGTGAGATGTCAAGAAATTTTTGATCAATGGCCTTGGAACTTTGACTTTTCTTTGCTTGGAACTGCTTTTTGTGATCTCCTTTATTAAAACATATGATGTTATATCTTTTTAAAGCTTAGGGCCTTCTCTTTGGGCTTCAACTTTATAAAATAATCATCCACTCAAATATAAACTTTTATATGGTATTTACAATTAGTAAAATAGAATCAAATGAAATACTAGTTATTCTGGTGAAAAATAGTGTTGCAGCATTCGACCATTGACTGGTCCACCTAGTAGATTTTTTCCATTTAACTCTTTCAGGAAAAATACATTGTTGCCTCTGTAACCATAAATCATGTATGGGCACTTCCAGAGAAAATCAAATTTCCCATGTTTTCCTTTGTCTTCCATTCTAGAATCCCATTTGAGTACTTGATCACCTATGAAGAAATCATCTTCTTTAGTTTTCTTATCAAATATCTTCTTGATTTTGTCTTGAATTACTTGGGATTTGATATAAACTTCTTCCCTGGTTTTTTGCAAATGAATTGTCTGATTTATCCTCCTTTGGATGTCATTTAGTTCTACTTGCAGCTCTTGAATCATTTTCATCACTGGCACTCCTAATGAAGATGGAAAAAAAGCATCCATCCCATATACTAATTGATAGGGAGATGTACCAATAGATTTCTTTGTAGTTAGTATGTTTTCCCATAAGGCATTCACCAACCTTTTATTCTAGGTTTTCTTGTTATCTTCTAATAACTTCTTGATGATGTTCACTAGGCTTTTGTTTGAAGATTATGCTAGTCCATTACCTTGAGGGTAATAGGCAGTGGAATGACCTAGGTTGATATGGTATATGTTAGAAAAATCTATGATTTTCTTGGATTTGAAGGCAACAGAATTATCAGTAATGAGCTTTTGTGGGCATCCAAATCTAGAAAGGATGTTGTTCTCAATCAATGAAATAATCACAAATTATGTGGCTTGTCTAGAAGGGATGGCTTCTATCCACTTGGTAAAGTAATCAGTGGCTGTCAAAATCCATTTACGTTGGGCAGAGAAGGGTGGGTGAATTTCACCAATGAAGTCTAAACCCCATTGTTGAAATGGAATTTCTACTGAGATGGGTTTGAGGGGTAATGGTAAGAGTTTCTTCTTCCCTTCAAATATTTTCCATTTGTGACAGGAGATCACATAATTTCGAACATCTGTAAAAAGAGTGGGCCAGTAAAAACCTACCCTCAAAATTTTGTCAGCAGTTACTTTCCAGTATAGGTGTCCTCCACAATCTCTTGCATGAAATTCCTGCGTGACTTTTTCAGCGTCATCTTTTAATAAACAATTTAACAGAATCCCACCATGATCTTTCCAAAATAAAACATTATCTAAGACACAATATTTCATTGCTTTCATTTTTAAGAATCTACTTTTAGTTCTAGATAAACCAGGAGGAGCTTGTAAATAGAGTAAAACAAATATAAGGTCTGCATACCAGGGTGAATATATGAAAGCTTCACTAATTTCTGGAGTCTCCATCTCTTCCTGATCATCTAGTGTAGCAATGAAATTTATGTCTAAGGCCTGACAGTTCGAGTCCACCATGATTTTGGCTAAACCTTGGCCTTTGATCAATTTTGTAGGCTTGATTTCAATGTTATATTCTAGTATTGTGAAATCCATTTGCCTCTCTTTCCATCATGCCCATTCTGAGTTAGAATGTCCTTTACAACTGAGTTTGGAACATATGCTATTATGTGAGAGTATAGAATATATACTCTGAAATATTTTATGGCTTTCACTAAAGCAAGTTCTTGTTTTTCCATGATATTATACTTTAGTGTTGCATCTCTCAAGGATTTACTGAAGAAGGCAATGGGTTGTTCATAACCCTCATCATTATTTTGTAACAAGACTACTGCAATGGTGTATTCTAAAGCAAAAGAAAAAATTATGAAATCTTTATTGAAATTAGGACTTATGAGGATCTTTGTTAAAAGACTTTTAGTAAGAGCTTCTTTGACTGCTTCAAAAGACTGCTTAGCCTCTACTGTCCACTTAATTATTGAATCCTTTTTCAACACGTTATTCAAATTTCTAAGTAGTTTTGCTAAGTTAGAGATGAATCTTCTAAGAAAAAATATTTTTCCTAAAAATGCTTGTAACTCTTTAATGTTCCTGGGATGACTGATATTCAGGATTGCTTCTATTCTAGTTGTATCAATTCTAATGCCCTCTTTTGAAATGATGTGTCCTAGGATATTTCCTTCTTCTAATCCAAAATTTGACTTTTTAGGATTTAAGGATATACCAAATTTTCTGCATTTTATGAATACTCTTCTTAGATGATCTAAATGTTCAATATATGATTTGGAAAACACTGTGATATCATCTAGGTAAATGACTAAAAATTCATGGATTTCCTTTGCAAAGGCAATGTCTGTGTCTCTTTGGAATGTTTCTCCAGCATTCATCAATCCAAAGGGCATTTCTAAGTACAAGAAAGTTCCCCAAGGAGTTGTGAATGCAATCTTAGCTTGATCTTTAGGTTGAACAAGGATTTGGTTGTATCCAGAAAATCCATCAAGTAATGAAATTATGGATGACCCTACTACCTTCTGTAGAATGTGGTCCATTTTAGGGAGGGGATAGTTATCATTCAGTGATACTTTGTTTAAGTTTCTGAAATCGACACAGAGTCTGATTTCTCATGTTTTCTTTCTAGTGGGGACTAAATCAGAGACCCAATCAGAATATCTGATGGGTACTATGATTTGAGCATCGTACATCCTTTTAACTTCTTTTTCTATTAATGGCATAAGAACAGGTTTAATCCTCCTTAGATTTTGTTTAAATAGTTTCCGGTTTTCTTTAATTGGTACCTTATTCTGGATAATTCTGGTATCATAAGACTTAAGGCCTTCATAACTCAAGGCAAATATATCTTGGAACTCTTTAAACGAGCTAATGTAATTCAAATTTTCACCTGGAGCTAATTACTTAGATATATTGATAAGTTTGGGATTTTCCTTTATTCCTATGTTGCATTCCTCTATATCTGACCTTAGAGGCTCCATTTTAGGTTTTCTAGCTACATCCTTGGATTTGAAGAGGTATTCTAGTGGGGCTAATCCCTTAGGCAAAATGTTATCTTTGAGGTTTAAAACTCCTTATTCATCATTGATCAATTCCTCAATTTCTACTATTTCTAATTGTTCTATTTCTAATTTAGTGAATTTAGTGGGTTCTATATTATTTACATCATTTATATCTAGTTCATTATTCATGGTATAATCTACTGTACAGTCAGTGTCTCTATTACAGTTCTGAAATTCTCCTTCAAAATTCATAAAATCATAAATTTGTGAGTCTTGCGAAAATATTTTCCAATACTTCAAATTATCAGGTATAGTTGGCCTATGTCTTACCTCAGCTGTGTACTGATGATTTGGCTAAAAGGGTAACTTGCATGTGCTGGCAAAAGTGGCCAAGATATGGGCTTGAAAATTCTGCTTTCTTGAAATGACAGCAAATTTAGTCTCAAGGAAACAGTTTATTAAGTCCAGGATGGTTTCTCTGTAATGGCTAAGTCTAGGTTTATTAACAAGGTATTCTCCCCTTACTTTTTTTATGATGAGTTCTGAGTCTCCCATGATGGAAACTCTCTTAGCTCCAAATTTTCTTACAATTTGAAGGCCTAGCACTAATGCTTCATATTCTGCCATGTTATTAGTGCATTGGAAATTTAATTTGAAAGCATGTCCTTCCGAATTATCATTCTCTAAATTGTACATCCATACTCTAGCTCCTGCTCCTAATCTATTCACAGAGCCATCAAAATCTAAATGCCACAAAGATTCATGTGTTATATTCTCAGAATCAACTCTTTATGTTTTTATTCTACAGCTGTGATTTTATCATTGTCATTTTCTAAATTACATAAGATAAATGAGTCCATATCAGAATGCATAGAATAGATAGGGAAATTTTGTGGTCTTTCTGAACTACTTACCATGTATTTCATCAATTTTTCTCTATATAGCTTCCTCTGCTGACCAAACACAGAAATGGTAGCATATGACATTTCTAATTGTAGTGATCCCTGCAATTTTTCTCCCCATGAGCGAGATAGTAACATACCATATTTGGGATGGATATTAGCAACAACTATGTCCATGACAATACTCTTTGTTGGGAACTAGACTAGAGTTACACACAGATATTTAATCAAGCCAGGGCATTTAACTTGACAAGAATCAAAGGAGAAAAGGTCCTTGTAGGGTCTAGTGATGTCTAGGTTTAATTTTTCCATAACTGCTTTAGGCATTAAGTTATGAGATGCTCCTGAATCCAACATAGCATTGTGTAAGATTTTATCATGAATGTTTAAGCTAATGTAGAATGGAGGGACACCCCCTTTTTGATGTTTTCCATCTACTTCAGGACCAAATAATAACTCAAGTCGATCATCATTGAGGTTGACAGCATCTTCACCTTTAGCTATGCTTAATGTTTCAGTAATTTGTGCCTTGTATGAATCATTTTTCACCATCTCTGTTAAAGGAACTGGTATTTTTAAATTTTCTATCTCACTTTTAATATTAAATGCCATTTGAGTTCTGTCTAAATTAAGCATTTCATTTTTACCAATTGTGGTTTGTGTAGTTTTGTCTTCTTTATCAACAGTTGGTAATTCAGTTTCTGTGTCAATTGTTTTGCTTTCAATTTTCTTGTCTAGAACATTTTGAGTAGCAGTTAAAGTTTGAGTAGCAGTTGATGTGATGTCTAAAATCTTTGGGCTGGAATTTTTCTGAGTTTCTCTAAGGATAATTTGTAGAACTTTGGTCACAGGAGCTTCTATTGTTTTCTTAGTTTGGGTTTGGATTGATTTCTTAATAGGAAACTTTGTGTTATTTTTTCTTCTAAGGCTATACTGTTTATGAACTTCGTAGATAGAAGATTCATAGCCTTGTTTGTAGTCAAAAGATCCTCCAGATTCTAATTGTAATTGTTGTAACATGTACAACTCGTGTTCTTCTTGGGTAAGAAAAATGGCATCTTCATTTCACATGTGTGTTCTTTCACCTCTCTGCTCTTTAACCTGTCATAGTAAATCACACCATTTTTCCCATGTTTCTTCATCTAGGAGTTTGATTTTCATCATCCTCCGGTAAATTTCATCTGACTCTGTATATTTGGCAAATGTGGGTTTATTCACAAAAAGGTGATTTACTTCATATTGGAGGTAAAATAAATTTTCTAAACTTTGAATGATTACTTTGCCTGTGGGAACTCCCTTCATTACTAAATTGTTGGAAGTTTTTTTGGCTACTTCCCTCATCTTCTTATCATAATCTTCATGTCTCATGAGATTATCATTGATTACTAAGGGATTAGGCAGACCCTTATGTCTCAATACATAGAATTTGTTCATAAACCTATTCACTGCAAGTTCCATTGTTTGACATTTGTCTTCAAGCTATACCATCAAATTTCTCTTGGAAATCACTTTCTTCACCTCTAAAATAATCTTTGTTCTGTCAGTTATCCCGAGTTCTTCCAATTCTTGTTTATTTTTAGAATTCAGGAATTTAATTATCTCAGAAGCTTCCTCTAGTTTCTTTCCAAGATTGTATTTGACCTTTTGAATTGCATCACCAGCCTCCTTTATCAAGTCCTTATGTTAAAATATAACCTATATAGAAGGCCAAATATCATTAACTGAGTTAATGATATTGGCCCACAATTTCTGTTTTGCTTGGGCTAAAGGCTCTTTTAGTGATAGCTCTTTTTCCAGCTTGTGGATTCTATTAGTTAATCTAGTTGCTTTCTGTACTTCTGCTTGATGCTCAACTGCTACCAATTTCTTTTCATATTCTAAACTCTTTACTTGTTCTTTGAGCTTCTTGATTTCTATAGTTTGAATGGACATATCTTTCATTGCTTTGATCAATTTGATGGCTTCATCAGTGGGATGGGTTGTTGGTAGTGTTGATGATGATGTTGATGTAGCTACTAGAACTGATGTTGATACTGGAGCTATTGTAGAAAATGGAGCTGATGTATATGTTGGAACTGCTGTAGATGATATAGGAATAGCAATAATGGGAACTACTTCCATACTGGCTTGCTTTTCCTGCAAAATTTTATCCATCTCTATTTCCATTTCCTTCAGTTGAGCTATCAACTTAATGATTAGATTCACCATTTCATCTTTTTCATTATCATTTTCCAAAACCTCCTTATTTTTTGTTTGCTCAGTAGTTGGTAACTTTAGTTGTTTCTTTAGTGCAGTTATGTCTACATTCTTCTTCTTTATTATTTCTTATGTTGCTTTAATGTCTTTTGGATTATAACCAACTTCCATTACCGAATCTTCAAGTGAATTTATCCTGTTATCCTTTTCTTGTGATGAAGCTCTCTCTAAATTTAATTGTGTCTTTATATTTTCTAGAGAATTCTGTAACTTTTGGACACTTAAAGCTCTGTATGTCATGGTGGAATAAATCATTTCTCCTGCCTGTTTGTGAAACTCAATCTGGTCAACTGGATGTACATCGTTGGCAGGAACTTCAAAGGTTGTTTTAGTATAATATTCTGAAGTTTTAGGGGCCTGCACCTTTGGCTGTAGAAATTTCATTTGCATCTTCCTGGTTTTGAGGTCATAAGCTGAAAGAAACCTACTCTGATCACTAGGAGTTTTCTTCCAATATTGTGCATATGTGATAGCCTTCAATGCTTCATTTATGATTTTAATCTCTTTGTATTTCTCCATGTTGAGATTCAACAAGATGATGATCCTAGTGAAAAGTAAGCACCTACACTAGGTGGGGCCCACAGGCTATTTTTAGGTGATATGTCTATTTTTAGAATTTGGATCAAAGTCTATTTTTTGCAGTAATATATTTATAGATCGTTGAGAAAATTATATGGATGGATGGGCGTCTATTTTTAGAATGCATGTGCGAAGACATTTTGTCGATTGCATGTCTAAAAATAGAATGCATGTCGATTATTGTTATCTCTTAACAATAATTAGACAAAAAATAATAATCTATTCTCTTGAAGCACTTGATTTCAATTAACTGATGTGGCAAACCAATTAACTGAAGGAATTTCGAGTTCAAAGGTTGGTTGGTGGGACATGCCAGTGGACTTCGTTGTAACTGAGTGATACAAAGTTGTAACAGAGTTGGATGTGTAGTTATGTGAGTTGTAAAGTAGTTTAACTCAGTTAAGTGATTTAACTCAGTTGTGCTAGTGGTAACTAGTTGTAACTAAATATACACTAGTGAGAGATCAGTGAATTAAATATTAAATTAATTTACATGGAGTGATCTCACATGCAACTGAAGATTTACTACTGTTAACTACATGCATTTTAGATCCAGTGGAGACCCAGTTGAGAGATAGGTGAAATGGACAGTTTGACTATCAGTTGTGACTATAATGGGTGCATACTTGCAACCAAACACACATTGGAGATTCCATTGAGGATTGCGCAGTCAAGGCAAGGCAAGATCGAATTCATTCAGGGATTGTGATCAGCAGGGATTGCGCAATGATCAGGAGATCATGTCTTATGCTCAAAAATGAAAGTGCTCGAAACAGGCCCGAACCTGAGCTACTGAAAAGGTTTCGTCGTTGTGATTCTGGTGTCGTGAACGGTTCAAAAAATCGATGTCGTATGAGGAATATATCGCCTTCTGTTCGTTTTCCCAAACAACAAAATTTTGTGACTAGATGCCTAGTCAGCATGCGAGTACAGTCAGTAGGTATATACTTGGAATATTCCATTTTTCTTCAACTAACATAATCGTGCTACGTGGCTCAATCTGGGCCATTGGATGTTGGTGGTACGAATGAATTTGGACCGTTGATGAGTTTTTTGTTGGCCAATGGATGAGTGACACGTGGCTAGCCAGAGGCCGCAACGTGTCCTCAGGAGCGTGTGTCAAAATTTACTTGGAGTCGATGGGAATTGACCACTGGACCTGTTTTCTTCCAAGCCCACGTGCTACCGCCCACGCTGCGTGAATTTCTTAACCGTATTAGCGTTGAATTTAACTTTATTTTTTGTAAAGTTTTGCATTGGGCGCTTGAGAGGCCAACCCCAAAGAGCGAGCCCCCCTCTCATGTGGCCTTGCGACCAGAACCCTAGCCTTCGGCTCTTGCCGCAGCAGTAAACTTAGCTATCGCAACAATTTGTTCACATGAGTTTTAAACTGTGGCATCAAACGGCATATAACTGACGGCAACGTAACATACACTCTGACGGGTTCTACGGTGTTCACATAGCGGGGTTTTAAAAGATTTAAATTTTATGGTTAACGGAACCGAGAGTCCAGGTTCCATACCTCGGTGGAGTTGCAAATGATTACAACAGTATTCACATGGCAGATTAAAGGTTTTAAAAGGTGGTTAATGCAAACGGTTGGCGGGAACCACAACTCTGGGTTCCAAGCCTATTCCACAGAGATTCCAATGGTGTTAATGCCGATGATGGGGGGTCAACATGTGACCACCCATCTACCCAACCATTTTATATTAGTTCTAATGGTCTATTCCCACGTGAGATATAGCACCTACCCTATTTTTTGGGTTTTAATTGAATTTAGTCACAGTTAAGTGCCTTTTCTCCACATTTAGTGGAGCCTTTCTAGCTGACATTGGGAAAAATGCATTGGGAGGTCAATTTTCGACCAATTTTGGTGAAACAAGAGTCTACCTAGACTAATTTTAGCATTCTGGAGCCATTGGTGCAGAGAAAACATCCATTATAGGCTTGTAAACATATGTAATTTAAAATTTTGAGAATAATGACATAGAGGAAGATGCCATTGGGAGCTGGACTAGCAGATGTAGCCCAAGAGGGGTGAACTGCTTCATCATGCCTACTGTGTAAAACTTATGTGTGAATGTTTTTCTCTATTATGCATTATTTTTCAGTGTTTTTTAAGGCTTATTTACATGCTTAAAGTTCACTAATTCATCTAATTTTCATGGTTAAAACTCTCATTCCTTAAGAAAACATATGGAGACAAATTGTACATGTTTATATTATTGAAAGGACACTTAGCACAACAAAAATAATACACTCCTTTCAGATCAAGTTGGTATTAGAGCTAGATTTTTATCTCTAGTTTTTTTATGTGCAAGTATTTGTTAACTTTTTGCAAGGGTTTTCATGCTTACTAGGCTCAAGCTTAAGAGAGGAGAAGGCAAATTGGTGGAAGCAAGAGTTTCTCAAAGTGAGCCACATCAAAGGAGGGAAAGATTGCCACATTCTCCACCACCTAGTTCACCTCCAAGAGAAGTAGAATCAGCATCAAGCATGCCTCCAGGAGAAGAAGAAACCCATGAAGAGATGGATCCCAAAGAGGAAGAAAGAGTGTTCAGGAAAGCATTCCTTGACATGACTAAAATGGTGAGAGTCCTTTATCAAGAAAGAAATGAAAGACTAGAAGGAGAAGGACCATAACTTCACAAGGAAGTTCAGGGATCATCAGGAGGTCACAATGATTAAGATAAATCAAAGAAGGGAAATGGAGGAAATGGAGGTAGTGTAAAGTCACCATCATCACCCTCATATTCATCTGCATCATCCTCTACTTCATCTTGAGTACATTAGTCATCTAAGTCAAAGAAAACTTGTAAAATTAATTTTCTAAAACTTGATGTTAAGTTTGAATTGCTAATGTTTAATGGTGAAGTCAATGCAGAAAATCTTGATAATTGGATTAGGCAATTGGAGGTTTATTTGAGAATTCAAAACCTTCATGATGATGAAACCAAAATCCAATTAGCTTCATTGAGGATGGAAGGTGCAGCTCTTGATTGGTGGGAAGAAAAGACAAAGGAGGAGATCAAAAATCATGGTAATATTATTCTATCATGGACTGATTTCCTTACTACAATAAAACAACAATTATCCATTAGCTCACATGCAGAAATCCATAATGAATTGGAAAAATTTTAGACAATTGAAAGGACAAAATGTATAATACTACACCCAAGAATTTAAGAGAAGAGCTCTCTTATTAGGGGTAGATTTGCAGATTCAAGATGCTTTGATAAAATACATAGGGGGATTACATAGCTACCTTAGACATACTATCCTCATGTTTAATCCTACAAGTCTAGATGAGGTATGTGTTCAAGCCACACATCTAGAAGCTAGAGGGAAAAATACTTTTGAAGAGGGTAGAAACAAACCTTTTAAGGGGAAAAACAAAGAGAAGACCTCAAAAGGAAAAGGAAAAAAGAATGCATCTGTCAAGAAAGAGGGAGAGAAAGTTGTTTTTAAACATTGTTAAAGAGATGGCCATGAGGAGAAAAATTGTTGGAAACTACATCCTGAAAAGAGACCCAAATTTAACAAAAACAAAGGGAATCATAAAACTGCAACTACAACTCAACATGACTTAGGAGAGGATTCAGGTGATGAAACTAAAATTACAGCCATGGGATTGAAGAACATGAAGGGGAAAGAAATTGAAACAAAACCCAGTACTAGTACTTCAAACTGTCATGTAGAAGCTCCAAATGAAGAAGAGAGAATTGAACTGTTTCATGTGAGGGTCATATCCAAAAATACCAAGATTGATACATTGTTTGACAGTGGTTCACAAGCAAAACTAATACCATTCCACATCCAAAACCATATCCACTTGGGTGGATTTGTAAGGATGCAAATTTACAAGTTTCAAAGAAGTGCATATTGTGCTTTGCAATAACTGCACATTTTGTTGACACAGTTGAATTAGATGTGGTTCTGTTGATATTACAGGTGTTGTATTGGGTAGTCCTTACTTGTACGATAGGAAATATATCTTCCATCACCATGAGAAAAAATACCATTTATTCAAATATGGAAAGGAGTACATTGTTAGAGCACATCGCAAGAAGACAAATATTGCAATGGTAAATGTTGGACAGGTAAAAAGGATTGTGAATTCAAGTAAGAATTTTGTTCTTCTAATGATTAAGCCTAAAGCTAATGTTAATCATGAGTCATTTCAAGATTGTGATCCTAAGTTGAAATCAGATTTATATGATGTAGTTGATGCACATCATGAGATGTTTCAAGAGCCAACAGGATTGCCTCCTAAAAAGGAGATTCAACATGAGATTCAGTTTCAACAAGATTGTCCTCTTCCAAACATCGGCATGTATCACATGTAGATAATGGAGAATGCTGAAATAAATAGGCAAATCAAGGACTTGTTGGACAAGGGACTCATAAGGCCAAGCACTTCGCCATGTGCTTCACCCATAGTCCTGATTCCAAAGAAAGATGGGATTTGGCGCATGTGTGTCGACTTCAGAACTTTGAACAAGATAACGGTAAAGAATTGATACCCATTCTGTAGGGATAGTACTTGTAGTCGCAAACAAAATTGCAGCAATCATGACATTTCAGGTGGATGGGATTTCTTCAACAATTTCACTTGGTTATAAGGTACAGGAAAGGTATTTTCAATAAAGTTGTTGATATGCTTTCAATGCCAATTATAAGTGCTTCTACTTTGCTTAAAAGCGATTATATTGTACATGAGAGCTACATAGAACAGTATGCATCTGATGCTGATTTTAAAGATGTGTATGCTAGTTTGAGTGAAAGGAATCAAGTTGAGGAAAATGAATATCACTTGCATAAAAAAATTTTGTTTCATTTGGGCAAGTTGTGTATACCACAAGGAGAGAGACTTAGTGTCATGAGAGAGGCTCATTCGTCTCTTATTGTTGGTCACTTTGGGATAAGAAATATATTGGCGCATTTACAGAGGTATTGCTATTGGCCTCGCATGATAGATAGTGTGTCACGTTTTATAAGAGGATGTTCTATGTGTGCAACAAGCAAGCCTAGCAATAGGAAGCTTGGATTGTATACACCATTACCAGTACCATCAAGGCCATGGGAGAGTGTCTCCATGGACTTTGTTGGAGGTCTACCTATGTCAAGAAAACAACATTATTATCTTTATGTAGTTGTGGATAGATTTAGTAAAATGTGTATACTTATGCCATGTAAGAAAACCATTACTGTTGAACAAACTGTTGAACTTTATTTTCAACATGTATGGGTTCATTTTGGTTTTCCAACTTCTATTGTTAGTGACAGGGATTCCAAGTTCATTGGGAATTTTTGGTCCAATCTTTGGAAGATGATGGACACAAGGTTGAAAAAGAGTATTGCTTTTCATTCGCAAAATGATGGACAAACTGAGGTGGTGAACAAGACTGTTGTGCATATATTGAGAGGATATTTTAGCAAACATCCCAAGTTGTGGGATGAACAACTTCATTACGCTCAGCACGCTTACAACCCGGCCAAGTACTCTTCTACAAATAATTCACCTTTTGAAGCTTGCTCTGGGTATTTGCCGAAGTCACCATTAGACTTCATCTATGAGAAGGATGTTGCAATTGATGGGCATAGTGATATTGACAAAGCTTGAAAGTTCATTGAGAAAATTCAGATTATTCATCAACAAGTTCAAGAACAGATTGAGAAGAGTCAAAGCAAGTACAAGGAGAGGCATGACAAACATAGATTTGATCACAAGTTTCAAGAAGGAGATGAAGTATGGTTGCACATAAGAAAATAAAGGATGCAAGGAGAAGTTAAAATCTCAAGCCTATTCATCATGGCCCATTCAAGATTATTAAACAAGTTGGTAATAATGCATTTCAACTTGACTTACCTTCATATATGCAAATTTATTCTGTTGTCAATGTGGAGAATTTACATTTGTATGAGCCTCTGTTGATTGATGATCAAGGGAGTGATTTTCAGCTGCCATCAATAGAATATTTCTCACCAGAATTTATGGATGAGCTCAAGGAGGATTCCATCCTTGACAGAAGGACATGCACTTCTAAAAGGGGAAGTGTCGATTATCTTCGGATTGGGCTCAAGGGCAGCAAACCAAGTAAGACAAGATGGATGGAAGTGGAAAAGGTGAGGGAGTTGTTCCCTCATCTTCTGAACAGGTGATTAAAGTATTTTGGGGTCCAAAATATTCCCAGTGGGGAGGTGTGATCAGGAGATCATGTCTTATGCTAAAAAATGAAAGTTCTTAAAACAGGTCTGAACCTGAGCGACTAAAAAGGTCTCTTCATTGCGATTCTGGCGCAACTAACAGTTCGAAAAACCACTATCGTATGAGGAAGATATCGCGTTCTATTTGTTTTCCCAAACAACAAAATTTTGTGACTAGATGCCCAGTCAGCATGCAGGTACAGTCAAAAATTATATACTTGGAATATTCCATTTTCATTCACCCAACATAATCATGCCACGTGGCTCAATCTGGGTCATTTTATGTTGGTGGTACGAAGGAATTTCGACCATTGATGAGTTTTTTATTGGCCAATGGATGAGTGACACGTGGCCAGCCCGGAGGCTGCCACATATCCTCAGGAGCGTATGCCAAAATTTATTTGGAGTCGACGGAAATCAACCACCAGACCTGCTATCTGCTAAGCCCATGTGCTACCGCCCACGCTGCGTGAAGTTCTTAACCGTATTAGCGTTGAATTTAACTTTATTGTTTGTAAAGTTTTGCATTGGGCACTTGGGAGGCCAGCCCCCCTCTCATGTGGCCTTGCACCCAGAATCCTGGCCTTTGGCTCTTACCATAGTAGTAAAATTAACTGTCGTGACAATTCGTTCACATGAGTTTTAAACTGTGGCATCAAACGGCATATAACCAGCAGCAACGCAACATACACTCTGACGGGTTCTACGGTGTTCACATAGCGGGGTTTTAAAAGATTTGAATGTTATGGTTAACGAAACCAAGATTCCAAGTTCCATACCTCGGTGGAGTTGCAAATGGTTACAACGACAGTCACATGGCAGATTAGAGGTTTTAAAAGGCAGTTAATGCAAACAGTTTGCGGGAACTACAACTCCGGGTTTAGATCCTATTCCGCAGAGATTCCAATGGTGTTAACGCCGACAGTGGGGGGTCGACATGTGACCACCCATCTGCCCAGAAATTTTATATTAATGCTAATGGTATATTCCGATGAGAGATATAGCGCCTACCCTATTTTTTGGGTTTTAATTAAATTTAGTCACAATTGAGTGCCTGTTCTCCACATTTAGTGGAGCTTTTCTAGCTGACATTGGGAAAAATGCATTGGGAGGTCAATTTTCGACCAATTTTGGTGAAAAAAGAGTCTACCTAGAGTAATTTGAGCATTCTGGAGCCTTTGGTGTAGAGAAAACAGCCATTAGAGGCCTGTAAACATATGTAATTTACAATTTTGAGCATTATGACAAATAGGGAGATGCCATTGGAAGCTATACCAGCAGATGTAGCCCAGGAGGGGTGAACTGCTTCATCATGCCTATTGTGTAAAACTTGTGTGAATTTTTTTATCTGTTATGCACTGTTGTTCAGTGTTTTTTAAGGCTTATTTACATGCTTAAAGTTCACTAATTCATCTAATTTTCATGGTTAAAACTCTCATTCCTTAATCAAACATTTGGAGACAAATTATACATGTTTATATTACTGAAAGGACACTTAACACAGCAGAACTAATACACTCCTTTCAAATCACGCAGTGGAGGCAGGCTGTCAGGAGGAAGTAAATTGGTGCATGTTTATGCCAATTTTTGTATGACAGTGTCAGATGATTTTATATTGTACTCAGAGCCCTTGGATTAGAGCTTTGTATGAGATTGTTTCATGATCCATGATATATACATAATTGTATTAAAATTTCTACACTCCATGGTATCTTTTTCTTTCTCAACTGGTTTGCTAGATGATGAAACCTCTACACTCTGTTGCTTTTGAATAATTTGTGCACTAGAAGTTGATGGATGATGTGTTTCTTCTGAAACTTTTGGAGGTGCATCATCTCTGACAACAATATATGTTTCAATGGTTTCAACTGTCTCTTCTTGCTCTATCACTAGATTTAGTTTTTTTTTCTTCTTGTAAATAAGTTTGAATTTATTATCAGAAGTAGTTTCTGCAGAATAAGAGCCTTCTTCTCTAGCCCTTTTTGCTTTTTTGTCTTGTGGGGCTGGGGCAAGCAGGATGGAACTAGTATCAAGCTGCTTCTCTACCTTGTTAGGGTCCTATAAATATAGAATTCATAATTTTTAATTGACTTTTGATAGTCTTGTAAAAATATGTACATACATTTCTTTCTGCAAGTTGTTTTCCCATATTTAGAAAAAATTAAAAAATCAAAAATAAAAAAGAGGGTAAAAAGTCCTAAAAAAGAGATCAAAGGAATTAAAAAATATAGACCCCAAAAGAAAAAAGATGAGAATAAAACATGAAGGTGTGCAAGTCCAAATGCCACTACTTTTTAATTTTTGCAAATGATTATGGCAGAGTGTCAATAAATGCCATAATCCATGATGAGTTAAACTATTTAAACTTGACTTGTCATGTTTTCAATTTCCATGTTTTAGATAGTGAATAAAGTTTTTTCAGACAGTTTCATCCTGACAAATCAGTACATAGGTAGAGAATAATGAGGAGCTCATCAGTTTAATCTGAACCCTCAGATGAAATAAGGTAGAATTAGATAGTTTATGTTTTCAAAAGAATAAATGTTTCAAGGTTGCAAGCCTAAATGCACTTGCTAAAAGGAAGAAAAAATGTTAGAATAATGTTGGGTAGGTAGAAAGAAGTGGGAAAAAACATGTAATATTCATCACCGGGCAAAAATTACTAATTTCCCTTCCCCTGTAAAGTATTCAGTATTCTATACTACCAGTCAAAAAAGCTCAGAGCATTTCTCTGACTGTTGTTGGGACCGGACCCAAGGCTCGATGACTGGATAGTGGAAAATGTTGAGTTCTTATGATAAAATCCCCTTTATCATTATTTATCCCTCATTCACACTCTTTAACTCATTTTCCTAAGTAAGGACTCTTTCTTACTTAATGAAACCTAAAATCCCATATAATTAACTTCCTTCACTCACAAAGCATACAAAAACCCTCAAAAAACACTCTATCCTAAGTAAAATAGTGAAATCATGAAATGACAAGCTTTGCCTTATCTTATTCACTTTACTTAGTCATTTAGTGTATTTTTGTGTATTCCATTTCCCGTTGTCATATTAAATTATAACTTACTTTATTAATTCCCTAAAAATACCTTATCCTATCTATATAAATCCCTTTATTTTAAATACCCCCAAAAACCCACTATTATAAAGATTTTAGACCAAAGATATTATCCACATGTTAAATTAAAAAACCAAAAAAAACACCCTTTGGTCTAAAGCTAACCTTAATGAAATACTCTGCCCCCTATGGTTATAGACCCTTCAGTGGTTTAAAACTATATAATAAAACAAACCTCGCACCCATACATATGTTAAAAACTAAACATATTCCCCCGCACATTACATTTTTATCCTAAGTTTTAAGCCAAATAAAGTTTTTTTATAAGGTTCAAAAGGAAAAAACCCCACGCTTTTGCAACCGCACATATCAAGCCTTCCCCGCAATACTAACCCTTCGCCTCATAAACTTTTAACCCAAGGTTTGATTGAAATAAAGACTTAGGTTTATTTCAAATAAAATTTAACCCGTCATTATCCATATCTGCCATCCTATATAAAGCGTCACGCTTTGTATTATTTAACCCACATTATATTATTTTAACCATATACCCCCGCCCATATGCATAAAACCCTTTATATATATAAAACCTTTACCCCGAGTCATATTTTATAAAGGTTTTAAACTTCCAAAACACCCACTTAACATTGGCCCCTTCCCACCATTTCACTTTGGCCGCACCTTCCCATTTAATCCTCACCCTTCACTCTCGATCATGAGATCTAACGGTATCAGATCGATGTCGCACACAAAAATCAATCGTTTTCCCAACCTTCAATTGGACGCGAAATGGGTTTTTCTACCATTCCGCCCTTGGTGATGTGTCGTTTTCCCATTTGATCGCGTCCATTTCAATTGAAACCGCTTACTGCCTCAATTGAACACGAAAACCACTGCTGGGTTTCGCATTCTAAACTTAAACCGCTCCTGCCCATGATTTGACCTGCAGTAAATGATAAACCAAACCAAATTACAATAAGCTTAAAACCTTTGAAACACGCATATTGTTTCATTATCGCGCAGTTTATCCATCAGTTCGCTTTACTCTTGATTGTGCCCCAATTTTTGACTTATGCCCAGAAGGACCCGAATTTCAATACAAATTCACCATTGAAGAACTAATAAAGACTTATTCACTGCACCAGTATACCAGCAGACTTCAAATTCAACCACGATCCTCTCAAAACCTTTTTCAAGCAACCAAATACCTTCATCTTAAGGTATTTTCTGACAAACTAAAACCTGCAAATTTATTTAGACCATCAGTGATTAAACTAGGCCCTTGATTAAGAGTTTTGAATGGCTTAAAATTGCCTAAAAAATGCCAAAAATAATCCAAACCCTGGCCAATTTTTTCCAGGAAGTTCTGTATTGCAAAAATCACCCCTTGAAGCCAAATTCCACAAGTTTTAAGCCTCATAAGATAAATTTTAAAGACAGATAAGGGTTTGAAGCCTAAGTATAATTTAAAAGTCCTTTTTCAATCAAAATCCATTCAGGAAACCCTCGTTTCCTGTCTTATCCCTGTTTACATTCTCTAAGAATCCTAACCAAGAAAAAAAGACCAACAGAGACTATCTTTTGCTTAAAAATTGCCCAATTCATCCTCTGAAAAAGAAAAATAACTTCTGCAAACAATTTAATCTTGCAGAAGTATCCCAGAATGGCTAAAAAGTAGAGCACAGCTAAACCTGGAGGATCTAAACCAACTAGGCATGGGGGATCCAAACCCCCTAAATCTGAAGGATCTAAAGCTGTCAAATCTACTCCAGTATTTACTGCTAAATCCACTGTATCAGTGAATCCCCTCCAGCCACCTGTAGTTGTTGTAGAAAGCCTCCCTTTGATTGATGTTGACTACAAAATTGTTGATCATGTTGTAGAATTCAACCTCTTGGATATACACAATTATTGTTATGAAAAGTACTTGGATAAGGATGAAATCCCCATTTGGGAGACTCATTTTCCCAAATATACAGTTCCATTGACCCATCCTGGCCAAGATCTTATCAGATTATGTCAAAAATATTATGAATCAGATCAAAGGGCCATAGTCAATGCTGATAGAGAAATCCTTTTTACCATCACAACGGAGTCAGTAAATCAGATGCTTCAATTACAGTTTGATCCTCAGTCATTTCCTTTGTCTATAGAAGCTTTGACCCAGTTGTACTTAGGCCTTGACTTCCCTAAGAAGTTCATGATATTTCAAAACTTTATGCCTTCCCATGTTGATATTCCTAAGTTAAACCCTCCTTATTCCACTGCTAAATTCCATGAAGGGTCTAGACATATTATCTCCATGCTCTCATTTATACTTGGATACTTTACAGATGAATTCACTGATGAGTCCATTCTAGGTTTCCTTTCCACCTTGTCTCCAGGCCAACCTCATTCAATCATATTTGGTTTTCTTGGTTTCATAGCCAACAATATACATTATCAGCTGATTAAATTACCCACTAAAGGGGTTTTTAGATACTCATCCTATCTGTTTCATTTATTCTTATTCTTTCAAGCTGATAGATTTCCTATTGCATTGCAAAATATGGACCTGGAGGGTAAAACTTTATCCATTATCTTCTGGACTTCCTTGCTCAGGAAAGAGGGTAGTGATTTCACCTACACATATTTTTCATACCTCTTTCTACATCCAGCAATGAAAATTTTGAATAAAGCAGAGAAGCCCAGAGTCAGTGAAGAAATGAAAAGAATCTTGTAACTTTCAGAATAGAGTAAAGTAGGAGATTTGTATCTCTATGAGAAGCATACAGAGTTAAGAGTTTTTGGATCCAACTTATTACCTTATAAGTTGCCTAGATATATGAGCATGAGAATTTTTGCACTGGAGTATTTGAGACAAAGTCTCAATTCTGATTCTATTAATTTCATGGCTGCTAGAAAAAAGACTCAATTTAAGTTAAAGAATCAGGTTTTTCCCTTTATCATAAACAACAAAGATGCAGAAAAAGAGATCACAAAAATATTAGTAGAGTTTAAATTTCAAGAAATTTTTCCATGGAACTATGATCCTCAGGGGATCCTGAGCAGTCTAAGGGTAAAATTCAAATTGACTCCCTTCATACATGAGCTTAAGCCTGAGATTGATAATTTTTCCAACCAAGCAGAGTGGGTAGAAAATACACTAACAGATACAGCTAGTACAACAGAGACAGCAGGTAAAATGAATACAACACAAGCTCTTGAAGTTGTAAAGCAGCCAGAAATATCAGCAAAAAGAGGCAGAGAAGAAGGAGCATACACAGCAGAAACAACTACAGAAACTAAATTCAAACTGATTTATAATAAAAGGATTAAATTCAGTTCAATTGAGAAAGAAAACGTAATTGAAATTGAAGATACGAATGCTCCAGAAGTAAATAATGATGAAGCAACAGTGATAGTGAATGAAATACTTGCAGAAATTGAAAAAGACAAAACAACAAGTTAAGATGACACTCAAATGATTGAAAAACAAAATAACATGGAGGCCTCTTCCTTACAAACAGCTGAGGAAAAATATTTGGATATCAAGGATAAATATAAGCAGATAAAGCAGAAGAATGAGGAAACCAAATCAGAAATATATTCTCAATTCCTCAAGAAAAATCCTGGGAATCAAAATAGGCTACTGACAGCATTTGATTATTCTACAAACAAGATGATTATGTCATTTTTGCAACCAACTACCTCAACACCAAAAATAGTGGCAGATTATAAAAAGGTGGAGTTTGAAGTAGACACTGAAAAATGTTCATGAGCTGGACCAAATTGAATTTCATAGACATAGCTCTGAAATGTTGTATTCAACAGTGGTAACTAAAGAAATGAGTGCTACTAAGTTACATAATACTATTCTTAATATGCAGGATCAAATGAAGTTAGACAAGGGATATTTGTATGCAAAGGACCTAAGGATTAAAGCCTTAGAGGATTTAGTTTTACAGGTGGGATATGATCCCTCAAATATTCAAGCAGTAGAATTGTTGGTAAAGAAAAAGAATGAGGATATAGCAGCTTTGAGGAAACAGCTTAAGCTTCCTCAAAGTGAGCATACACAAACCAAAGAAATCCTTTAAGATCAAACTGAAAAAGAAGAGATGATGAAGCTCATCCTCAAATTAACTACTCAGATCAAAGAAATGGAATCCCAAATGGACCAGCTTGTCCAAGAGAAGGAAATTGTGAAAGAAACTTACACTCCTATCATTCCTTCAGTTATACTAGTGATTACCACAGCATTGGCTTCCACATTAGGAGATAAAATAGCACCAAAAGAACCACTGGCAACTGTAGTGCCAGTGATTTCAACTACTACTTCAACCACAGATTCTTCTATAACACAGGTTCAACAAACAGATGAAGCAGGCCAAATTGCTAAAGCTATGGAGGAAATGTCTTTGAAAACTAATGAAATCAATAGCATAAAGAAGATGATTGATAATCTTGAAGCTACAAATAAGTTAGCTCTGATAAATGCTAAAACCCATGAATAGAAGGCAATTAGACTTGGAGAACAAATCAAGGGCTTACAAAAAGAGTTAACTTTCACTGAGCAAATTTCATTTGTAAAAAATCATCTATGGACAAACATAATTGAAATCATTCACGCTCAATGGCCTTCAATTCAGGTTATATATGAGCAAAGAGACTTATTATTAGCAGCTCAGGCAGAGATTCAAAATACCAAGGATGAGTTAACTGATAAGCCTGCTCAGGCTTTAAAACTCATCACATTCTTGAACATCAAGAACAGGGCAGAATTGGAGGAATTACAGGTATTGGACATAACAAAAACAATATTACAAATTAAAAAGGTTGTAACTAAGAAGAATTTGATGAACAACCTGGAAGAGAAATGTGAATCAATGAACATTGCCATAACAAAGTTTATGTTAAAATACACAAACTTAAGACAAAGGGGTCTACCTGACATTCATGTTTTTAATGAAAAATTGATGCCCCAGAAGGATTATGATAAAAAGATCAGGGAATTTTCCAAGGAGCAAGTCAACAAACCATTACCACAAGGCACTCCCACAGGAAAAGTCCTCCTTCAGCATTTTGAAGATTTGTTCTTTTTACAACATGAGATTAAACATCTCTTTGGTTTCAAGCCCACTTTTGCTAAATACATGGAGGCTGATGAGAATTTTAGAAAGCTAAAGAATGTCAAAGTTCCCAATGAAGAACAATGGCAAACATTTACTGATTTAATGTAACAATGAGAGGTAAAAAAGTGAAAAAATATTACCTTCAAGAAACAGTCAAGAAAGCAGTCAAAAGAATAGTGAAATATAAAAACAAAAAACAAAAAAAAAACCAAAAAAACAAAACAAAACAAAAACAGTTTGCTGATTTTACTACAAAAAAGACATATTTTTACAGCATTAAAACAGTGAAACTGTAGCAGCGGTAAAGAGTATCAGATGAAAGAGTGTCAACAAAGGCAAGTCAAAAGCCTGATGTTTTCTAGCAGCCAGCAAGCAAGACAGCTAATCAATCAAAAGCTCCTTGTTAGATAAAACAATCCTATTTATTTTGGATAAGAGGACAGCTTGTTGATCTGTTAAGCAGCTATCCCTCTTATTATGTAAAGATATTTTCTTTTCCTAAAGATATTCCTAGATGTCTCCTAGGATATTTGTAATTAAATTTTGTATAAATACTTCTATATTAGAAGTATTCAGTGTGGAATAAAATTGATGGACTTTACTATAGACATTCTTGCTGAACATTGGAGGCTATTGTGTGTTTGATTTCAAAGTAGCAGACTGGACAAGCTAACTGGCATCATAATTTAGGATCCATGTGATAAGCTAATGAGTGAAGTACTTTCTACTTGTCATTGTTTCCTTTTCTAAGTTTCATGCATTCATATTATGTTTGTTCTGTCTGAATGTGTAACTAGGAGTATTACTACAGGATTAGTCAAGTGCTCCCTATCTTTAACTAGTTTCCATTTTAATGTTTTATTCTGATTTCCGGTGCTGATAATTCTTAATTGCTCTCACTCCCGTTTGACCTCTGCCTCCTACTTCCATTTTCTGGATCAAAGGATCCTTAAGTGCCCTTTATCCCGACCATACCACCTCACAAAAAAACACTTTCCCAAATCTTTGAGGGTTATCTATCTTCCCCTGAATATATTTGTACCTTTTAGCCTTGATTTCTAGTGCTGCTAGCTTGATTTAGACTCCATAGCCCAATGGACAAGTAGATTTCTCTCTATCTTACCTCCAAGTGATTTTTCCCCACCAAACCCTTTAAATCAAAACCAAATTTTACTTTCATAACTAGCCTAACATTTATAAATCAAACAAAGATAAATCTTAAAGAGAGAGCCCTCTCTGAATTCTAGGAAGGCTAGATCCTAGAATTTGAAGTAGGTTTGTGGTTACCTCTAGTATTTTTTGACTAAAAACTCAAAATCCCACAACTTAATAAATTACTAGAGTGATAACATACCTCATGTAAATTGTTTTCCAACCACTCTGATTGGTTGGAATACTTTTCAATCTCAGGCTTTGATTCATGAATGAAAGGAGTCAATTTGAATTTAACTCTTAATTTACTTATGACACCCAAGGGGTCATATGACCATTTGAAATTGTTGCTAAACTTGAAATATTGTAAGCATCTGTCTGCTTCTTTTCCAGCATTCCTACTATTGCATATGAAAGGACCTAGTTGGTTTTTAATCTTGAATTGAGTTTTCTTCTTAGCTGAAAGGAAATTGATCTCATCGGAATTCAAAATCTGTCTAATGTATTCTAAAGTAAATATCCTCACTGGGAGGTATTTGGGAAGTTTGTATGGAACTAGCTAACTTCCATACACTCTGATTTCTGTATGATTCTGGTATAAATACCAGTCTCTTGTTTTGTTCTGCTCTGATAGTTGTAGAACCTTTTTTATTTCTTCACTAATTCTTGGTTGAACGCTACTCCTAAGAATATTAACTATTGGATATACAAAATAATCAACGAAGTCTTTTAAACTGAATTCAGTGGAATCCTTTCTAATCAAGGATGTCTAAAAGACAACAGACTGGGGGTTACCCTTTGTGTCCAGTTTTTGGAGGTTGACTGCAAACCTTTCTGATTGAAAATATAGGAACAAATGAAACAATATTGAGGATTATTTGAATACTCTTTCTTCTAGCAGTTTGATCAGTTGATCATGCATGCCATCTACCAGGAATTAGGCAAAGTTGAAAATTATGGATGGAGGTTGACCTAGGAAAAAGAAAGAAATGAAACCAAGGATTGATACATCTACATGCTCATCAGTGAAATATCCTAAAATACAGGAAATTATATTCAAATTTGTCTGGTTCTTTCTGAAAACATGGTAGCTGAGTATGGAGGATTTTTTTTGGGAGTTTCTACTGATGGAGGGAGGAAAGTCTTAAATATTTGAAGCCTTTTTGGGAAATCTAGCTTTAAGTAGAGCTGAGTTAGGGTTTCAATGGAGAGCGGTACTTCATCAGTTTGTGGTTGAATCTGCAACATTTGATTGATGGATTGAGCATTGATGGTAAAAATTATTTCTTGGTTTCGAGTAACTATAGTTCTTTCATTTGGAAAATAGATTATTTGGCATAGTTTGATGATTTAAAGGAACTGGTAGGTTTGTGGGAATATGTATTTGGGAAAGTTATAGTCCCACAGATGGATATCATCTGCTTGATCAACAAATTTATCATGGCTCCAACAATGGAGCTCCAAAAGGTTTCTATCAATCACAGTGTCATTAATTCTGAAGTCCTTATTGGCCAAAGGGGTGTGGTCGACATCTAACAGTGGTGGTTGAAGAGGGTTTACAATCTGGATGTTGTGGGAAACCATTAATTCGTTTAATTATTGAATTAAAAATTTTATTTAATGGCATTGGGTACTCATAATTACCTAGAAAATAGTGAGTTTGGTCTGCAGAAGGGTTCAGGAGACTGTGCGCTTCAATTATAGTTGGCAAACGTCTTTTGGTATTTTCGCAATTCAACAGAAATAGCGAAATAACTGTAAAGGGCGAGGTTTTATTATTTTTTTTTAAATTGAGACTTTATTGTTTGGCGCGGTGGTGGGTTATTTAAAATAGTGGCGGTTTATCGCATGCCATTGGAAGTGGTTTTTTTGGTTTATCACAAAGTGATAGATGGTTTGGCGGTTTGGGACTGGGGGTGCGATAAGGCGAGGTGGTGCCACGTGGCAGGGGATCAGGGGAACAAAACCACCCATTTTTCACCCCCCCCCCCTATTTTAAAGTTCAAACAGCAAGGAGTTCGAAAGAGGTTGTGGGTCGTTAGATCTGCGTGGCGCCAATCGGACGGTTGAAGGGTTTTAAAAGAGGTGGGGTCGGGAATTAATATGCAAAGGGGTAAATAAATAAAAAATGGGTTTATGAAATATATAAAGCATGGATGGGCTAAATGAAATAAGGTCGGGAAATATATTAAGCGAGGTAAAATGAAAGTGGGGTCCGCTTAATATTTTATTTCGCGCTTTAAAACTTTGAACAAGTGGGTTTTTGCGCTTTATGAGAATATAAAGTTTATTCAAGCGGAAAAGGGTTTTTAACAAGGGAAAGGGGATTTAGGAGGGTAAAAAGGGTTTTTAGGAGGGGAAAAGGATTTTTAGCAAGGGGAAGGTAATTTTCAAAGGGAAAAAGATTTGGCAAGGGGAAATGGTTTCCAAGAGAAGAAAAGGGGATTTAGCAAGGGTAATGTGTTTATAAAATGTTTTTGATCATGGATAAGCCAAATGATGCATCCTATAACTCTTGAAAATTATTCTACTTATCCTTTTTATTCATCCTAACATTTTTTATTTTCTTTTTTGGGTGCATTTGAGCTTGTTGACCCTTTTATTTTATTTTTATAAGCAAACTAACTTATTTCTAACCTTATAACTTCCAATGGCTCAGATTAAACTTATGAGCTCATCTTTATTCTCTACCTAACTATTGATCTGCCAAGATTAAATGGTTTGGTTAGATCTTTATTCACTAATTATCATAACATGAAATTCAAAGACATGAATGATCAAGATTAGAATGTATGATCATCATGAATTGTGGTAATTTTGGATAAGCTGCACACAATTATATTTGCAAAATTAAAGTAAATTAAGAGTAGTGGCATTTGAATGGGAAACACTTTCAGAATTTATTTTTGTTTCTTTTTTTGGGGTTCATATTTTATATCTTTTTTTTAATCTTTCTTTCTTTTGGTCCTTTGATTATTCTTTTAGGACATACCCTCTTTTCATTTTTTAATATGGAAAATATTTGCAGAAAGAAAAGGTATGTACCATATTACAGGACTAAACATAGCTAATTCAAAATTATGATCCCTATTATTATAGGACCCTAACACAGTGGAACGACTCAAGTAGAATTTTTTTTTTTAGTTTTTTTCGTTTTTTATTTTTTTCTATATCGTGTACTAATATTTTAACTTATTATTATTTGTAGATGTTGGACCAGTTAGGCCTCCAGGGTTGTCTCAAATAGTGTGGAGGGTTGTTCTCCAAATAGAGGTTGTTGTTTATGATGAGGGTGTCAACCTTATAGTCGAGGTGGAGCACAACCTAACAACTCTGACCAGAGGCATACCAGATTATGCTTTTGTTGATGATATTATGTTGCGATATTAGAGACATACTATGGGGTACTAGCAAGACTATGTCAACTGTTAAGATGAGTCACCAGGGTTGTTACATACTATTAGCAACATCATGCCAGAGGATAGCCATGCCTCTTTTAGTTGTATTTTTTCCACCTATGTAGGCTTGAGAAGCCATGTGCCTCGGAACACACATTTTGATTTTTGATGTATCACACTTTTTGCAAGATCTCTCTCTCTCTCTCTCTCTCTCTCTCTCTATATATATATATATATATATATATATATATATATATATATATATATATATATATATATACATGTTTTTGGATGCTATTTAATTTTTATTTATTCCATGGTTTCTTTTACATGTTATGCAGATGTCTATCTAAAATGTAATTGTTACCGTATTTAAATTTCTTGGAATGTGATGATAAGTAATATAATCAAAATTTTGTTCCAATAATTGAACACGTAGATACATTTATAGAATCTGAGGCTTTCTTACTGAATAATGCATGTTTAACTATAATACAATGAGTTGTGAATAAATTCTAACAGCTAACTCCCTAACGCCAATGGAAATTGCTTCTGATAATAGTTCAATAATCACACTATATTAAATAATATTATTAATTTTTTGACCTAGACATATGCCCTGTAAACTGACTAACTCACCATTGGGATCATAAAGTGCCCACGTAACGTAAGACAGATTTTGTGTACTATGACAAGCGCCATTAGTAAAATCGACATGAGGAAGTAGGTTTGTCGACATCTGCAAGCCAAGTAGAACATGGTAAGCAGGGGAAAACATGTTTGCAAAAAAGGCAAATAAAACACACCAAAAACTACACACAAACGTACAAAGTATTCATGAAAAATCAATCATAATACTTCTTGAGACAGAGCCCGTTTTGGGGCTCAGCCAACTAATTCCCTTCATAGTCTACTAACTCATAGGCGCCCTTTTGTAATACTCGTTTAACAATATAGGGTCCATGCCACATAGGTTCGAATTTCCCAGTGCCCAATTTATCATGAGCTTGATCATATAAATGACTAAGTAACCTTCATCATATACACGATGGGATACAAATTTTTCATATTGTGCTTTAACGTGTCTTTTCTAAGTCTCAGTGACCAAAGAGACAATTCGACAAGTCTCATCGAGATGCTCCGGATAAAGCAACTATTCCTCCTCGGGTGAAGTACCAGGGAGTAATTCGACAGCTAGTTTCATTAAAATAATTTCACATTCAAAAGGGAGAGTAGCTTTCAGACCATACACTAATTGAAAAGGTGTGAATATGGTCATTGTCTTGGCAGCGGTTCGATATAACCATAAATTCATAAAGTGCATGAGATGCCAATTCTTTTTGTGCATTCCAACGGTTCGTTGAAGCATAGTAACTAAAATCTTGTTAACTTCTTCAACATGTCCGTTATCATGTGGATAATAAGGAGTAGAGCTATCGCGCATAGCCTTAACTTAGCAGTAATTTCTTTCATCATATAATTTTAGAAATGAGAGCCATGGTTGGTGATGATGGCTTGCGGAACACCAAACTGAGCGATAATGTGATTAAACAAGAATTGAGCCGCAATTTCACCTTCAGCATTATATGTAGGCAACGCCTCAACCCATTTAGTGAAATATTCCACAACAACGATGATGTATCCATACCCCCCGAGTGAGTGAGGGTTACATGTCATGAAGTCAATGCCCCATTTGGAAAATGGGCCAACGGTGATAACTAGGTGTGGGGGAGTGGATGGGGATCACATTTTCCAACTAAAAATATGGCAAGCATGACATTTTTGGACTGTAAGAATGCAATCTTTGAAAATTAAGGGCCATATGTAACTGACGCAAAGGATCTTCTGAGTTGTGGCATAACCTTACATATGACCACCACAGGCTCTAAAATGACAGTCATTTAAATTTTTCTAAACTTCCTCATGAGTTAAGCATCGTCGAAGAATGGAATCGACACCAAGGCGATATAAAGTATCCCCAACAATGTGATATGGTTGGGATTGGTATTGAACTCGTTGTTTTTCAGAGCGAGACATCTTTCATCGAAAGGTTGGAGTTTAGAGATAGATGAGAATATCTCTATACCATTGGTCATGGGTGCCAATAAGGAAGAGATATTCATTAGGAATCATCTCATCAAAAAGAGCAGTCATGTTTGCAGTTGGAAGGGAGCAAATCAGCTCAGCAAAAACAAGTGATTTCTTTGACTTCGCCTTAGTAAATTCTAAGTCAAACTCGCTAATGAGGGTAGTATTTAAGGCATCAAAATCTTGTTGGGATACATCATCCCAAATTAATGGGACCCCTTTCTTAAATAAGTGATTAAAGCCTTTGGAAATCTCAACATAATTCGAGATGAAGTAGTGGAGGAAGTTCGCCTTCCCTTGCAAACTTTGAAGTTGGTGTAATGAGGACGGAGGAGGCAGATTAACGATAGCCTCCACTTTGAGAGGACCAATTTTGATGTGCCACTTGGATACTATGAACCATAAGAGATGACCATATTCGATGCAAAAGACACATTTATGAGGATTCAATAGAATATTATAGTATCGGTATCGAAGAAAAAATGCTCGAAGATGAGTCGGGTGATCAACACGTTTAGCAGAGTGCGCAACAAAATCATCAAGATAGGGTTGGATGATATGCTTGATATGATGAAAATCATAAGACATCACCCTTTGGAAAGTAGCGCCAGCATTTTTGAGGCCAAACGGAAGCTTTTTGTAAGAGAAGGTCCCCGAAGGACAAATAAAAGCGGTTTTGTGTTTATCTGCAGGAAGGATATTGATTTGGTTATATCCATAGAAGTCATCCATAAAGGAAAAAATTTCACTCCCAACACATTCTTCGATGATTTTGTCGATAAAAGGATTTGAATATTTATCTTTAGCATAGATTTTATTAATGTATCGATAATCAATACAAACATGAATTGTTCATTGTTTCTTAGTTACTGGAACGATATTGGAGACCCAGTCTGTTAATGGGATGGGGTAAATAAAACCAACTTTGAGAAGCTTTTGAACTTCACCTTTTATGGAAGCTTCCTTTCATGCGCAGACCATATGGATATGTTCTCGAACAGGTCTGGCATCTGGATAAGTGGGGATCTCATGCTCCACAATACTGGGATTAATGTCAGGAATTTCTTCATATGACCAAGCAAAGACATCACGTAATTATTTGAAGAGGGTCATATAAATATCAATCTCGTCTGGAGAATAAGAGGCCCCAATATGAATTTTTTTGATGATCCCTGGCTTCATAGATATGTCGATGTGTATAGTTGTTGAAATGTTTCCCATCTTTCCTTCTCAAAATACCTCATGAACTGAGATGGGCGTCTGAAGGGGATCAATCTTTACATGGAAAACAAGATTCTCTATATAGGTAGGAATCTCAACAATTATTGGAATAAATGAGGAACAATGATGATGTTGAAAATGCAACAAGATGATGGAGCTTAGTGAAATGAAGTCGCCTTCACTAAGTGGGCCCGCAAGCTATTTTTGGCACAAAGTCTATTTTTAGACTATGTCTATTTTTAGACATATGGATAATGGTCTATGAGTTGCAGGATGCTATTTATGGATGATTGTTCGAGTTGGTAAAAATAGATGGACCTCTATTTTTATACATTAGGCGGTTTCTATTTTTAGACTGTCGAGCTAAGAATAGAACAGTCAAATATTATTAGCTCTTAATAATATTTGGACTATAAACATTATCTTATTCTCTTGGCGCACTTCAGTTTGAGCTACGGATGTGGCCCATGCAGATGACAAAGGAATTACGCTATTCCTAGGGGTTTGGTTGAGCTATTTCATGGTTGACTTCAATTAGACTCATGTGGCAGAGTTTTGGTGGAGTTGATTGAGGAGTTGATGGAGTTGTGTTCGGTTTAACTTAGTTGAACTAGTTGTATTTAGTTTAACTGGCTAATACACTAAATATGAGTGGTTTGAATTAATTATTAATTAATTCACTAATTATTAACTCATTATTCAACTAAAGAAAACATCAGTTAACACCAGTGCATGGACAGTTCAGTGGAGACCAGTGGAAGAGATAGGTGAAAGAGCCGGTTTGCTATTAGTTGTGACATTAGTTGTGCATGAGATTTGCACAAGCATTGGAGGAGATTGCCAATGAGGATTGCGCAGTTGGAGCTAGTGGGATTCGAACTTGGATCTCATCCATAATCCTTTTGGATTGCGCAGTAGAGGCAGGCAAACAGTGGAGGAGTTTTGAACCCGTGACTTGTTCAAAACTGAGCTAGTTTGTGTATAACTTTTGGAGATAGTACTGAGTACTTGTGAGGAGTATTGTGCTATGTATTACTACATGTTCTCTTCCATTATAATATACAAAATAGCTGGGGGTTTTCAGCTATAAGCTTTCCCCATTACATACTGTGTTGGTATGTGTGCTTGATTATGTTTTAATGAGCGCATGTGACTGCTTTCTATTTCCGCATATTGATGATCAATTGTAGAAGAGGTTATGTGTTATGCATGAATTCGAATTAGTGTGTGACCAGGATAATCTCGGTGGATAAATCTTCATTATTCATCAAATTTCATGGTATCGGAGGCAAAGAATTCGTCATCCAAGAATGGATCTATTCTCGGTGATTATTGTTATTTCAGTAGACGAGGTACGCGCGGGCCGGGTAGCCTGCGGATCGGGGGATAATTTTAAGGATGGAAAATTATCTTGAAGTTTAAAAACTTGGCGAATCTCACTAGTCCTTAATATGAAAACTATAAAATGTTTATTGATGTATTTGTACAATTATTCAAATTTATAATGATATTATATATATTATGTATATAATGTTGGCTATTTTGAAAGTAAAATAATTTTATATTGTAAAATTTGGGCGAATCATTTTTATAAAAAAATGGTAATTGGCGAATATTTTTTTTGGAAAAACCATGGAAAATTAGCCCACGTGCGAATATTCCAGTCCTAAAATTTTCCATGCTACCCGGATGCGTGTGCCCTACTACGAAAGGTGATATATCCGGTAAAAACGCCCCTACGGTCAATCTCATGCTAGAAATATTGTTTGTTCTCCCCTTAGATCCGGAAAGCCGGTTAGGAGGTTTTGAGCTTGGAATTCGAATTTTGCGATAGGTTTGTTTTCTTGGTCTTAGGGTGAAATGTCTTTCAATGGTTTGCGACTGGAATATGCCCTTGAGGGCAGTTCGAATTATGTTGCATGGAAGGACAGAATGGAGGCGGTATTAGATGATAACGGGCTGAAGGAGTTCATAGATAATGAGATCCCAAAGCCTACTGATGCTGCTCTTGTTGAGGCTTGGCAAAAGAAGATGGCGAAATGTCGAAGGATTCTGTTGGAGGGCGTGAAGGATCACATTGTATCCAGCCTGCATGGAAAATCTTCTCCATACTTGATGTGGAAAGCGTTGACAGATCTATTCCAGAGCAAGAGCGACCAGAGGAAGTTGGCGCTCAAGGATAAACTCAGAAACATTAAGATGGAGAAAGGCGACAGTATCGCCAAGTACCTCACGAAGTTGCTCAATGCAAAGATGAGCTGGGAAGTGTGGGGGTGACTGTCGATGATGAGGACTTGGTGGACCTGGCTCTCCTTGGTCTTCCGAAGAGTTGGCATTCCTATCAGGACTTTGTCAATGGTCGGGAGAAGTTGCCGGGATGGGAACGACTTTGGTGGGATCTCATGCAAGAGAAGATAAGGCGGACTACTAGGGACGGATCTTCATCAAAGGCATATAATGAAGAAAATTGTGCTTTGGCTGCCAAAGAAAAGAAGGGGAAGAGCAAGAAAGCTTCTCAGTCTGGTGCAAAAGGCAAGAAGCAAGACATTTCCAAGGTGAAGTGCTTTCACTGTCACCAACACGGACATTATGCCACAAATTGTCCGCAGAAGAAGAAAAATAAGCATGCTGCTGGATCTGCAGCAGGAGAGGCATTGGCCTCCCAGTTTGAGCTGGATTTTTCACTGATCGCATGCTTGGTCTCAATTTTGATGGGATCAGTATGGTTCTTGGATAGTGGTGCATCATTTCACATGACCGGAGATTGGGATTTGTTTTCAGATCTGGATGAGAAAGATCTTGGAGTGCACATCGAGATGGGCGATGATGGTAGATACAGTGTGACCGGTATCGGTACCATTTCCTTTGAGAGGGAGTCTGGTAAACCCTTCGTATTGAAGGAAGTATTGCATGTTCTAGGATTGATGAAGAATCTGATCTCTGTGGCGATGTTGGAAGACAAGGGGTACGATGTGGTCTTCAGCGAGGGAAAGGCTTTCCTGTGCAGTAAGACAACTGGAGAGACCCGGAAGATAGGGGTTCGAGTCAAGAAACTTTATCAGTTGCAAGTAGATGGCAGCGCAGAAATGGCATGCAAGGCGAAAGGAGTGGTGAGCCGGGATGATGGCAAGCTGTGGCACCGAAGATTGGGCCACCTTCACCATGGAGCTTTGAAGATATTGCAGCAGATTTCTACTGGGCTTCCTAAGGGCACTCTTGCGCAGTCAGATCGGTGCAAGGGGTGTACCTTGGGAAAATTTGTGAAAGCCACCTTTCACGAGAAGGATAGTCGCGCCACGACGATCCTTGAGAGAGTTCACACAGACGTGTGTGGTCCTTTCTCAGTAGCTTCGACAGCAAAGCACAAGTACTATGTGATATTTGTTGATGATTTCTCTCGGAAGTGTTGGATCTTCTTCATGCAGAAGAAGAGCGAGACATTTTCAAAGTTCTGTGAATTCAAGGCGCTGATTGAGAAGGAATCGGGGAAGCATGTGAAGGCTCTTAGGAGCGACAATGGTGGTGAATTCATCTCTACTAAATTTAAAGACTTTTGCAGTGCAGAAGGGATTCGGAGAGAGCTCATCGCACCCCATAACCCACAGCAGAACGGGGTGGCTGAGCGGAAGAACAGAACGATCGTGGGTGCTGCACGGGCGATGTTGCATGATCAAGGCCTACCCCTTCACTTGTGGGCTGAGGCATGCAATACAACAGTGTATGTGCAGAACCGTTGTCCTCACAAGGTTCTTGGCATGAGTACACCGGAGGAGGTGTTTTCTGGCAAGAGGCCTGATATTTCTCATCTGAGAATTTTTGGCTCACCTGTCTACATGCATGTGACGAAGGACGCCAGAAGGAAGCTAGATCCGACCGCAGAGGTTGGAATATTTGTGGGGTACACTGATACACCTCACAACTATCGGGTGTATTTTCCAGACAGTCGCAAGACTGTTGTGCGACGGGATATCAAATTTCAGGAGGAGAAAGCCATGTAGTGTTCGCTTGAGAGGGAGCCACACTTGCATGCAGATGAGGAGCTATTAGTTCCTAAGGATGAGCTTCTGGATGTGGATCAGCCACAAGAGGAATTTCATGGAGTGGAAGAGACCACTCATGCAGCGCCAACCATCAGAGGGCGCAAGCGCACTACAGAAGTTGAGTGATTGGCTCGAGATGCAGAGAAGGTTGTAGGACCACCTACAGCACAGCGCAAACAGAGACAATCACCGGACCGGTACACTGGATACATGGCTCTTATGAGAAAATGTGTCGTGACAGAACCATCCTCTTTCGAGGAAGCTGTGGAGGATCCCACATGGGTAGATGCCATGGTGGAAGAGTATGATTTGATTGTCAAAAACGGTGCATGGGAGATTGTCCCGCGACCGGAGGGGAAATCAGTGGTGGGTTCGCGATGGATCTACAAAGTGAAGCAGGCGGCTAACGGGAGTGTGGAGAAGTACAAGGCAAGATTTGTTTCCCGTGGCTTCTCACGGATCGAGGGGATCGATTATGAGGAGACTTTTGCACCTGTCGCAAGGTACTCTTCCATACGAACGATCCTAGCTCTCTCAGCGCAGATGGGGTGGCACATCCATCAGATGGATGTGAAGACTGCGTTCCTCAACGGAGTCATTGAGGAGGAGGTGTACATAGAGTAGCCTGAAGGTTTCGAGATCTTCAGCAGTGAGTCGCATGTGTGCAGACTCAAGAGAGCACTGTACGAGTTGAAGCAAGCACCTCGTGCTTGGTACACACGGATAGACAGTTATTTCACCGGACTTGGATTCTCCAATAGTGAGGCGGATCCTAACCTGTACCAAATTGTGGTGGAGGGGAAGTTGCTGATCATTGTACTGTATGTAGATGATCTGATTTTGACGGGAGATGAGTTGTTGATACTTTCATGCAAGGAGGATCTTGCTAAAGAGTTTGAGATGAAGGACTTGGGCCTCCTTCATTATCTACTGGGATTGGAAATCTAGTAGCGCAGTGGTGGACTATTTGTTTCTCAGGGTAAGTATGCCCAGGAGATTCTGCAGAAGTTCAACATGCATGGCTGCAAGCCTGTTGATACTCCTCTTCCTGGAAGTTGGAGGAAGGAGGATGCTACTTTGGCGGAGGTAGTGGATGCCACTTTTTATCGACAGTTGGTGGGGTCGCTTATGTATATGGTCAATACACGACCCGATATATGCTATGCTGTTAACCAGCTTTCGCAAGCTATGGTTAAGCCTACCAAGCTCTTCTGGAAGGCAGGCAAGCATGTATTGCGTTATCTCAGTGGCACATCGGGATATGGCCTGTGGTATAGACAGGAGGATGAGGTGACGTTGTGTGGCTTCACGGATGCAGATTGGGCAGGGAGCCCAATGGACCGAAAGAGCACATCTGGAGGGATCTTCAGTATCGGGTCGACAGCAGTTTCCTGGTATAGCAAGAAGCAGAGATCCGTGGCACTCAGTTCCGCAGAGGCCGAGTATATGGCAACAAGCTTGGCTGCATGCGAGGCTATTTGGATGAGGAAGATTCTAGTCGGGTTGTTCGGGTCACATTTGGAGCCTACTGTGATTTATTGTGATAACCAAAGTTGCATTAAACTCTCGGCTAATCCAGTATTTCATGATAGATCCAAACACATCGACATCAGGTACCATCATATCAGAGATTGTGTGCAGCGGAGAATCATGTTATTTTCATATGTTCCCACGGAGGATCAGGATGCTGACATCTTGACGAAGGCGCTCACCGAGAACAAATTCGAATTCCGGGCGGGGATGAGGTTGTAGATAATCCATATCTTGTTGAGAGGGAGTGTTGAAAATGCAACAAAGATGATGACTTGAGTGAAATGAAGTCGCCTTCACTAAGTGGGCTTTGTAGGCTATTTTTGGCGCAAAGTCTATTTTTAGACTATGTCTATTTTTAGACATATGGAGCATGGTCTAGGAGTTGCAGGATGTTATTCTTGGATGATTTTTCGAGTTGGTAAAAATAGATGGACCTCTATTTTTAGACATTGGGCCTATTTTTAGACTGTCGAGCTAAAAATAGAACAGTCAAATATTATTAGCTCTTAATAATATTTGGACTATAAACATTATCTTATTCTCTTGGCGCACTTCAGTTTGAGCTAGGGATGTGGCCCATGCAGCTGAAAAAGGAATTACTCTATTCCTAGGGGTTTGGTTGAGCTATTGCATGGTTGACTTCACTTAGACTCACGTGGCAGAGTTTTGGTGGAGTTCATTGAGGAGTTGATGGAGTTGTGTTCGGTTTAACTTAGTTGAACTAGTTGTATTTAGTTTAACTGGCTAATACACTAGAGATGAGTGGTCTGAATTAATTATTAATTAATTCACAAATTATTAACTCATTATTCAACTAAAGAACACATCAGTTAACACCAATTCATGGACAGTTCAATGGAGACCAGTGGAAGAGATAGGTGAAAGAGTTGGTTTGCTATTAGTTGTGACATTAGTTGTGCATGAGATTTGCACAAGCATTGGAGGAAATTGCCAATGAGAATTGCGCAGTTGGAGCTAGTGGGATTCGAACTTGGATCTCATCCATAATCCTTTTGGATTGCACAGTAGAGGCAGGCAAACAGTGGAGGAGTTTTGAACCCGTGACTTGTTCAAAACTAAGCTAGTTGTAATGTGTGAATAATCTTAAGTACCCAGCAGAGAATGTGCTATGTATTGTTACATTTTGCTCTTCCATTATAATATACAAAATAGGCTGAGGTTTTCAGCTATAAGCTTTCCCCATTACATGTTGTGTTGATATGTGTGTGATTATGTTTTAATGAGCGCATCACATTACCTTTCTATTTCCGCATATTGATGATCAATTGTAGAAGAGGTTATGTGTTATGCATGAATTCGAATTAGTGTGTGACCAGGATAATCTCGGTGGATAAATCTTCATTATTCAGCAAATTTCTACACATGAGTATCATTCCAAGGAGTTTCGTCAAGGGACATGACTTCGACAATGCTATCATCAGTCAGAAAGTTCTTGTCCCAAGGATCATTAGAATCTAAAGAACCAAGCCAAGAGTATTTTGAGTACGAGTCTAGGAAAATATTAAAATGATCATAAGTTTGAGATATAGGCGCAGAAGCCGAAACAATGACTTGGTATGCTTGTTCAACTGGGCTAAGTTGCATAGTGTTGCCAAATCTGTCAACCTGATCAGGATTGGGTATAATCCAAGGGTTGTGATGAGACCTGATTATATTAACCGAAGCGATAATATAAGGAAGAGGGAGGGAAAAAAATTTCATCAAAGATGATTCTTTTAAAAGACCCGCTCCAACACTTTCATAAGGTATGGTTCAATTCCCAACATAAGGCACATTTCCAGTCGAATAATCACCAAAAAAGAATGCTACTTGGTAGATCGTGACAATATTTCATTGATGGGGAAAGAGAAGCACATGAAAAAAAGTAGAGACAACACAAACCATTGCTTTTGTCCAACCATGACTAAGCAGGAGGTTGTAATTGACAGGCGCATTGACAAATTAGACCTCCATATTAACAGTTTTTCCTTCCAAATGAATTAGTAGGGCATTGAGAATACCATACAGGCGGAAACCTCTACCATCAAAAGCTTCCAAAGTATTGGGGAACTGGTTGAGAGGAGGAGAGACAAGAATTTCCAACATGCGATATACATAATACAGGTGGAATCACCTTCATCAATGACATTACGATGAATGGTATTGTCCAAGACAATAACTTGAATAAGGGAAGAAAGTTGAGATGAAAAGTGAGGAACATGGTTTTCCATATCAAAGGTAATCAAATTGGAATCCTTAGAATAAATTCCTCCTATATCGGATAGAAAAACCTTCTTTTGTGACGGGCACGTATGAAGGATATCCAATGGCGACATCGCAAAGGTGCCTAAGATAAGTCTTCTACAATATTGTAATGTTGAGCAGCTTGAGTGTTCAGATTGTAAGCCAATTTCTGAAGAACACCTTTGGGAGCTGGTCGTATCATGGATTCAGTGCTAGGTCTCTCAATATGAAGAGGACCGGAATTGGGTGGAGTAGAGGAAGAAGGTATGTCAGTAATATCTTTCTTCAGCACAGATTTCTCAGGAGTTCGGTAATCTTTAGATATAGTGGCAACGTTGATAGGTTCCATACCACTCATAAAAACTTGGGAATTACCAGAGGTTTTTCCTTGAGATTGATCTACGAGTTGTGTCCGCTACGATGGAAAAGGTTCCTTCAATACTTTTGGAATCACAGAGGTTCCTTTTAGAAGTCAACTTACTTCAACACATCAGGGGAAATATTTTGTGTAATGGTCCTCATCACAGATAAGACAAGGAAACTTTGGATTTTTTTTCGACGAATCGTCAACAAACGACTTGGGTGAATCCTGTTTAGGGTTATCTAGTTTGGATTTCTCTTTACCCTTTTTCTTACCCTTTGATGATTTGTCCATTGCAGTAAATTGAACAACATTAACCTATGAGGTTTTACCAGGATTCTTCTGACTAGCTGCAACATCAGGAGTTGCAGCGGGAGTTTATTTGGACTTGGTATACTTAGAAGGGGTACTATTAGGTCGATGAGTAACATATCCAATAACACCATCAATGGGTTTTGAATTAGTAGGTTTGGAAGATGCGAGATCCATTGAAAGTCGTGTTGCATCGGGAAGAAACTCATACAAAGTGTATGATTGTGAATAGACTAAGTCTAAGTAGTGGCTACGAGTGATAGCTTGTTCTTTGGTAACACATTCTCCCATGGCTATGTCCTTAAAAACTTTAGGATTGAATGATTTAGTAAACCATTTTGGTCAAGAGCTAGTCTAGGATTTTGAATTTAAACGTTTTTATATCCATTCATGAATGTGATCATAGATATGAGTGGGCGTCGGTTGTTCCAACGATGTTAGAATATGAGTCCTAGTCTCATACTAGATGGGAAATTGAAAATGTGTAAGAAAATACATAGCTAAGAGTTAAAGTCTAGGAAGGCACCTCAAGGAATCTCAATGTACCACTTTGCAGCAACACCCATGAGAGTACATTGGAAAAGGCGTAATCAGATGGAATTGTGGACCCAAGAGTTGGACGAATACCAAAGGTGATAGGTCATGACGTGTGCTTGGGGGTCTTCTCCAGTCTTTCTTTCAAAATTAGGACAATCTCCAGGAATTTTTGTTGGAACCAAGGGCCAATATGGAGAATGGAGTATTGGGTCATTTGTAAGCCTTAACACGTCCGGTAATTCCAACGTTGCAAAAAATAGCAACTGAGGGTTGTACGAGGTATATGGTCTCTGATAAGCACCAAATTGATTGTTTCAACCTTGTTGGAATTGGTTCTACCCCCATTGGGGTTGGTCTTGACCATATGGAGAAAACTGGCCATACTGTTGGTAAAAGTGTGTTTGGTGCAGTTGTTCGTAAGGACCCTGCTACAATATTTGTTTAGGCCCTTGCTGCAGTTGTTCATAAGGCCCCTGCTATATTTGTTGATAAGGCCCCTACTACAATGTTTGAGTAGGCCCCTGCTGCAGTGGTTTATTAGGCCCCTGCTATAGGTGTTGGAATGGTGTTGGAATTTTCCTTGTCGCAACTAAAGGTAAGTCCCTTGTTTAAACTGAGGGTTAGGTCCCTCTTGGAGACGTTGGTATGGTCCTTGATGAAAGTGAGGGTTATTCACTGGTTGAAACTAAGGATTAGGTAACTATCGGAGCCGCTAATAAGGGATACCAGTTCTAAGAGGATAAGTCCCAGATTGTCCCAACAAGGGATTGGGAACTTACTGTAGTTGGGGACCTACTTGCAGATTGGTCAAAACTCCCGACAGCTGGATTTGCGGTTGGCGAATGTATGGATGTTGCATATATGACCATTTAACATGAGGTTGTTGAACATACGCATGTTGAACATAAGGTTGGTTAGTCGAAGGGATTTGAGGACCTTGGAAAGGTGCCCCTATGACAGAAGTGGCCACATAAGAAACTATTGTTCCACCCATGTTAGGAATAGCACCAGTGGGTTGGGTTATCGCTGATGTGGTTCCATATTTCACGAAGTTCCCACTGGAATCATTAGGCATATAGGGTTGCCCCCCAGACTATAGAATAGATGAAACCATAGGTTGACCACTAAGGGGGGGAACTGTAGTTACCTTAGATAGGGTCAATGGAGCAGACGATCCAAGAGTAACATGTATCTAACCTACAATCACTAAAGGGTGGGCAGTAGGTATTTACATGTTTTGACTGAAAGAACAAGTTGTAGGGGTGACACCAGTTTACCATATAAGACTGAGATATAATGAATTCATGCCAGAATCTCCTGAGATAAGGTCACCGAGGGAACTGTAACCTGGTGGAATTGAAGTTTCACTATGACCACTAGGTGCAGTGGACCTACTTCACATATCAAAAGAGACATAAGGAAAGCCCTCATGAGGGAATTTTGCTTCAGGATCGACTTCCAAGATATGGGTTGTGGATGTATCCAAAGGAGTACTCTCAGGAGTGCCCCTCAATGGAGCATCATCAGCATTACTTGCCATGGTGGATGGAAATAATTCTCGAGCCAAAACCCGAGATGCACCAGGAGAAGGGACCAACGGAATGTTTGGAGTATCAAAAGGACAGTACTGGTTCGGAGGTGACAAGTAGAAAGGGTCATCTTCAGGATCAAGAGCGGATTCTTTGGAAAAAGTAAGAACCTGGAAGTAGGCTCAGGACTATCCGGAGGAGAGGCCTAGGACGAAGCAACCGACTTAGATGGAGGTGGTTGGGACGAAATGGGTTGGATACTCAAAAAAATACCAACTTCAACGCCCTGATTCTCAAGGAGGTTCAATCATAATATGAGGAATCTGACTTTGGGCTCTTTAAGGAGACCCGTAAAATTCAGAAAGTGAAGGGGTAGAACAAGGTGAACTTTGCGTGTGGCGTGACTAAGGACTTCGAGGTTCTGCCACAATATCTTTTTCACGAAATAAAAAAGGATACAAGTGAATACTTTGGGCTTAAAAAAATTTCAATTAACCAGTCATAATGAGGTCAAGCAGCGATGCTTTAGGGAGGATGTTATACCATGGGCAGTAAATTTTATAATTTAACAATAAATAAAATAAAAATCAAAAGGGGTAATCTAGGAAAAAAATTTACCAAGAAACTGTGAACTACAATATACACCTTGGCAAACCAAGGACTTGACGTATGGCAGCCAATCTCAATGAATGTTGTGTTCGGTGTATCACGGTTTACAAGGCCACTGACTCGATTACCTATGGAAGGATAAAAACCTATTGGGGTCTCCCAAAATATACGTGATGGTACATGGGAGCTTAGTGCGTATTAGCATTGTCTAATGTGTAATCGTTCGATGAGAGCGTCCCCATATACTTACCATACGTGGAGCATAGTCCTATATGCTTCCGTACATGGGACGAGATATCAACCCCAGGATGAAAAATAGGGTGTTAGCGATAGCTACTATCTTACGACGCCGGCACACGTCTCTAGCCTAGACTTATAAATGTTTCATTAAGTTCCAAATCCTCCTCAGGTTAATTGACGTAAATTTTAAAGTTGATCTGAAATTAAGTTTCGACTTTGGGGCTCAAAACGATGTCACCTGAATACCTAAGATGCAGCTATATGATAAAAAGACACTTTCCATTCGATGAAAGCTAAATTAGAAAGGAAGAGATTTGAAACAATGATGCATAAAACAAATAATGCAACAAAGACAATGCCCTTAGCTAGTTTTTCTCTTTTCACTTTTCAAAAAATGCAATTCCAAAATGTAAAATGACGATTTTCACTTTCACTATCCCAAATGAAACTTTTCAAAAATAAAAAGATTTTCACTTTTACTAAGATGCACTTATATGATATTTCACTTTATTTCCATTTTTAATGATCTAATGCACTTAAATGCACTTCTTTAGTTTTCAATTATAGAAAAATGTGATCTATTTTCAATAATGAATTACAAAAAATAACTTTTCATGCAAGTAATCTAGTGCACTTAATGAAAAGCAAATTTTTGAAATGAAAACTAACTAAATGCAAAAATCAATTTCTTATGAATGCAAAAGAAACATTATTTTTCCATGGATAGAAATTCAGTATCTTTCCAATCATACAAACAGTAAACACAACTTCCAATCGGCTCAAAGTGTGAAAGACTCGATAAAAAATATCAATTTACTATTTCATGTATGGGTCAAGTTTTGCATTCCACCAAAAAAACTGAAAGCAATCAGTCAAAACTCGATATAGAAAAAACAAAGGAATAATATTAAAGATCAAAACACACTAAATTTTCCAGTAGAGACTCTAAAAATTTCCACATTCAAAGACCAGCGTGGACTTCCAGTTGACACCAGAGGTCTGCAACGCGACTGTTTCAGATAAAATGTGCGTTGGAAGCATGACTGTAACTGATAAAAAACGTGTTGATGGGGGTAAATAGGGCGAAAAGAAGAAAATCTCAAAGATAAACTCTAGATATGATACCCTAGGACGTCTTCTAAGCAAGGTAAATATTGAAAATCAATCCAAACAAAGGGTTGTTCAACGGTTGGCCAAACTAAACAAGAAGGAAAAATACAAAAGAAGGACTAAAAAGGCTATAGGCTCCGCAGCGGAGTCGTCATTTTATTATCCAGGCAATCCCTTCTACGGATAGAAGTGATCCTTCTAGCCCAATGAGTGGGTCTAGTAACAACCGAGACAAAGAATGCAAACTTTCCTAGTTTAATATTAGAATGATATGAGAGAGGAATATGGCCTACCTCGCTCCTATGTGATTGCTTTTTGATGTTGAATAAAATATCCTTCCAAGCTCACTCCTCGTTATTCCTTTACACACGAATACCTACAAGAGAGATCAAATGACGAAAAACAAAGATAGCATAGTATATTGCATTCTAATGTAAACCATATGATAGATCAAGGAGCATCATACTAAGCACGTAATCATAAACAAGCTTATGGAAAGTAAAACAAGCTTTGTGTTACTGATAAATTGAAGAGGGAAGCATACAATCGATGCCTTGATGTTGGAGACCTCCTTTAGGATGGGTTTCTAATTCCAAGCCAAAGACTTCAAGTGCTCCTTCTCCTTGGAATTTTGACAGCGTTTAGGCACATTCGAGCACTAGAAAGTCAACCAACAATGACCAACCATTTGGGGAAGGCATGGCATTCATTTATAGGGAACCTAGAGAGGTTAAGGATCCATAAAACAGGGAGGAATTTTCACATCTTAAGGGTAAATTCCTTAGAGGTAGGATCAAGGACTCAAAATAGGAGAACTCGACTCAATCTCCAGCTAACTGATACCAAAATTTTGTTCTAGAGACTTCTAGAGGAAGAAGATTTTGCTCCATTTTTGGAGAACCCGCCTTAAGAGGACTAGTGTGACTTTTCACTTTATTTCAGTGTTGTTTACAAGTTACACACAAGGTGAAAAGTGCGAGGCTATATAGGAGAGAAACGCATTAGGCTTGCTATTAGAGCAGGGCCCCCTAGGGTAAATTTTGAGCAAATTTTTGTGTATATTTTTGGTTATGCGCATTGCATGGAAAGGTCAAGGGGCTTTGGGTTGGGTCAAAGTCCCTCTTTTATGTAATTGGGTGTTAAGGGAAAATTGTGTGCCTCAAACTATGGTTTGATACCATAGCATCTACGTGCTAGATGGATATAAATATAGATCGAGGTTAGTAAGGTGGTAGTAAGTTAATATCTAAGTAAGTGATTCGTGCTAATGTGATACAATTTTGTAAGGGTTTTCTAGGTTGGGTAGAAAGGCTCATGCTCGCTCTGTGCGCGGAGACCTAGTCCTGGCTGTGTGTAGTCTCCGCTAGCTGTGTGCATGGAAGGGTAATTGTAAGGGAAAGTATAACTATATTGAACTGCTTGGATCTAATACAAAGACTTTTTTGGCGAACCAAATGTGTTATGTGCTTGATTTCTGAGTTATCTTATTACTATTATTTGCTTTGAGATCGCTTTACTTATGTTATGATCAATTGCATCTATGCGAGTAAATCTATCCTTTATGCATGAATATATGTTGATGGTTAAGTATATGAATATATCTGATTAAGTTATTGTGTACGAATGTATACTTTGTGTATTACGAAGATATGATTCTATTATATGTATCTGTGAAGATGTTAATCTGTGATTTTGTTTATCTATTATGCGCATTATCTGTGTTTGTGATGGGGTTGATCTTATAGGTGTTGATCTATATATGTGCACCTTTTTTTATAGTCTAAAATAATTTATGTTATAAACATGTTTATGGCCACCACATAAATTTCTTCCTCAAGGTACGGAAACCTAGTTCCAGAACCCCCTCATACTGCTTCGGGTGAGACTTTGATCTGTGCAAGCAGGCCATTTCCAAAAGGGCCAGTATTTCGAGGGTTTGTTGGTTGCACGATAAACTATAAACCTGGGTTAGGACCCCTCAAACCAACAAATGGTTCCATTGTTGGGACCGGGATCATTTTGAGGTATATTTGATGTATTGGCATCCTATGCAGAACGAGTTGCAAGATTGGCTGGATAGAAAGATCCGTGAATTCGCGATCCAAAAGAATCGAAGTTCTAAATTATCTACTGAAGATTGGGTTCAGAGGTATATCTATACAGAATTTCACGAGATATTCTTTGCATCCTTTGCAACTGAGTTGCATGAGTGGTTGTCATGACTGACTAAATTTAATACATGCGCGAAAGACGACGAAGTCACTCAGTGGACTCCAGAATTGGTACAACAATTAGAAAAGACTAGCAATACGATTACCCACGCGATAGATCATTGGATCGATCGTGTCTTGGGAGGATTTGTAATTTAATTTGTGATTGATCATTTTGTGTTGTATTCTGAAGCATAAATAAGATTTTTTAAGGGCCCTAGAGGTAAGTTCTTTCTCTCTTTGAAGTTATTGTTGAAGATGTTATTTTGTGAACAAGGTTCTCTTTGTGAACATATTGCATGAATGGCCCGAAGAGACCCGACTACGCGCAGTGGAATAATTTACCTATGCATACCTAGTAGAAGGGTTTATTTATAGTCCTCTCAAGGGTAGATATGATAGTGAGGACGAGCCCGAAACTAGTAGCTCTAGTGAATTTGTGAGCTCTGAAGAAGAGGAAGACTCCTAAGAATAAGTGTTATAAGATCATAACAATGAGGGAGCATTGACCATAATTCAGATCCCATCCACCCCACTTCCAGATTGATCTCACAAGTCATCCACTCCACCTCCACCTCCACCTCCCCCATGCATGGCCACATCTATGAAGTTGCCTACTTTCAGAGGTATTGGAAATTAAGATACTAAGCAATTTTGATTTGTCACTAATGTTGTATGGAGAGTAAAACAGGTTAATAACAATGATGTTAAGAAAGCGCAGTTAGTCACTACTTTTCAAGATCGCGCGTTGGACTGGTATACCAGTTATGTATCAGCAAGCCCTAATGACCCTATGGATGAGTTGAAAGACGCTCTGAAAGAATAGTTCAAAAAGCCTAAGTCTCATGCACAGTGTGTTATAGAGTTCAAGGAGATTCACCAGGAGATAAATGAATTTGTATGGGAAGCAGATCAGAGATTGAAGCGCACTATCAGAGACGGTGGATTCTCTATTGATGATACCTACCATAAGGAGTGGTTTATTGCTATGATTCTCCCACATATGCACCAGCCATTGAGTTAACATAATATTTTCGTGCAAGCTGATGCTGTAGAAATTGCGATGAAATTAGAAGTTGTGCAGGTACCTGCTGCGCTTGGAACTCAGCGGATTCAGAGTTAGTTAGAATCAATGCATTCGGAGATTCATAATATACGCAAAGATAAGGGCAAGGAGGTATGCACAGAGGTATGGTGCATACAATGTAAAGTTGTTGGGCATCATAAGGATCAATGTCTAGTCTTCAATGATTATCTGCACGTTGGAGGACCAAGCCTGCTAAAGAGCACGGTAAGGCCAAGTGGGAAACCTCCAATATGGTGCAATATTTGTCAAACTATGAGTCTGCATGCAACATATTTATGTTCAAGGATCATAAAATACGTGCCTGAGTTGAAGCAACTGTTTTGTATATTTTTTTCATCGCTGGGACATGATGAACAACATTATTGAATTTTTGACCTGATGATGGAAAAAGTTGAAATATATAGAATGCAGGCCGAACCTACCTCACCAGCATCCCTATTTAGGCGTAGTGCATTCGAAAACCAAGGAAGAGGAAGAGGAGGAGGATCAACTGGTCAAGGAATGGGGTAGGTCATTTTCTATAACTGCAGATATGTTAGACATTATATACGAGACTGTCTAAATCTAGTGCAACAATCATGAAGGTATTGTAGACAGTTTGATCATGTAATAGAATATTGTCTTGTTTTAATTGCTAAGATGCAGGAGAAAAAGACGCAGACTCTGACGTAGAATCTAAATATGGTCAAGGAGAAAATACGCGAGGAAGATCCTAGCGTGAATGTGGTCACTAGGATTGGTGTAGCCACTAGTGAGGATAAGGGAGAGAAGTCAGATGCTGAGTTTGGATTTTCAAGGCACCTGAAAACAAGGATGGATTTGAATTTCATCATGTAAAAGAAACTTTTCTTGAAGCGCAGAAGGGGTTTGCAGAAGGAATCACATCGACATCAGGTGGACCAATGAAGGAGGCAAGAGTATATGACGAAATCAAGACATTTTTACAAGCTTTCATTAATTTACTCCGCAACAAAAATGTGATGGAGAACCTTCAGGCATTGATAGATAACTGTGCATAAAAGGAACAACATTCAATAGAACAAAAATATGTCAATAAGATATATAAGAGAAATAACAAGAAAAGAACTAGACGAGAGATGCGAGTGACTGCTCAGACCGGTGCTTATGAGATGGATCAGGTCATTTTGGATCGAGGATCTGATGCAAATGTCTTACCTAAGAAAACTTGGCAGCGCATCGGAGGACCTAAGTCAGAATGGTCTACTATTCAACTACGCATGGTGAACCAGCAGAAAATCATTCCATTAAGAAGACTGTCGCAAGTGGTAGTCAATATTTAAGGAGTTAAGGTGCTTGCAGATTTCGAAGTTATACAAATTGTGGATGATACTGATCCTTATCCCGCGTTGTTGGGATTGGATTGGGCTATTTATATGGATGGAATTATAAATCTGGAGAGGAGAAGAATGGAATTTGAAAACAATAGAACCAGAGTCATAATTCCCTTAGATCCTATAGAAGGTGAAAGATACACATAGCATGTGCGCGCTAATGATGATATTGTCCATATCTATAAGCTGACTATGCATGACGAAGATTGGATCAACCTGACAGCTTATGGAAGGCTTAATTTGGGAAAAGGACAACTCTTGCTTCTCAAATTCTGATGAAGTATTGAGAACTGGCACAACTGGTTACATGAAGTATCTGTGATGCACTGCAATAGAGTGACCAGATCTCTTCGTTTCATAACATCATATGTACGTGAATTATCATATTATGATGGTTTAACTAATGTGAACATATTTTTAGGAGAACTTGAAAGAACTATCCCAGAAGAACATAGATTCCATGCCATGGATCTAGGACTGTGTGCTACTCCAACACGATGTTGGGAGAATCACAAAGAAAACATGGGAAACTAGGACGCATGCGCGCGAATGATGAGATTGCGCTTTGAATGTCCCACTGTCAAAATGGAAGAAGTCTACTCTAGAAAGGAACATTCGCGCAAACATCTGGCTAAATGGACTGTGGCATGGGGCATAGAAAGAAGACCCGAATGGGTACACATTTTCATTCATACGCTAGGAAAGGTGCCTACTGATTGGTACCCAGTGACAGAGCTACGCTAAGGTACTAGTGAATGGTCTGCGCTGACGGAAAGTGTCATTTTAACCTTCATCTTCGAGAGTTGTTTTTTCAAGGCTGGTAAAACATTGCATCATATTCAAAAAGTTATCTTTGACACGACAAAGCCAAAGGTAGAGTGCACTTCACTAGCCTGAGATGCGCAGATGAGGGATATTGTTAATTGCACAAATATGATAGTTGAAGAAAATGAAGAAGATCCAAGGAATATCACAATTATGGAATCTGAGGAACATCACGTAGTTGTTGGGCCTTCAATCACCTCACTAGATGTCACAAAGTCTCTAAATATTCGACATGTAAATATTGAATCTGAAGAGAAACCAAAGTTAGTGAAGATTGGAGATTATTGGGATGATGACATAGTGCGAAAGGTTGTTGAGCTGCTGACAGAGTATCAAGACCTATTCCCTATGAAGTTATCAAAGTTGAAAGGGATAATTGGATAGCTTGGAGTCATGAAGATCACTTTTAAACCTAATTCGCATCTAGTGAAGCAGCACCCATATAGATTGAATCTGAAATATAAGTAGAAAGTGAAGGAAGAGTTGGATAAAATGGTTGTTTCACACATTGTAGAACCAATGGAAGAGTTTGATTGGGTGAGTCCAATGGTAGTGAAATATAATAAGACAAAAGGAGAGATAAGGATTTGAGTGGACCTGCGCAAATTGAATGATGCATGTGTACATGATCCATTCCCAACTCCGTTTTCTGATGACATCCTTGACAATGTTGGAGGGAAAGAAGCTTATTCATTCACAGATGGTTTCTCAGTGTATCATCAAATCAGGATTACACCAAAGGATCAAAGTAAGACCACTTTTGCAATAGAATGGGGATCTTTTTCAGTATACAATCATGCCATTTGGCTTGAAGAATGTGCCCTCTATATTCGTGTGCATAGTAGTATATGCATTCAAGGAGTATATCCAAAAGTTCCTAGAAGTATACTTTGATGATTGGACTGTCTTTAGGCTGTTGAAAAAGCATGTCTCAATTCTACGCCTAATTTTGGATACCTGTAGTTATAGATCTCACTGAATTTGAAGAAGTGCATATTTTGTGTGCTATTTAGGATATTGTTGGATCACATTGTCCAGCAGAAAGGTTTGATGGTAGATCCCATGAATATAGTAGTGATTTTTGATTTGGATATACTTGTGAATTTCAAACTACTACGCTAAATATTGGGGCATACTGGATATTATCTAAAGTTCATTCAGGATTATGCTAATAACGGGGCCCATGGAGAAATTTCTCAAGAAGGATGCAACATTTTTTTGGGATGAGTAATGTCAAAAGGGTTTTGAATTTTTGAAGGAAAAGATGGTCACTACACCCATATTGATCTTCCCAAATTAGTCAAAGGTGTTTCATGTGCATGTTGATGCCTCCTGCATCACGCTCAGAGCCATTTTAGCGTAGCCAGGAGCTGGAGAGATCGATCACCCTATTGCCTATGCCAGGAGGAAGCTCTCAAGTGTAGAACGGAATTACTCAACCACAGAAAGAGAAGGATTGGTGATGGTGTATGCGCTACAGAAATTCTGCCACTAGAATTTAGGAGCACATTTCAAGATGTTTACTGATCACACTGCTTTCAGGTATCTGTTCAATAAGCATTTGTTGTGGGGGGGAGATATGCAGGTGGTTGTTACTATTCCAAGAGTATGATTTTTATATAATTGTGAAACCAAGAAAATTGAATGTTGGGCCACATCATCTATCGCGCATTGAGAATGGTGAAGAACATACTAGCTTGGAAGATGGATTATGAGATTAATAAAAGAACGTTTTATTACCGTTTAGGGGAGCGTCTAGGTTGCATTTAATGAGGATATTACCAGATTTGGAACCGTTTTGTCATTTATGAAGACACATTAATGCATAAGGGACCTTTGAAGATGCGTAAAAGCTATAAATATGACCTAAGGGGTCGCATTAGTTCCCTTTTATTTCTGTGCGAATTTTTTGCCATGAGTTCTCTAATTTCTGAAATTTACTCATTTTCTATGTTTGGTCTCGATCCGGGGTTTGAGGAGGAGTTGCGTTGTAGAGGTATAGGTTATGTTATCCCTCCAAGTATGACAACCACACGCCCTGAAGAGGATCCTGCTGTGTCGGTCACTAAGACACCTGCGCCAGCAAAGACAAAGAAGGGACATACCTCAGGGTCCCCCAAATCCCTGAGAGAAAAGACCTTGAAGTCGCGCTCCACTGCGGCTGAGCACCAAAAGAAACCTATGTCTGAGCTACCTAAGATGATCATGGAGGAGGAATATGTGGTCAAAGTGGCCCAAATATCATGGTTTCTGACCTATGTCACACCGTGCAAGGCATTATCGAAAAAGTGTGGGCATACATTAATATGCCTCTAATCCTGGAAAATGTCCCGCTAGAAAGCGATATGTTCGCCAATGTGATGCTATTGAATATGGAGGATTGGGACCTAGAATATGTCGATAAATTCCCTAAGCTTGCACCCAAAAGATACCTGGATCACATAACCTCCTAGGGTGGAATTTTGCACGTAGAGCCGAAGCGCTGGGTGTTGGGACTGCACAAGGCAGGGCTCTTAAATTTATTGCACGTTCCACATTTCAGGCGCAACCCAATCAATGACATATGTGTGAGGCAGTTGCTCGCACTGGTCCATGACGAAGCTTTGTGGCTGGAATAGCATGTACCTATTGATGTCGCACTGATCCATTAGATCACCAGCTTGTCCGATCAAGGCGCGGATCCCATGGCCAATTTTGGAGGAAAAGGCCAGGAGAAGAAGGTGGCGAACAAGATCAAGTCCACATACCAGGTATCGCGCCACAGCTAAATATTTGTGGTGAGTTAGATTAACGATCCAACCATCCGATTTTGGACGCTCATCTTGGCATGCAAGATGATGAGGAAATATAGGCCTAAAAAAGTCCCTACAAGTAATTGCACTTGCATGACAATGTGACAAGGGCTTCATTTACAATTGAGCACATTATTTGTGTAAGGAGTTTATGGAGAATGTGTGCGAGGCACAATAAGAGGGCAAGCACTTCTACTATTCTTGGCTCTTGCTGTTGATAGCACTGATTAGTTGGAAGACCCTGGAGTAGACACATTTTCCTGAGGTCGAGCCACAGATGTGTGAGGTCGTGAGGTATGCCACCCTTTGGAATTCCTCTATTCCCGCCCGTGTAACAGAAAATAAGATATTTTTGGTATTGTTTGAAGCTTCTATATTCCAAGCAATTCAATTGAAGTCGAGGCTTTCTCCGACCTTGTACGAGTAGTACAAGTTGATATCATATTTTAAAACAACGTTCCCCAACATTCACATTCGTGCAAAGGGCATCATTAAAGGTATCTGGTAAGAGTTGCCTTATCTCGTCACTAAGGATGATTTGTTGCATGTCACTGCATAATGGACGCCAGCTTGGTTGGAGCCACATACCATGGGAGGTGCATCCACTTCTATTCCTTAGACGCCCACCAAACCCCGTACCAGTACAGAAACAACTGAGAAAAGCACTAGAGAAGATCCAACATTGAACATAACCGATGAAAAAATTGACCTTGAAACAAACACTGCACCTGAGAAGAATGGTGTCGGGCCTAAGGAGACTAAGGGTCACACAATGGAGAAAGTGGAAGTCCAGACTTCCAAGGGGACAAAGTGTGGATCTCAGGCCGCGAGAGGTCCAAGGAAGAAGCGCAAAGGCTCCAAAGTCGTCGGAGATGAAGATCTTATGCTATCAAAGGACTATATAAATGAGATAGCTAACACGGTCATTATGACGACAGAGGACATGTGGACAAACTTGGAAGTGTAGTACAAGGTTGTGCTCAACGGGGTGCAGAGTGGCATCCAGGAGCTCAGAGTTCAAGCGAGCCTGATTCAGGTGAGCGTAGCACAGGCGAGCTAGATGCAAGTGAGCGTGCCTTGAACCAGTGCGTAGCCACTCAACACGATATTACTTGAAACAAGGGAGATTTGTCTCATTCAAATCCCTGAGTCGGCCATCCATGTAGAATTAGCAAGCCAGCACGCGCAACTATGAGATTCTGGTGATATCAATGTTGAATTTTATGTTTTGCCTATAGAAAAGTTACACATGATCCACAACATGATTGTGCATTAGCTCCAGTTCAGAGAAGCTCATGCCCACCACCCTGTCGCAGAGTCACAGCAACAGGCTGCCGAAGCTCAATAGAAACAACATAGCGTAGAGGAAGCATGTCGCACAGTAGAATATTGACACGCTGCTCTAGAAGCAAAAATCAACCAAGTTTGCAGTGATGTGCCAGCGGTCCTTGCCACAGCTGCCCCACTGAGAGAAATTAGAATGGTTTTTCATTGCGCTGAAGGCCTCGCGAGCATAGATTCAGATTCTTCGTGTAGATTTTGAGCCCCAAATCGTATATTTTGCAGGTGAAGCTCCAGCCGGAGACTCCTCTGGAAGTCAGAGCTTAGAGGGTCACAGAAGTCAAAACAGATACAGAGAGCATAGTTGTCGCAGTTACAGAATGTGGTCCATTATTGGAAGAGGCCATGGGCATCTGGACTTTGATTCAGAATCAACTAAAGGTACAGAAGCTATGCAATGAATTGTGTGTCAAAGAACAACAATTTTTTGATATCTGGATGGCCGCGCCCACCCTTGTAATTTCACAGCGCCTTGCCCGCGTACAAGAGGGTCGGGTGATTTAGACAAAGATCAAGGATATGTCTCGTTGAGAGCATTTGTTGGAAGCACGGATGCAGTCGTGGCCCAAGGAAGCTCTATAGTTGTCATAAACACTTAATGGCGTGTTGAAGACCCTTTAGCAGGCCCAAATAAGTATTGAGCTTTCCACTGAAGGTGCGACAAAAGAAAAGTTGTTCAATGAATCATAGGGAACTACTGCGTAGATCCTTGAGGTGGTTTTTCCACTGAAAACCTCTTTCGCTGCCCTCAAAGTGAAGATGACAGAGCCTACCCCATAGTGACTCAGGACAACTCGCGAGTTTATGTTGGGGGCCTGTTAGAGTAGGGCCCCCCTGGGGTAAATTTTGAGCAACCTTTTGTATATATTTTTGGTTATGTGCGCTACACGGAAAGGTCAAGGGGCTTTGGGGCGGGTCAAAGTCCTTGTTTTATCTAATTCGGTGTTAAGGGAAAACTGTGGGCCTCAAACCATGGTTCGAGACCATAGTATATGTAAGGGGGTAGTAAGTTAATATATAAGTAAGTGATTCATGCTTATGTGATACAGTTTTGTAAGGGTTTTCAGTCTGGGTGTGGTAGAAAGGCTCATGTTGGCTGTGTATGCTAAGACCTAGTCCTGGATGCGTACAGACTCCGTTGGTTGTGTGCATAGAAGGGAAATTGTAAGGGAAAGTCTGACCGTATTGAACTGCTTGGATCTAATACAAAGACTATTTTAGAAAGCCAAATGTGTTATGTGCTTGATATCTGAGTTATCTAATTCATGTTTATTGCTTTGATATCGCTTTACTTCTGTTATTTTCATTTTCATCTGGGCGAGTAAATCTATCCTTTATGCATGAATATCTGTTGATGGTTAAGTATATGAATAGATCTTCTTAATTTATTGTGTGGGAATGTATACTCTATGTATTACGAAGATCTTATTTTGTTATATGTATCTACGACAAAGTTGATATGTGATGTTGTTTATATGCGTTTGCAACAGAACTGATGTGATAAGTGTTGGTCTATACATGCCCACATCTGTTTATAGTCTGTAATAAGTTCTGTTATAAACCTGTCTAGTGCCACCACATCAATTTCTTCCTCAGGGTGCGGAAACCTGGTTCCAGCACCCCCCCCCCCATACTGCTTCGGGTGAGACTTTTATATGCGCAAGTAGGTCATTGCCGAAATGGACAGTAGTTGGAGGGTTTGTTGGTTGTGCTATAAAATATGAACCTCAGTTAGAACCCCTTAAGCCAAAACTTGCATATTAGGGTTTTCACAAGATTTTTGCAGGAAGGCTTCAAGGCATTTCTCTTTTTTGTCTTCAGGGATGTTTTGAGCATATTATTCATGGTGAATATGTTTTCATAGTTGTTTTCACTTTACAACATTTGGGGCAAGAGTGACACAAAGGACAAAACCTAGGATAGGGAATAAGGAATGTGACAAAATAATGTATAATAGTATGTATGTATGTCGTGTCTGACAGTGTCATCATGAACCATGATTATTTTTATGTTAATGTTTATATGTATATATGTATGTATACATATCATTGTCTAACATGATCATGATTGTTTTATGCAAGTGTTTATATATGTGTATGTATGTATGCACCTGTGTCACTATCTGATATGGTTGTCAAGGATCATTCTTGTGGAGGAATGATTTCTTATGTAGGTGAATGGCATGAAAGAGAATCCTGGTCTTATCAAGTCGGAATAGTAGCCTAGAAAAATTTATGAGGTCAGTATCATGTGTTTATGAAGTGATATTATGTGATTATAATATTTCTATGTTTGTGTTATGGACAGGCTATGCTTAGGAATACATCAGTGAAATAAAAGTAGTGTGTTTTGTGGCATGCTCGGATAATCATGGATGGAAGAGAGACATTGGAAGCAAGGTTTCTTAGTAGAGACAATGTGGTTTTGGATGTGCAGTGCTACTGTTATTTACATGTTGTGTATATTTTATATTCAATAATTGTACCTATGGTGTTTTGTTCCTATTGTATATATGGCATTGTGTGTCAATTGTATATATGGTGTTGTGTGTATATTGCATATGCGATGTTGGGTATAGATGGTGTTATGTACATGTTGGATATGTGGTGTTGTGTACATATGGTGTTATGCACATGTTGTATATGCAGTGCTATGTAAATATGGTGTTGTGTGCATGTTGTACATGTGGTGCTATGCACATACGGTGTTGTCTGCATGGTTATACATGTGGTATTGTGCGCATGTGGTGCTGTATGAAAGTGGTGATGTGTGGATGTTGTGCATATGGTGTTATGTACATGTGGTATTCTTTACACATTGTACAGATGGTGCAGTGTACATGTGGCGATGTGTACACGTTGTGGAGGTACTGTCGTGTATATGTGATGTTGTTCAAACATTGTGCAGGTGGTTTTATGTATAGGTGGTATTGTGTACATGTTGTAAATATGGTACTGGTGTACATGTGGTATTGTGCTCATGTCGTACATGTTGTGTTGCGGGCATGCAATATTATGTATGTGCATTGTGTAGTCATGGTATCATGACATGTGTATTCCTTGCATTGTACTATGTGTACGTATATGTATTGTGTTGTACCCTGCATGTAGGTGTATGTGTTGTGTTGTACATCGGGTGTAGGTTTATGTGTTTTTTTTTGTGTCGGATGTGTGTGTTGTATGTCGTGTGTGGATGTACATGTTGTGATGTACACTTTGTGTATGTGTACATGATTTAAGAGAAGCAAAGGCAGTAGGTGCTTGTCGGGTGTGACAACTAATCCATTGTGTGTACAGAAAGAACAAAGGCAGAAGTAAGGACCAATGAAGGATAAGTATCGGTATTTTATGTCAATTTTATTATGCATGTGTTCTATGATTCTGGTTTATGATGGTTATATGTGTTCTATGATTCTGGTTTATGATGATTACATGTGATTTATGATTTTGGTTATGATGGTTGCATTTTGAGCTAACCAGATGTGATATGTTTATACACGATGATTTGATCAAACAGCTGGTTTGACTTGTTGTGATAGGAAGTAAACAAGATTGCAAGTGTACCTTATTAACGGGTTACTATTATACGTCATTTTGTCACCATGACAACTAACTGCTAAAATGGATCTATGTTATCCATAAATGTGTTCCAAAGCACTCCCTTGCAAGTCAACAACTTAAAAAACTTGAAGAAAATAAGAACTTTGGGTATTAAGGTCCAAAACCTACTTTTTGGCTACCTGCGTGCTTTCCTAGCCAGTTCCTACACATTTGCAGTTCTTACCATTGATGTCTGCGCAGAATTTTGCTATGTCTTCCACAATAGACTGTGCATATGACTCAACAAAAAGTAAAAATAAAAAGTGAAATCTAGAAGCTTTGTTGGGAAAATATATCCCAACTGAAAATTTGGAGGTCATTCTTATTCGAGCCTAACCCCTCTGATCACGGAACCCTAATCCCACCTTTAGTGGATATCATCCTTGAGATATGGATCTGAAACTTCCTCCTCTTGGCCTATAAATGAACCACAAACTATATGGTTTAGGGAGGTTAGTGAAAGTAGACTTATGTTGTTCAAATTAGGTTTGAAAGCTTATCATCCAAGGAGAGGATTGTAGATCATTGGGAGGAGCTTCACTTCATCAAGGCAAAGGTTGTGAAACTATTCTATATTTATGAGATTAATACAAATGAGCTATTTTCCCACTACATTTTTTAATGGAATTGGTTACTACTTTATTTATTTCTTTTTGTCTATTTAAATGATGCTAGTTACTAGTCTTCTTAATCACTAGTTTGAGTTATTGAATCATTTATGCTATGTATGCCTTTGATCCTTTGGTTTCTATGTTTGCAGGTTTTTTTCGAGCATTGAAGAGTTGCATCAAAGCATATTAAGGATCTTCATCAAGCATGTCGTGAAAGGTACAGATTTCATTTCTCTCGTTTCGAGTTTATGATTCAAGTAAAGATAAACTCGGGGAAAATTAACTTGATTGTTTTCTTGTTACTAGGTTTTATTGGAAATATAGGGAGATTTCCTATGTCTGCATTAAAAACTAGTTTGATATAACAAATTGGCGACTCCACTGGGGCATGTCCTATTCTACTCCATCTCCTTGTTTTTTATTTTCAATACTTTTTTATAATCTTATCTGAGTTTTGACAAGATAGTGACATTTTGGATTTTATGATTTGTTTGCCTCAATTTTTATTTTTTCTTAAACTTTCTCGACCTATGTGGTTTATGTTTAGCAACAGAGCACATATTTGCGCTATTTTTCTTTAGAAACAGTGTGTATGCACACTAAACTCTATTGTTTACCTACGCATGTGCTGGGAATTTTGAAAAAATAAGTTTTCCTTTGATTAAAGTCTGAAATTTTGTTTTTAAAAGCTTTATTATACTTTTTTTAATCTTTAGATAGTCTCTACGAGTTTGATTGAGTGTCATGAAGAAGTCTTCTTGAGAATTACTCATTTTCACAATTTTGGGTAGGATTTTGTCTTGTTGCTTATGGATTTATAAAAAAAAAGAATGGTTTTTGTTGGTTTACTGTCTCCCTGTCTTTCTTCTTTCAAATATACCAGGTTCAGTGATTATATTTCTTATTTGTGGAGAATATTTTGGTTTAATGAAAAGTAGGGTTTCTCAAGGATAAGTGTTTTTGTGAGATTTGCTTCCTTTGTTGAATTCAAAACGAAAATAATTTCTTTTTCAGTGTTGAAGTTTTTCATAGTTACACTTTAGACATCATTGATTTCGTAGCATTCATTTGAACAAATTCATTTCAAAGTTTTGATTGGTTTCTCCATGCATTTTGAAAATTTTGAGTGATTGCTTGTAAAAGGAAAATTTCATGTTTGTACAATTTGTTGGAACTGAAATCTTAGTTTAATTTTTGCATTTGGATTATCTCAAAGTGAAAATTGGAATTTTATGGAAAAGGGTATTTTGGAATTGAGTTTTTTCATTTTATTTGAAAAATAAAAAATTCTCTTTTATTTGAAAAATAAAAAATTCTCTTACTTTCTCGTAAATAGGAATTCATTGAATGAAAAGATTACAACTTCATATTTGATTACATTTGATTTTTTTGGGCCGGGTCACAATATCTTTAGTTTCGCATCCATTTACCTATTGAGTAAATAACAACTTAATAACACAATGTTAATAAAATCAATTAGAATTTTTACATTTTTTAGGGCTCTTTCCACCTACATTGGATCATGTTGTAAGGCTTTGGAATAGGGAAGTGAGTTAAATTTCCAAAGCTACAAACAAACATTAGAATCTTGCAGTAGGGAGTCAATACATTTATTACAGTTTTTCTCTGGGAAGCTCCTCTAACAAGGGAGTTAAGCATGAGATCATATCGGACCCAATGGAGTGACCGACCCCACTTCATTGGCTACGATAGAGTGATTTTCACGCATTTCAAATGGTGCCAATAGGTACTTGGGAGTCACTTGAAATTAAACTTCAGATTAACCATGTTAAGGAACTTTCAAGGGGATTGAGATTTTTTACTCTGCCCTTGCGTGTATGTCTGATCTATGACTCTCCCCCAAGGTTGAATTATTGTAAGTGGTAACCTTAGAGACCATAATCTTAGGACTATTACCCAAGGTGATGGCGGAGGAGAAGTCTCTACTATACCTGAAACAAATGTTAGCTAGACTCACTTGGACCTTTTTGGAGGGTATAATTCACTCAATATGGCATAAGTGGAGTTACTTGCACCAGACCACGTTCATTAAGCAGGTGGTCAGTGTAATTGGTTCCACCCACTCTATATTTATTTCACTTTTCACACTGATATTTGCGGTGTTGGATTTCATCACTAATTGGTGATTTCGTTGTGAAAATTTTGTTTCAATGGTTTGACTCCTTAGCTTTTCTATTGTATGTTATTTTATTTTTAACAAACCTTAGGTGTGGATTGTTAATATTGTTAAAAATTTTAACTAAAATTTACTAAAGTTGACTCTAATGGAAAATTTTCTAGAATTCACCAACCAAGGGACCCCTCTTAACGATAATCCTAATCCTTTTCCTTGCTTTGGAAATGTTGTTACTCCTTATATGGATACAATGCCATTACCCATATTTACCATAGTTTTACCAGTATGGTTGTTTCCAACTTCGTTGGCCTCTAATGCTCAAATTGTTCCACCTCAACTGGATGCTTCACCTTAACCGAGTTCACCATATCAACATCACCAACCTTATGTTGACCCTTTACCTTCTTCAACCAACATATCTTCCTCCCTTTCTTCTTCTTCGCTCGGTAAAAGCATTGATGCTAGTAACCAGGTCGTTAAGAAGAAGAAGAACAGGAAGAAGAAGAAGAAGCAAGATAAGAAATAATTCAACCAACCAACCATGCTTGTAAGTATTGTAATGTTGAGGGACCCTCCAACATGCATCACAAGCTCAAATACCCTTGCAAGCTTTGTAAGGGTGACCACCTTCTTATTGATTGTCCTAGTATTTCAAAGGTGTTAGAAGTGTGGTCTATAGATTCTCATAAATTTACTGTTGATCCATCAATTAGTGATTTAAAGGTTATAGGCGAAAAGGGTAAAGTTAGGTTTCCTTGTAGGTTATGTAAAGGGAGTCATCAAACTCACCTTTTCCCTCACATGGAGGAAGCCTCAAAATTGTTGAAAAACCTTATTCTTTCTAAGCAAAAAATTCCAACTAGTTACCATATTATTTCTCCCAACCTACCATCAGTTGACAAAGTGATTGATCTAGTTCCAAGTACAGTCAATCCCACTCTTCCATTGGAGAGTGAAACACATATCACTCAAGTTGATGAACCATTATTTGATCAAGTGGTCGACTCAATTCCACGTTCAAATGGTCCCATTCTCCCTTTAGAAAGTGAATTTAATACTGCTTAGGTTCTTCTTGTTACTTCATATTCTTCTACACAAGGGGGAATTCTACTTATTTCTACATAACCCCCTCCAAGTATTGAGGTCATTTCATTTTATTGGAGCAGACTGACAGAACCTCATCTTTCTTCTTCTGACCCTTTCCAAATCATTGTGAATGCTTGTGGTAAGAATGTGTGTCACACAAATATAGGTGAAGGTGCTTATGTTAGTATTTTATCCTCAACTTCTTGGAAAGCTTTGGGTTCCTCTAAACTTGTGCATTTTACACAAAATCTGCTAGCTTTTAACATAACCATTAGTGAACCTTTAGGGATCCTTCCTAAGTTACCTATTACTCTCGAAGGTAAATTTATCAATATTGATCTTACGGTAGTTCAAGGCCCATTGCATTTCAATTTTCTCCTTGGAACGAGACTATGTTTATACCATGAAAGTTGTCATGTCGACACTCTTTCATCTGATGTCTTTCCCTTACAATGGAAGCATTGTGACTATTGACCAGCTTTCATTTGTTTGTCTTGATTTGACTACCAACCATTCGACATCCGTGAAGTAAATATTGAAAATAAATCCAAACAAAGGGTTGTTCAATGGTTGGGAAAACTAAACAAGAAGGAAAAATACAAAAGAAGGACTAAAAGGCTATAGGCTCCCCAAGGGAGTCGTCATTTTATTATTCGGCAATCCCTTCTACGGATAGAAGTGATCCTTCTAGCCCAATGAGTGGGTCTAGTAACAACCGAGACAAAGAATGCAAACTTTCCTATTTTAATATTAGAATGATATGAGAGAGGAAGATGGCCTACCTCACTCCTATGTGATCGCTTTCGATGTCGAATCAAATATCCTTCCAAGCACGCTCCTCGTTATTCCTTTACACACGAATACCTACAAGAGAGATCAAACGACGACAAACAAAGATAGCATAGTATATTGCATTCTAATGTAAACCATATGATAGATGAAGGAGCATCATACTAAGCAAGTAATCATAAACAAGCTTATGGAAAGTAATAAACAAGCTTTGTGTTAGTGATAAATTAAAGAGGAAAGAATACAATTGATGCCTTGATGTTGGAGACCTCCTTGAGGATGGGTTTCTAATTCCAAGCCAAAGATTTCAAGCACTCCTTCTCCTTGGAATTTTGACAGCGTTTAGGCACATTCAAGCACTAGAAAGTTAACCAACAGTGACCAACCATTTGGGGAAGGCATGGCATTCATTTATAGGGAAGCTGGAGAGGTTAAGGACCCATAAAAGAGGGAGGAAGCTCCACATATTAAGGTGAAATTCCTTAGAGGTAGCATCAAGGACTCAAAATGGGAGAACTCGACTCAATCTCCAGCCAACTAATACCAAACTTTCATTCTAGAAACTTCTAGAGGAAGAAGATTTTGCTCCATTTTCGGAGAACCCACCTTAAGAGGACTAGTGTGACTTTTCAGTTTAATTCCAGCGTTGTTACAAGTTACACACAAGGTGAAAAGCGCGAGTCTATATAGGAGAGAAATGCGTTGGGCTTGCTGTTAGAGCGGGGCCCCCTAGGGTAAATTTTGAGCAACTTTTTGTGTATATTTTTGGTTATGCGCACTGCGTGGAAAGGTCGAGGGGCTTTGGGGTGGGTCAAAGTCCCTCTTTTATGTAAATGGGTGTTAAGGGAAAACTGTGCACCTCAAACCATTGTTTGATACCATAGTATCTACGCGCTAGATGGATATAATATAGATCGAGGCTAGTAAGGGGGTAGTAAGTTAATATCTAAGTAAGTGTTTCATTCTAATGTGATAAAATTTTGTAAGGGTTTTCTGGGTTGGGTAGAAGGGCTCATGCTCGCTGTGTGCACGGAGACCTAGTCCTGGCTGTGTGCAGACTCTGCTGGTTGTGTGCACAAAAGGGTAATTGTAAGGGAAAGCCTAACTGTACTGAACTTCTTGGATCTAATTCAAAGACTATTTTGGTGAACCAAATGTGTTATGTGCTTGATTTCTGAGTTATCTTATTACTATTTATTTCTTTGAGATCACTTTACTTATGTTATGATCAATTGCATCTGTGCGAGTAAATCTATCCTTTATGCATGAATATATGTTGATGGTTATCGGCCTTTTATGGATGAGGCACCTGCATTTTGGGTTGTCTAGTTGCACAGCTGTTCGGAGTATTTTGTTTCTATCTCCCTTGGTCACCTATCGGCATGTATATTTATTTTATCTTATTATGTATTTGTCTCTATTTCCATTAAGTTATGCACCGAACTTACTTTGAGAATATTGGCAATATTTTGATCTGCTTTTTTGGGACTGTTTTTTTGCCTACATGAAGGCAAGTGTGGCAGTATAATGTGATATTTCATAGACTGATTAGTAGTAATACACTACCAGCATATGTAACATGTAACTTATCTTAATGAAAAGTTACGAATTTTTTCTTTGTGAAAAAAATATGTTGATGGTTAAGTATATGAATATATCTAATTAAGTTATCGTGCGTGAATGTATACTTTGTGTATTACGAAGATATGATTATATTATATGTATCTCTGACGATGTTAATCTATGATGTTGTTTATCTGTTATGCGCATTATCTTTGTTTGCGACGGAGTTGATCTTATAAGTGTTGATATATATATGTGCACATTTGTTTATAGTCTGAAATAAGTTCTATTATAAACTTCTTTAGGGCCACCACATAAATTTCTTCCTCGGGGTGCGGAAACCTAGTTCCAGCACCCCCCCATACTGCTTCGGGTGAGACTTTGGTCTGCACAAGCAAGTCATTTCCAAAAGGGCCAGTATTTGGAGAGTTTTTTGGTTGCGCGATAAACTTTGAACCTGGGTTAGGACCCCTCATGCCAACAAATGGTTCTGTTGTCGGGACCAGGATCATTTTGAGGTATATTTGATGTATTGGCATCCTATGCAGAACGAGTTGCAAGATTGGATGGATAGAAAGATCCGTGAATTCGCTATCCAAAAGAATCGAAGTTGTAAATTATCTACTGAAGATTGGGTTCATAGCTATATCTATACAGAAGTTCACGAGATATTCTTTATGTCCTTTGCAACTAAGTTTCATGAGTAGTTGTCGCGACTGACTAAATTTAATACATGCGTGAAAGACGACGCAGTCACTCATTGGACTCCAAAATTGGTACAACAATTAGAAAAGACTAGCAACACAATTACCCACGTGATAGATCATTGGATCGATCGTGTCATGGGAGGATTTGTAATTGAATTTTCGATTGATCATTTTTTGCTGTATTCTAAAGCAGAAATAAGATTTTTTAAGGGCCCAAGAGGTAATTTCCTGCTCTCTTTGAAGTAATTGTTGAAGATGCTATTGTGTGAATAGGGTTCTCTTTGTGAACATATTGCATGAATGTCCCGAAGGGGCCCGACTATGCGCAGTGGAATAATTTACCTATGCAGACCTAGTAGAAGGGTTTATTTACAGTCCTATCAAGGGTAGATATGATAGTGAGGATGAGCCCGAAACTAGTAGCTCTAGTGAATTTGTGAGCTCTGAAGAAAGGGAAGTCTCCCAACAATAAGTGTTACAACATCAGAACAATTAGGGACCATTGACCATAATTCAAATCCCATCCACCCCACTTCCACATTGATCTCACAAGTCATCCACTCCACCTCCCCCATGCATGGCCATGTCTATGAAGTTGCCTACTTTCAGAGGTATTGGAAATTAAGATACTAAGCAATTTTGGTTTGTCACTGATGTTGTATGGAGAGTAAAACAGGTTAATAATGATGATGTTAAGAAAGCGCAGTTAGCCACTTCTTTTCAAGATCGCACGTTGGACTGGTATATCAGATATGTATCAGTGAACCCTAATGACCCTATGGATGAGTTGAAAGAGGCTCTGAAAGAACAATTCAAAAATCCTACGTCTTATGCGCAATGTGTTACAGAGTTCAAGGAGATTCACGAGGAGATAAATGATTCTGTATGGGAGGCAGATCAGAGATTGAAGCGCACTATCAGAGATTGTGGATTCACTATCGATGATACCTACCACAAGGAGTGGTTTAATTCTATGTTTCTCCCACATATTTTCCAGCCATTGAGTCAACAGAAGATTGTCGCGGAGGCTGAGGCTGTAGAAATTGCAATGAAATTAGAAGTTGTGTCAGTACCTGCTGCGCTTGGAACTCAGCGGATTCAGAGTTAGTTAGAAGCAACACATTTGGAGATTCATAATCTACATAAAGATAAGGGCAAGGAGGTATACGTAGAGGTATGGTGCATACGATGTAAAGTTGTTGGGCATCATAAGGATCAATGTCGAGTCTTCAATGATTATCTGCACGCTTGAGGACTAAGCCCGCTAAAGAGCATGGTAGGGCCAAGTGGGAAATCTCCAGTATGGTGTGAGATTTGTCAAACTACGAGTCTTCTTGAGACATATTTATGTTCAAGGATCGTAAAATACGTGCCTGAGTTGAAGAAACTGTTATGTATGTTTTGTTCATCGTTGGGACATGATGAACAACACTATCAAATTTTTGACCTGATGATGGAAAAAGCAGAAATATATATAATGCAGGCCAAACCTCCTCACCAGCATCCCTGTTCGGGCGTAGTGCATTTGAAAACCATGGAAGAGGAAGAGGAGGAGGATCAACTGGTCGAAGAAGGGGGTAGGTCATTTTCTATAACTAAATATATGTTGGACACTATATACGTGACTGTCTAAATCTAGCGCGACAATCATGCAGGTACTGTAGACAGTTTGATCATGTAATAGAATATTGTCTTGTTTTAATTGCTAAAATGAAGGAGAAAAAGACGCTGACTATGACGTAGAATCTAAAGATGGTCAGGGCGGAAATACGCGAGGAAGATCCTAGTGTGAATGTGGTTATTAGGATTGGTGTAGCCACTAGTGAGGATAAGGGAGAGAATTCGGATGATGGCCTTTGGATTTGCAAGGCACCTAAAAACAAGGATGGATTTGATTTGCATCGCGTAAAAGAAACTTTTCTTGAAGCATGGAAGGGGTTTGCAGAAGGAAACGCATCGACATCAGGTAGACCGATGAAGGAGGTAGGAGTAGATGACGAAATCAAGCCATTTTTACAATATTGCATTAAGTTACTCTGTAACAAAAATAAGATGGATAACCTTCAGGCATTAATAGATAAATGTGCAGAAAAGGAACAACCTTTGATAGAACAAAAATCTTTCAATAAGATCTATAAGAGAAATAAGAAGAAAAGAACTGGATGAGAGATGTGAGTGACTTCTCAGATCGGTGCCTATGAGATGGATCAGGTAATTCTAGATCTAGGATCTAATGCAAATATATTACCTAAGAAAACTTGGTAGCGCATGGGATACCTAAGTTAGAATGGTCTATTATTCAACTGCGCATGGCGAACTAGCAGAAAATCATTCCATTAGGAAGACTATCGCAAGTGGTAGTCAATATTGAAGGAGTTAAGGTGCTTGCAGATTTCAAAGTTATACAAATTGTGTATGATACTGATCCTTATCCTACGTTGTTGGCATTGGATTGGGCTATTTTTATGGATGGAATCATAAATCTGGAGAGGAGAAGAACGGAATTTGAAAACAATAGAACCAGAGTCATAATTCCCTTAGATCTTGTAGAAAATGAAAGATACACAGAACACGTGTGCGCTGATGATGATAATGACCATATCTATAAGCTAACTATGCGTGACGAAGATTGGATCAACCTGACAGCTGATGGAAGGCTTAATTTGGGAAAAGGACAACTCTTGCTTCTCAAATTTCGATGAAGAATTGGAGAACTAGCATAAGTGGTTACATGAAGTATCTGTGATGCGCTGCAATAGAGTGACCATATCTCTTCGCTGCGTAACATCAGATGTACGTGAATTATTGTATTATGATGGTTTAACTAATGTGAACATGTTTTTAGGAGAACTTGAAAGAACTGTCCCAGAAGAACATAGATTCCATGCCATGGATCTAGGACTGTGTGCTACTCCAACACGATGTTGGGAGAATCACAAAGAAAACATGGGAAACTAGGATGAATGCGCGTGAATGATGAGATTGGGCTTTGAATTTCCCACTGTCAAAATGGAAGAAGTCTACTCTGGAAAGGATCATTCGCGCAAACATCTGGCTAAATGGACTGTGTCATGGGGCATAGAAAGAAGACCTGAATGGGTACACATTTTCATTCATACGCTGGGAAAGTTGCCTACTGATTGGTACCCGGAGACAGAGATACGTTGAGGTACTAGTGAATGGTTTCCACTGACAGAGAGTTTCATTTTAACCTTCATCTTCGAGAATGGTTTTTTCAAGGTTGGTAAAGCACTGCATCATATTTAAGAAGTTATCTTTGACACAACAAAGCCAAAGGTAGAGCGCACTTCACTAGCCTGGGATGCGCAGATGAGGGATATTGTTAATTGCACAAATATGATAGTTGAAGAAAATGAAGAAGGTCCAAAGAATATTACAATTCTGGAATCTGAGGAACATCACACAGTTGTTGGCCTTCAATCACCTCACTAGATGTCACAAAGCCTCTAATAATTCGACATGTAAATATTGGATCTAAAGAGAAACCGAAGTTAGCGAAGATTGGAGATTATTGAGATGATGACATAGTGTGAAAGGTTGTTGAGTTGCTGACAGAGTATCAGACCTGTTTCCTACGAAGTTCTCGGAGTTGAAAGGGATAATTGGAGAGCTTCAAGTCATGAAGGTCACTTTTAAACCTGATTCGCATCCAGTGAAGCAGCACCCATATAGATTGAATCTGAAATATAAGCAGAAAGTGAAGGAAGAGTTGGATAAAATGGTTTTTGCATGCATTGTAGAACCAATGGAAGAGTCTGATTAGGTGAGTCCAATGGTAGTGAAAGATAATAAGACAAAAGGAGAGATAAGGATTTGTGTGGACCTGGGCAAATTGAATGGTGCATGTGTACATGATCCATTCCCAACTTCATTTTCTGATGAGATCCTTAACAATGTCGGAGGACAAGAAGCTTATTCATTCACAAATGGTTTCTCAGTGTATCATCAGATTAGGATTGCACTAGAGGATCAAAGTAAGACCATTGTTGCAATAGAATGGGGTTTTTTTTCAGTATACAGTCGAGTCATTTGGCTTGAAGAATGTGCCCGCTATCTTCTCGTCCGTAGTAGTGTATGCATTCAATGAGTATATACACAAGTTCGTGGAAGTATACTTTGATGATTGGACTATCTTTGGGCTGTTGAAAAATCATGTCTCAATTCTGCGCCTAATGCTGGATACCTGTAGTTCTAGATCTCACTGAATTTGAAGAAGTGCATATTTTGTTTTCCATTCAGGATATTGTTGGATCACATTGTCCAACAGCAAGGGTTGATGGTAGATCTCGCGAATATCATAGTGATTGCAAATTTGGATATACCTGTGAATTTCAAACTACTACGATAAATATTGGGGCATATTGGATATTATTGAAAGTTCATTCAGGATTATGTGTTGATAACAGGGCTCATGGAGAAATTTCTCCAGAAGGATGCGACATTTTGTTGGGATGAGTAATGTGAGAATATTTTTGAATTGTTGAAGGAAACGATGGTCACTACACCCATATTGATCTTCCCAAATTAGTCAAAGGTGTTTCATGTGCATGTTTATGCCTCCTGCATCGCGCTCAGAGCCATTTTAGCGCAACCAGGAGCTAGAGAGATCGATCACCCTATCAAGATGTGCCAAGAGGAAGCTCTCAATCGTAGAAACGTAATTATCAACCATTTAAAGAGAAGGATTGGTGATGGTGTATGCTATGTAGTTCTACCACTAGCTATTAGGAGGACATTTCAAGATGTTTACCATCACACTGCTTTCAAGTACCTGGCAATAAGAATGTGTTGAGGGGGGGGAGATATGCAGTGAGGTTGTTATTATTCCAAGAGTATGATTTTGAGATAATTTAGGAACCAGCAGACTCAATGTCAATATTTCTTCAGTCGTGTGATTGAAAGAATATGAAGAACATACTAGCTTGGAATATGGATTACGAGATGGGCAGTTGTTTGCGATTAAAGTATTTGACGATCATTTACCTGATATTATTCAGTTCCTGGCTACTAGACGTGTGCCTGAGGAATACTTTGCAACAGAAGAAAGATCTCGAGGGGCGCACAGTGGACTTTACTATTATGGCCAGTTGTACAAGATGGGTGCAGCCAAAGTTCTGCAAAGATATGTCTTGGAGTTTGAGAGATGTGACACCTTAGATGAAGCCCATGGAGGGGTTATCGATGGCCACTATGCAGGGAAGGCAACTGCACAAAATATTTTGCGAGCTGGGTTATGGTGGCCCACATTGCACAATGATGCCTATGCGCATTGTCACACATGCAATGTATGCCAAAGGACAGGAAAGCCATCGCGCATAGATGAGATGTCCCTACATCCACAGGTGGCACTACAAGCATTTGATAAATGGTCCATAGACTTTTTTGGAACTATTAACCCTCCAAGAAAGAATATTGGTAGGCATTACATAATCACTACGACAGATAATGTAACTAGATGGGTTGAAGCTAAGCCAGGGAAGGATTGTAGTGTGAATACAGCTGCGCACTTTTCGAGAATATTGTGACTTGCTTTGGATACCCTAAGATTCTGGTAAGTAATCAAGGTATGCACTTTGTGAATGAAACCGTGAAGCACTGACAAAAGAATTTTAGATTCATCATCAAAATAGCACTCCATATCACCCGTAGGTGAATGGTGTGGTGGAAGCTTTACATAAGATATTGGAGATTGCACTTACTAAGATTTGCAATGCTGACCGGAACGATTGGGATGTTCACGTACCCGTAGTTCTTTGGGCATATTGAACCACATGTAATAAAATAACAATCAAGACACCGTTCAGGATGGTGTATGGGCAAGAAGTTGTGTTGCTAATGGAGTACATTATTCCCAGTCTGTGCAGTACAGTATTCACAAATATGGAAGAAGCGAATATTATGGAGGAACGGTTGTCGCAGTTGGTTGCGGTCAAAGAAGACCGCTTTATTTCAAATTTCCATTAGCAAGTACAAAAGGTGCGCGAAAATGTATGGCATCATAGGCATATCAGGGAAAAGGTCTTTAAGGATGATGATTTAGTCTTGTTGTATGACAACAAGTTTGCACGCCACCCAGGGAAGTTCAAGATGCATTGGCTAGGGCCATATATTGTTAAAGAAATTGTTGATGGAGGTGCAGTGTGTCTGGCCATGTTAAGCAGCAAATATCTTCCCGGGTATGTCAATGGAAGTTGGTTGAAGCCATACAGGGATGACCCTCTCGTTGCGCGCACCAAATGACTATATGGCTGGAGTATTGGATCTACGCAGAAGGGATGGCGGATGCGTAGATAGGTGTGACGAATGTGCAGTAGCTGCCAGTGGAGGTTGAATGGGTCACAAAAGTGCCAAAATCTAGCCATTGGAATAGTAAATCTGGAAAAGATAGTTTTATTACCGTTTAGGGGAGCATCTAGGTTGCATTTAATGAGGATATTTTACCAGATTTGGAACTGTTTTGTCATTTATGAAGACAAATTAATGCATAAGGGACTATTGAAGATGCACCAAAGCTATAAATATGACCTAAGGGGTCGCATTAGTTCCCTTTGATTTCTGTGTGAATTTTTTTCCTTGAGTTCTCTAATTTCTGAATTTACTCATTTTCTGTATCTGGTCTGGATCCAGGGTTTGAGGAGGAGTTGCGTTTTAGAGGTCTAGGTTATGTTATCCCTCCAAGTATGACAACCACGCACCCTGAAGAGTATCCTACTGTGCTGGTCACTAAGACACCTGCGACAACAAAGACAAAGAAGGGATATACCTCAGGGTCCTGCAAATCCCCAAGAGAAAAGACCCCAAAGTCGCGCTCCATTGCGGCTGAGCGCCAAAAGAAACCTATGTCGGAGCTACATTACATGATCATGGAGGAGGAATATGTGGTCGAAGTGGCCTCCATATCGTATTTTTCGAACTATGTCACACCGCACAAGGCATTATTCAAGGTTCTGAAGGACCTTGAAAAAGTGCAGGCATACATTAATATGCCTCTGATCCTGGAAAATGTCCTGCTAGAAGGCAATATGTTCGCCAATGTGACGTTATTGAAGATGAAGGATTGGGACCTCGAAGATGTCGATAAATTCCCTGAGCTTGCACCCTAAATATACCTGGATCACATAACCTATGAGGGTGGAATTTTGCACGTAGAGCCGTAGCGCTGGGTGTTGGGCCTGCACAAGGCAAGGCTCTTAAATTTATTGTAGGTTCCACATTTCAGGCGCAGCCTGATCAATGACATATGTGTGAGGCAATTTCTCACACTGGTCCATGATGAAGATTTGTGGTTGGAAGAGCGTGTACCTATTGATGTCGCACTGATCCATCGGATCACCGGCTTGCCTAATCAAGGCGCGGATCCCATGGCCGATTTTGGAGGCAAAGCCCAGGAGAAGCAGGTGGCGGACAAGATCAAGGCCACATACCAGGTATCGCGCCACAGCCGAAGATTTTTGGTGAGATAAATTAACGATCCAACTGTCCAATTTGGGACACTCATCTTGGCATGCAATATGATGAGGAAATGTAGGCCTTAAAATTTCCCTGCACAAGTAATTGCACTTGTAGGACAATATGACAAGGGCGTCAATTACAATTGGGCACAATATTTGTGTAAGGAGTTTCTGGAGAATATGTGCAAGGCGCAAGAAGAGGGCAAGCACTTCTACTATTCATGGCTCTTGTTGTTCATAGCACTGATTGGTTGGAAGACCCCGGAGGAGACGCAATTTCCTGAGATTGAGCCACAGATGTGCGAGGCCGCGCGGTATTCCACCCTTTGGAATTCCTCCATTCCCGCGTGTGTAATAGAAAATAAGATATTTTGGGTATTGTTTGATGCTTCTATATTCCAAGAAATTCAATCGAAGTCGAGGCTTTATCCGACCTTGTACGAGCAGTACAAGTTGATATCAAATTTTAAAGCAATGTTCCCCAACATTCACATTCGTGCAAAGGACATCATAGAAGGTATTTGGTACGAGTTGCCTTATCTCCTCACTAAGGATGATTTGTTGCACGTCATTGCATAGTGGCCACTAGCTTATTTGGAGCCGCGTACCATGGGAGGTGCATCCACTTCTACTCCTAAGATGCCCACCAAGCCCCATACCAGTACAGAAACAACTGAGAAAAGCACTGGAGCAAATCCAACACTGAACATAACCGACGAAAAAATTGACCTTGAAACAAACACTGCACCTGAGAAGACTGGTGTCGGGCCTAAGGAGACTAAGGGTTGCACAAGGGAGCAAGTGGAAGTCCAAACTTCCAAGGGGATAAAGTGCGGCTCTTAGGCCGCGGAAGGTCTAAGGAAGAAGTGCAAAGGCTCCAAAGCTGTCAGAGATGAAGATCTTATGCTAATCGAGGATTATATAAATGAGATAGCTAACACGGTCATGACGACGACATAGGACATGTGGACAGACTTGCAAGTGCAGTACAAGGCTGCGCTTGACGGGGTGCAAAGCGGCATCCAGGAGCTCAAAGTTCAAGCGAGCCTAATTCAAGCGAGTGTACCACAAGCGAGCCAAATGCAAGCGGGTGTGCCTGCAACCAGTGCGTAGCTGCTGAACATGATATTACCTGCAACAGGGGAGATTCGTTTCATTCAAATCCCTGATCCGGCCATCCATGTAGAATTAGCAAGCCGACATGCGCAACTATGAGGTTGTGGTGATATCAATGTTAACTTTTCTGTTTTGCCTGCAGAAAAGTTACACATGATCCACAACATGATTGTGGATGAGCTCCAGTTCAGAGAAACCTGTGCCCATCACCCTGTCGTGGAGTCACAGCAACAGGTTGTCGAAGCTCAACATAAACAACAGAGCATAGAGGAAGCATGTCACGCAGTAGAGGATCGACACACTGCTCTAGAAGCAAAATTCAACCAAGTTTGTAGTGATGTGACGGCGGTCCCTGCCACAGCTACCCCAAGAGAATAATTAGAATGGTTGTTCGTTGTGCTGAAGGCCTCGCAAGCAGAGATTCAGATTGTTTGTGTAGATTTTGAGCCCCAAATCGTATATTTTACAGATGAAGCTGCAGCCAGAGACTCCTCTAGAAGTCAGAGCTCAAAGGGTCGCAGAAGTCAAAACAGCCACAGAGAGCATAGTTTTCGCAGTTATAGAGTGTGGTCCATTATTGGATGAGGTCATGGGAGTTTGGACTTTGATTCATAATGAATTAAAGGTACAAAATCTATGCAATCAATTGCGTGTCAAAGAACAACAATTTGTTGATATCTGGACGGCTGCGCCCACCCTTGTAATTGCACAGCGCCTTGCCCGCCTACAAGAGGGTCGAGTGATTCAAACAAAGGTCGAGGATATGCATCGCAGAGAAAATTTGCTAGAAGCACGGATGCAGTCATTGGCCAAGGAAGCTCTACAGCTATCACAAACACTTAATGGCGTGTTGAAGACCCTTTAGCAGACCCAAAGAAGTATTGAGCTTGCCACTAAAGGTCCGACAACAGAAAATTTGTTCAGTGAATCACAAGGAACTACTGCGCAGATCCTTGAGGTGGTTTTTCCACTGAAAACCTCTTTTTATGTGCTCAAAGCAAAGATGACGGATCCTACCCCGTAGTGACTCAGGACGAGTCACGAGCTTGTGTTGGGGGCCTGTTGGAATGGGGCCCCCCTGGGTAAATTTTGAGCAACTTTTTGTATATATTTTTGGTTATGCGCACTGCACGGACAAGTCAATGGGCTTTGGGGCAGGTCAAATTCGTTGTTTTATGTAATAATGTGTTAAGGGAAAACGCAAACCATGGTTCGAGACTATAGTATCTGTGCACTAGATGGATATAAATATAGATTTAGTCTAGTAAGGGGGTAGTAAGCTAATATATAATTAAGTGATTCATGCTTATGTGATATAGTTTTGTAAGGGTTTTTAGTCTGGGTGTGGTAGAAAGGCTCATGTTGGCTGTGTATGCTGAGACCTAGTCTTGGTTGTGTACGGACTCCGTTGGTCGTGTGCAAGGAAGGGTAATTGTAACGGAAAGTATGACTGTACTGAACTAATTGGATCTAATACAAAGACTATTTTGGCGAGCCAAATGTGTTATGTGCTTGATATCTGAGTTATCTAATTCATGTTTATTGCTTTGAGATCGCTTTACTTCTGTTATGATCATTTGCATCTGGGCGAGTAAATCTATCCTTTATGCATGAATATTTGTTGATGGTTAAGTATATGAATAGATCTGCTTAATTTATTGCACGCGAATGTACACTCTTTTTATTACGAAGATCTGATTTTGTTATATGTATTTGCGACAAAGTTGATTTGTGATGTTGTTTATCTGTGTTTACAACGGAGTTGATTTGATAAATGTTGGTCTATATATGCACACATCTGTTTATAGTCTGCAATAAGTTCTGTTATAAACATGTCTAGTGCCACCACATCAATTTCTTCCTCAGGGTGCAAAAACCCGGTTCCAGCACCCCCCCCCCCCATACTACTTCGAGTGAGACTTTTATATGCACAAGCAGGTCATTGCCGAAAGGGCCAGTAGTTGGAGGGTTTGTTGGTTGCGCTATAAAATCTGAACCTGGGTTAGGAAACCTCAAGCCAACACTTGCATATTAGGTTTTTCACAAGCTTTTTGCAAGAACACTTCAAGGCATTTCTCTTTTTGGTCTTGAGAGATGTTTTGAGCATATTATTCATGGTGAATATGTTTTCATAGTTATTTTCGCTCTTTTACGACATTTGTGGCATGATGGACACAAAGGACAAAATTTAGGATAGGGAATAAGGAATGCGACAAAATATTGTATAACAGTATGTATGTATGTCGTCTCTGACAGCGTCATCATGAATCATGATTGTTTTTATGTTAATGTTTATATGTATATATGTATGTATACATATCATTGTTTGACATGATCATGATTGTTTTATGCAAGTGTTTATATATGTGTATGTATGTATGCACATGTGTCACTATCTGATATGGTTGTCAAGGATCATTCTTGTGGAGGAATGATTTCTTATGTAGGTGAATAGCATGAAAGAGAATCCTATTCTTATCAAGTGGGAAGAGTAGCCTCGAAAAATTTATGAGGTCAGTATCATGTGTTTATGAAGTGATATTATGTGATTATAATATGTCTATGTTTGTGTTATGGACAGGCTATGCTTAGGGATACATCAGTGAAATACAAGTAGTGTGTTTTGTGGCATGCTGGGATGAGAGACACTGGAAGCAAGGTTCCTTAGTAGAGACAATGTGGTTTTGGATGTGCAGAGCTACTGTTATTTATATGTTTTGAATATTGTATATTCAGTAATTGTACCTATGGTTTTTTGTTCCTGTTGTATATATGGTTTTGTGTGTCAGTTGTATATATGGTGTTGTGTGTATATTTCATATGTGATGTTGGGTAAAGATGGTCTTATTTACATGTTGGATATGTGGTGTTGTGTACATATGGTGTTATGTACATGTTCTATATGTAGTGCTATGTAAATATGGTGTTGTGTGTATATTTCATATGCGATGTTGGGTACAGATGGTCTTATTTACATGTTGGATATGTGGTGTTGTGTACATATTGTGTTATGTACATGTTGTATATGTAGTGCTATGTAAATATGGTCTTGTGTGCATGTTGTACATGTGGTGTTATGCACATACGGTGTTGTGTGCATGGTTGTACATGTGGTGTTGTGTGCTTGTGGTGTTGTATGAAAGTGGTGATGTGTGGATGTTGTGCATATGATGTTATGTACATGTGGTGTTGTTTACATGTGGTATTGTGTACACATTATACAAGTGGTGCAGTGTACATGTGGCGATGTGTACACGTTGTGGAGGTAGTGCCGTGTATATGTGATGTTGTTCACACATTGTGCAGGTGGTGTTATGTACATGTGGTATTGTGTACATGTTGTACATATGGTACTGGTGTACATGTGGTATTGTGTGCATGTCGTACATGTTGTGTTGTGGGCATGCAATATTATGTGTGTGCATTATGTAGTCATGGTATCGTGACATGTGTATTCGTTGTGTTGTACTATGTGTACGTATATGTATTGTGTTGTACCCTAGATGTAGGTGTATGTGTTGTGTTGTACACCGGGTGTAGGGTTATGTGTTTTTTTTGTGTCTGGTGTGGGTTTTGCATGTCGTGTGTGGATGTACATCTTGCGCTGTACACTTTGTGTATGTGTACATGATTGAGGAGAAGCAAAGGCACTAGGTGCTTGTCGGGTGTGACAACTGATCCGTTGTGTGTACAGAAAGAAAAAAGGCAGAAGTAAGGACCAATGAAGGATAAGTATTGGTATTTTAATTCAGTTTTATTATGCATGTGTTCTATGATTCTGGTTTATGATGGTTATATGTGATCTATGATTATGGTTTATGGTGATTACATGTGATTTATGATTTTGGCTATTATGGTTGCATTTTGAGCTAACCAGATGTGATATGTTTATACACGATGATTCGATCAAACAGCTGGTTTGACTTGTTGTGATAGGAAATAAACAAGATTGCAAGTGTACCTTATTGACGGGTTACTATTACATCTCATTTTGTCACCATGACAACTAACTGTTAAAATTGATCTATGTTATCCATCAATGTGTTCCAAAGCACTCCCTTGTAAGTCAACAACTTAAACACCTTGAAGAAAATAAGAATTTTGGGTATTAAGGTCCAAAACCTAATTTTTGGCTACTTGCGCGCTTTCCTAGCTAGTTCCTGCACATTTGCAGTTCTTACCATTGATGCCTGCGCAGAATTTTGCTTTGTCTTCCACTATAGACTGCGCACATGACTCAACAAAAAGTAAAAATAAAAAGTGAAATCTAGAAGCTTTGTTGGGAAAATATATCCCAACTGAAAATTTGGATGTCATTCTTATTCGAGCCTAACCCCTCTGATCATGAAGCTAATTTCCATTCTCCAAGGAAAACTAATCCCGCCTTTAGTGGATAGCATCCTTGAGATATGGATCTGAAACTTCCTCCTCTTGGCCTATAAATGAACCACAAACTATATGGTTTAGGGAGGTTAGTGAAGGTAGACTTATGTTGTTCAAATTAGGTTGGAAAGCTTATCATCCAAGGAGAGGATTGTAGATCATTGGGAGGAGCTTCACTTCATCATGGCAAAGGTTGTGAAACTATTCTATATTTATGAGATTAATACAAATGGGTTATTTTCCCACTACATTTTTTAATGGAATTGGTTACTAGTTTATTTATTTCTATTTGTCCATTGAAATGATGCTAGTTACTAGTCTCCTTGATCACTAGTTAGAGTTATTGAATCATTTATGCTATGTATGCCTTTGATTCTTTGGTTTTTATGTTTGCGAGTTTTTTTCAAGCATTGAAGAGTTGCATCAAAGCATAGTAAGGATCTTAATCAAGCATTTCGTGAAAGGTATGGATTTCATTTCTCTCATTTCGAGTTTATTATTCACATCAAAGCTAGACTCACTTGAACATTTTTGAAGGGTATTATTCACTCAAGATGGCATAAGTGGAGTTACTTGCACCAAATCGCGTTCATTAAGCACGTAGTCAGTGTAACTGGTTCCACCCGCTCTATATTTATTTCACTTTTCACACTGATATTTGCGACGTTGGATTTCATCACTAATTGGTGATTTCGTTGTGAAAATTTTTTTTGAATGGTTTGACTCCTTAGATTTTCTATTGTATGTTATTTTATTTTTTACAAACCTTAGGTATGGATTGTGAATTTGGATTGTTAATATTGTTAAAAAATTTAACTAAAATTCACTAAATTTGACTCTAATGGAAAAAGTTTTGGAATTTACCAACCAAGGAACCCCTCTTAACAATAATCCTAATCCTTTTCCTTGCTTTGGAAATGTTGTTACTCCTTATATGGATACATTGTCATTACCCAGATTTACCATAGTTTTACCGGTATGGTTGTTTTCAACTTCGTTGACCTAAAATGCTCAAATTGTTCCACCTCAATAGGATGCTTCACCTTAACCGAGTTCACCATATCAACATCACCAACCTTATTTTGACCCTTTACCTTCTTCACCCAACATGTCTTCCTCCCTTTCTTCTTCTTCGCTTGGTAAAAGCCTTGATGCTAGTAACCAAGTCGCTAAGAAGAAGAAGAAGCAAGATAAGAAATAAGATGACGTAATTCATTATATATGTAATTACGCTTTAGCATCGTATTTTCCCGTTACATCTTGAAGGTTAGGAAGGGAAGCTTTATTGTCTGGCTTTCGATAAGTATTTGATTCAAACCCCCCCTTCAGCTTCAGGATCTTCTAGTTTTGAAACGTAAAGGGATCATGGCATCAGATGGAATTTGAAAACCAACCACCCATGGTTTTAAGTATTGGTAATGTTGATGGACCCTCCAACATGCATCACAAGCCCAAATACCCTTGCAAGCTTTGTAAGGGTGACCACCTTCTTATTGATTGTCCTAGTATTTCAAAGGTGTTAGAAGTGTGGTCTATAGATTCTCATAAATTTACCGTTGATCCATCAATTAGTGATTTAAAGGTTTTAGGGGAAAAGGGTAAAGTCAGGTTTCCTTGAAGGTTATGTAAAGGGATTCATCAAACTCAAATTTTCCCTCACATGGATGAAGCTTCAAAATTGTTGAAAAACCTTTTTCTTTCTCAGCAAAAACTTCCAACTAGTTACCATATTATTTCTCCCAACCTACCATCAGTTGACAAAGTGATTGATCTAGTTCCAAGTACAATCAATCCCACTCTTCCATTGGAGGGTGAAACACATATCACTCAAGTTGATGAACCATTAGTTGATAAAGTGGTCCACTCGATTCCACATCCAAATGGTCCCATTCTCCCTTTAGAAAGTGAATTTAATACCGCTTAGGTTCTTCTTGTTACTTCATATTCTTCTACGCAAGGGGGAATTCTACTTGTTTCTACATAACCCCCTCCAAGTATTGAGGTCATTTCTTTTTATTGAAGCAGACTGACAAAACCTCATCTTCCTTCTTCTAACCTTTCCAAATAATTGTGAATGCTTGTGGTAAGAATGTGTGTCACACAAATATAGATGAAGGTGCTTATGTTAGCATTTTATCCTCAACTGCTTGGAAAGCTTTGGGTTCCCCTAAACTTGTGCATGTTACACAAAATGTGATAGCTTTTAACATAACCATTAGTGAACCTTTAGGGATCCTTCCTAAGTTACCTATTACTATGGAAGCTAAAATTATCAATATTGATCTTATGGTAGTTCAAGGCCCATTGGATTTCAATTTTCTCCTTTGACGAGACTATGTATACCATGAAAGTTGTCATATCGACACTCTTTCATGTGATGTCTTTCCCTTGCAATGGAAGCATTGTGACTATTGACCATATTTCATTTGTTTGTCTTGATTCGACTACCAACCATTCGACATTCGTGAATGTTCCTTATATGGAAATGATATCTACCCCACCACGGCTTAATTATGTGGCAACCTGTCCCATGTTTATGGTTACCGATGCAAGTGAGCCTCTCACTGTTTGCTCGACTTCTTTTGACTTAGATTCGGTAATTGACATGGTGAAAATTTCAATGGGGACATTTGAACCATATTTTCTTATCCCTATTGAGTCCCTTGACATGTGTTCCTTCCAGAGAATTGTTCTTCCTTTTGATGAAGACCTCTTGGAAGCCATGATCAAGGTTTGTCCCTTGGCATGTGTTCCTTCCAAATGGAAGCCATAATCAAGTCCTTATGAGGATGGTTCTTCTATTGTGTCAACCTCGTTAAAAGATGAAACATGTCCCTGTGAGGATGGTTCTTTTAATGTGTCAACCTCATTAAAAAAATAAACAAGTTCCATGAGCATAGTTCTTTTATTGTGTCAAGCTCGTTAAAAAATGAAACGAATCTTATGAGCATAGTTCCTTTTCTTGTGTCAAGCTCGTTAAAAATGAAACAAGGTTCCATGAGCATATTTAATTTTCTTGTGTAAAGCTTGTTAAAAAGTGAAACAAGGTTCCATGAGCATAATTATTTTCCTGTTTCAAGCTCGTTAAAAAATGAAACAAATATCGTAAATGAACGTTCATTTCATCCACCAATTAGTAACTAGTAGTCTACTCAGGCATATAAAACGAAGCTTGGGGGGCATGCACCTCTACAGGTTATGCTTGGGGGGCATGTACCTCTGCAGGTTATGCTTGCAGGGTATTAAAACTTATCTCAAGCACAATTTCTTCTCTGTTTCAAGCTTGTGTAAAAATGAAACCACTCTCAAGCATAGTTTTTCTCTGTTTCAAGCTTGTATAAAAATGAAACCTATTTATGAGTCCATTTTGGTTATTATTTCCAACACTCGCTAAACTCATGAAAATACCAAGATTATTTTGATATATTTTCATGCTTGTAAAACGTACATGAAAATGTCGATATCTTTTCATCTTTTCCTACTCGTTAATTGGATTGAAAGTCGGTGATATGAGTACAATTTTATCATTTTTTTGGACTCGTTAAAACTTACGAAAAAAGTGAAACCCTATATTTTTGTTTTAAGCCCTTTTCAGACTCTCTCAATATGAAAAGATCATCGAGTACTTGACTATTCAAACTCAAAAAATTAAATCAACAATCGTCTATTCAATATAAGTTTACCCCTTTTTCAGACTAAACTAGACTATTTACGAAAAAGGAATATGTTGACTGATCATGGTCAATAGAGTTCTCTCCTGCACCATTTTACCCTTTTTCGGGCTTGAGAGACTAAATTTATGAAAAAGGACATTGTGGAGTTTACTTATGTTTTTCTTTTGACTCCATAAAAATGAAAAACACCAAGTTTTACTTTCTTTGGGCTTGTTAAAATTTACGTTGAAAGAGCTAAATGAGTTTTATTTTCATGTCTTTTCAAACTCTTTAAAATGAAAATTAGATCAAGTTGTTCCTTCATTGTACTCGTAAAATCTAAACAGTGTAGGAATCATCAATCATGATGAGACCAAACCTCTCCTTCCTAGGGTTCGTTAAAAATACTTTAGAGGACTCATCCGGAGGATGACCTTTCAGGACAAGAAAATATTGTCATCCTCAGTCTTGAACAAAAATAAATAGGTACTTGCTAATAATGGTGGGGGGGAATTGGGAAAAACGTTCATTTCTTATCTTTCATGAAAGGCAGTATCTCGCTCTTGAACATGACACTCTGTCATATATGTGTCCGAGTTGGTAAATCCATTTGTCTCACAGTTAATTAAACCTCATTGAAAGTCTTCAGCTGGTTTAGGGCATTACTATTGATTAAAATGTTGCCAAGTCAAATTTTCTTGTCACTGATATGTTCAAGAGAAGTCCAACCTCAGTTAAAATTACTTTTCAATTTGTAGCCTTCAATCGCCTCAACCATCCCTAAGTCAATCCTAGCAAATTGTTCTTCAAAAATTGACACGAGTTTTGTGTCGTAGGCCCTCCTACGATGAATCACTTCTTATCGAATTCAGCTCATTATCTAGGAAGTTGATATAGAAACCCTCTTTGGTAGCTTGAGGCATGCATGCCTTAATGGTAGTTTTCTCGCCTTCGACGACAGGTTCTCATCATTCACCTTCGATTGAACAATTATATGAGTTTTCGACTTCAGGACATATTTTCACACTCCATATATTGGGAGTACCTTAAGGACCATTATCATTAATGGTGGTTTCTCTCACACTTGCTAATGGTTCACATCATTAACCAGTAATCAAGTAGTTTTTACCATGTTTGACTTCAAGAGATTTACTCGCATGGTTAGATTCGTATTATGGATCGATAGAGATGGAGATCTAGACCCTAGATCTAGTTTCATCCATCTAGGTTGTGAGGATATATGTATTCATGATTGTACACATAGAGTCATAATTGATGGTTGCGTCCATACTGTTTCTACTGTTGACATGATTCTAAGTGTATTTCCCTACTAGTTCATCGAGTTATGTTTACTCTGAGTATGGGAATGCCTACCCCGGTAATGATTATATATTACATTGTAACCCTTGATTGATTGTTGCAGGTCTCCAACCATGGTCTCTGATCCAATCTATGGCACGATAAAACACTTCAGTCCTTAAATATCCTTTCTGAATTTTCACTTTAGGGGGAAATATGTTACATCACATTTTGTCACCATGATAACTGGTCGTTAAAATGGATCTATGTTATCCATCAATGTGTTCCAAAGAAGTCCCTTTCAAGTCAACAACTTAAACACCATGAATAAAATAATAATTATGGGTAGTAAGGTCCAAAACCTACTTTTTGGTTACTTGTGCACTTTCCTAGCCAATTCTTGTGCATTCGCAGTTCTTACCATTGATGCCTACATAGAATTGCACTATGTCTTCCATATAGACTGCGCACATGACTCAACAAAAAATAAAAATAAAAAGTGAAATATAGAAGCTTTGTTGGGTGAATATATCCCAACTAAAAGCTTCGAGGTAATGCTTATTTGAGCTCAACCCCTCTAATCATGGAGCTAATTCTTATTCTTCAAGGAACCCTAATCCCACCTTTAGTGGATCTCATCTTCGAGATATGGATCTGAAACTTCCTCCTCTTGGCCTATAAATAAACCACAGGCTAGAGGCTTTAGGGAGATTACTGAAGGTCAACTTATGTTGTTCAAATTAGGTTGGAAAGCTTATCATCCGAGGAGAGGATTGTAGATCATTGGGAGGAGCTTCACTTCATCAAGGCAAAGGTTGTAAAACTCTTCTATATTTCTGAGATTAATACAAATGAGCTATTTTTCCCACTGCATTGTTTAATGGATTTGGTGAATGGTTTATGTTATTTCTATTTTTCCATTGAAATTATGTTAGTTATTAGTATCCTTGATCACTATTTTGAGTTATTGAATCATTTATGTTGTATCTTCCTTTGATCCTTTGGTTTCTATGTTTACAGGTTTGTTTCAAGCATTGAAGAGTTGCATTAAAGGATAGCAAGGATATTCATCAAGCATGTCGTGAAAGGTATGGATTTAATTTATCTTTTTTATAGTTTATGATTCAAGTAAAGATAAACATAGGGAAAAATTAGCTTGATTGTCTGCTTGTTACTAGGTTTTTTTGGAAGTCTAGGGAGATTTATTTTGTCTACATTATCAATTAGTCCGATATAACAGTTATCGATGAAGTATGATTTGGATTTATTTCATTTTATTTTGATTCTAATGGAAATTATGTGCTTGCTACAGGAAGCATGCAAATGCCCATTTGGGTGGATGGAATTGAATACAAGAATTAACAGTAGCAGTAAAAGGAATTGGAACAGGCAACAGTATGTTGGTAAAGCACTTCAGGAGCAGGGCCATCGTGGGACACTAGAACCCAATAGTGTTCATTGATTTCCATGAACATGTTATGATCGGTATGATTGTTTTGAGGGATGGATATGCCTTGATTTTTGGACCTTTTGTTGTGAGGAAACCTTGCCAAGGGAGGGGTCGCCCGAGGGACTATGTAGCAGAGAAGGGGATGCTCGTGGAACTTGGAAGGTGTGTGACTGCACGAAAGGGGGTTACCGGATTGCCCGAGGGACTATGTAGTAGAGAAGGGAAGGTCGAAATGGATTTTCTTTGGCCATTAGCATTGTCAGATGGAATCAAATGCAGATTGGCAGTGCGCCATGGAACAATGCATCAGTAACTGTTCACTGAGGGAACAAGTAGTGCAAGGATAGTGGCACTAGACATTGGGTGCAGCTTTGACTTTGGCAGTGGATTATGTACTTCCTTGGAAGGAGGTGAATGTTGGTATTACTTTGAGATGGAGGTGTGAGCCTTTGGATTCCCTTATTGTTGATACAGGCATCGTATCCTTGTATTTCTTGGTTGAGAAAATGTGCATATGTATATGTGTGTATATTATTGTAAATATTGTATCAAGCTAGATTTATAAAGATCCCTAGAGAATATGGTTATTTTTTGGTTGAAGCAAATGTGTATGAGTGAATATGTGGTTGATATTGGAAATACCGTAATGAGTTTTGTTATAAAGCTCCAATAAGCGGTGTGTTTTTCGTGTTTCAACAATGGTCATTGTAAATACTACAACGAGTTGTGTTATAAAGCTCCATGCACAGAATGTTTTGTTTTTAGTGATTTGTTGGTTTATAGGTGTCATTGAACACCAAGGACGGTGTTCCCTCATGGGGGAGGGTTCTATAACAACCCTGGTCAAACATTCATGTCAAAAAAATATAAGAGCAACGTCATGGGACACATATTCCAAGTTGAATGGTGGGAAAAAACATCCTAATGGGTGTTAATTTGGTTTGTTATGGCTAAGGAAATTGGCAAGGGAAATGGAAAACGATTTGGAAAGGCATGAGTCATTTATTGGCATTTTATTTATGAAAATAATGGAAATTAGGAGAAAAGGAAGGTGAAAGGTCATGGGTTGCATGTGAGCAGGAAATTGAAGGAAATAATGGAAAATGAATAAAATAAAGGGTTCATTGATAAAAAGGATTCTAAGGATCAATTCATAGATTTTTGTCAATTCATTTTTGGAGCTCTATCTCTCTTATCTCTCCCTCTCACACTCTTGGACACTTAAATTTTTCTTAGATCACTTCAACATTGGATCAAGAAAGGTAAAGAAGGCAAAGAGGAAGCAAAATATCAAGCAATGAAGAGTAGGATCAAGAAAATACAACAGGTTTACTTGCAGGTATTGATTTGCATGTGTTATTTCCTTGCTAGATTTTTATGCACGTGTGTTCTTGGTTCTCTTGTTGTCATTGGCATGGGTTTTTCTTGGTGTGACAATGTTCTTCAACCTTGGATAGCCATGGTGTGATGGGGTTCTCATGTTTTGGTTGAGATGGATTACTAGATGGATTCAAAACTGAGTGAGGTGGATCTCTGAAAGGAAGAACACATGGCCTAGTGATCCTTGAACTAGATTGTGGATTGCGATAAAGCCACTGGCCTACTAACCCATGAATCAGACTGTGGGTTGCGGTAAAGCTAGGTATTTTGTGCCTCGGTGGACCTAGGAATTATCAATCAATGAATGGAGAGATATACGGTAAATATTAGAGGTAGTGCCCTTGATCAGGCCTAGGAATAATTGGTCAGTGAATGGAAGGATTTACGGTAAATCCTGGAGGGTGGTCTCTCCATTATCGCCTAGTGATCCCTGAATCAGACTGTGGATTGTAGTACATCTTAAATATTAGGAGATAGTAAAATTACTCATGGTGTAGGTGGAGAAATCTGGTGGCATCCATGCTTGTTTGTTTTTTTGGTTGGTTATGAATCCCACATTCATGCTTGGAATATGACACAGGGATGGTTGGTTGAAGAGAGACTTCAACCAATATATGGTCAGGTGGAACGTGGAAGTCTTGAACCTGGTAAGCCTATTCATTCATTAATAAGAGTTTCTTCTCTTTGGGATTTTATGTGTAAATGTACTGGTTCATATGTAGCATTTATGGTTATTGTATCCTTATTATTTTTGTTATTTATATGTTGGTTATGAGTATGTTTTATGACAATAATGAGGTTTGGCCCTCATCATGTTTTGATTTGTAAATGAATGAAAAATGAATATATTACCTAGCAGATGATAATGTAGCTAATGTGATAAGGCATCAAATCTTCTCAATGATTCTCAGAAAAGTATGAGACCCCTATGCTCAGATCTGTTATTATGTCATGTAGATTACATTTTCATGATGTGTTCGACGAAATGTCTATCATGGTTAGGCTTGGTTAGGTCAATTCCTTGATCAAGTTTTATGTTAGAGGCTTTGTCTTGGAAATTCTCACCAAGTTCCAGGTAGTGGTATGGAGACTAGCCCTCTAAAAGTGGTTAAAATATTGCAGTCTTTGGCATAGAACTGGTTGAAAAAGACTGCAGTCTCTCTCTTGCAGGCATTGTGGTAGTGACTCGAGGGTTCTAGTCACATGGAGGTCTTTTCATGGGAGTGACTGGGGGTTTAATTCATTGAAATACTAGGTTAACTAAGGGGTTGGACACCTAGAGTGGTGGATTAGCTCCTGGGGGTCCTGTAGCACCTGAGGGAGGTATGTAAAGTGTTGGTTCGTCGGTTCCACTTCCTTAAATTCAATGAGGGAGTTGAATCGTATGATAGTAACTCTTCGTCACATGTTTATCCTGATGGACCAATTAGCTTGGGTAAATGTGGGAGGAGAGTGTTACAGAGTAGTATTAGAGCATGGTTCAACACTTGGACTATATCGGGGAAATGTGTTTGTCATGCATACATGTTAGTTGCATATGTGTTCTTTATGTTTATGGACTATGTGCTTGTTGTGTATGCATGGTGGTGGTCATTGTTGTCATTGTGTCTCCATGTAGAAGTTGGTGATGTTGTTGTTGGGATGTGTTTTTCATGAATGCATGTCGGATGTATATGTATTTGTTATGCATGTCAGTGTCTATATGTTGTTATACATGCATTGTCAAGGTGAAGGTTGTCATGCATGAGGTCATTGTATGCAATTAGGTCATCATGATGATATTGGTATGTTATGATGTTGATGTGTTGGATGAGATAGAGCAAGAGATGCAGATCATCAAAGCGAAGTTGCAACATTGAACTTCGGTGTGAGAGCAGATCATCATACAGGTTTGTATGGTGGGTATGCAAGTATATTAGTTAATGGAGTGTTATATGCATTAGGGTTACTTATATGCTTTCCATTATATTTTATTGTGGTTACATGTATGATACATACTATTTGATTAGTGTAGTCATACACATATGTGTCAGATTGTCATGAATGATTGAAACTTGTTGTTGTATGCATTGTGGTCATATTCCTAATGATTATGGTCATTGAATTTGAGGTCTTCATGTTATTATGTTTTGTGTAAATTTTGATTGACCTATGCAAATGATTGTGATTATGGCATTCAGGTGTGAGTTAGTATATTTTCATATTATGTCATACTAATCTAGACTGATTGTGCATATATGATTATTATGCATGAGTGACAATTGCTTATGAGTTTATGATGTGAACATATTAGCTAGTTATTGTTATGGATATCATGACCTTAATTATGTTTGAGTTGATGTGTTGCAAATTTATATCATGCTAAACTAGATTGGTTGTGCAAAGAAGATAACCTCCCCTAAGATACATTAAGGTATGAGTTTGCCTATGTCATATGCTTAGCGCTTGAATGTCTGATTATGTCGTCTATTTGGTGTTTAAGTATTTGTGGTCTATTATGTCATCTAGTTGATTTATATAACATGTTATGTTTATAGTTTTTTGAGTGTTTGATTACTTTCATGATATGAGTATGTGTCTATAAGATTTCATGAAGAAAGGACCTTGTTTTACGATGGTTATACTAACACATATATGCTGATAGAACTACTATGTACTTCAATGTAAGTAGGTGATAGTTGTAGCATTGTGTCTTTAGTTGACTGTGCCATGGTTATTAGTCTTGGTAAAAGTTGATTTCAATTAATAGATATGATTTCTTGATATTTGGAACATGTGTTTGACATGTGTGAGTAGTTGTAGGGCAACATACTTGGTATTAGGGGGACAAGGTAATAGTTGATGTGTTTATATAACTAACAGTCGAGTGATGTGACAGTACTTAGTAAGACTTGATTACAGCAAAGGGAAAAATGGTAAAGTAAAGGAATTTGATGAGAATTCCTTTGGCTATGTTTGGAAACCCTAATTCCAACTGAATGAGTGCTTTGCATACAAGAAGTCTTCTTAACCTTGATTTTGTCTGACATGATGTGGATATATGATATATTCCTAAACATGTATTTGATAGGTATAACAATTGGTTTCTAGTTATAGCTCGATTTGTCAAGGAATTGGAGTCCCTTGAGAGATGGCATGGATATGTTTGGCTACAAGGCAGTGTGCTTAGCATAACAAGATAAGGTAATTGGTGTATTGTTATGTTTATTTATGCAATGACAATTATGTGTTTATGGCAGTATGGTGCAAGGGATCGCATGGAAAAAGAGACTATTGTGAAATATTGAAGAAGGTTAAGTTTGATATTTCTTTTGGAAGCATTGGGAATCCATGGGGATTGAGTCATAGTGTTTGTTACTAGTCTTGTGCTTTTGGTCTCTTGTGATTTTTTGCGCTTGATTTTCAGTTTTGTTTAAGTTCGGTGTATGATCATACCACTTTGTTTGTGTTGTCGTATTGCTATTGGTTTTTCATGGTTTTGTTCTTGTTTGTTTCTTATTATTTCCTTTTATGTTTCGAGAGTCTGGGGGATTGGTTGGGAAAGAGGAAGTTAAAGGAGCTCGGGGAGAGCTGAATGAAACCTCGCAAGTAATGCAAGAACTGAATGAAGCTCAGTGCATGAGTAAGGGAAGTTGAAGATAAGAATATGACAATCGGTTGGATTGGTTGGGTCCATTGGTGTAAATGGATAGTGGCAATATAGTCATGAGCAAGGTAATTAGGATAGGTAAGGTAAATAGATTTGAGTCATCAGATGCCTTGGCTAAGTTGGGAACAATTGTTCTTAATGTTGTGTACAGATAAATGAAGTTCTCTTAACCTTAGCTTTATGACATTTGGTAACTATGTTGTGAGTATGATATGATGATGTCTATATATGTATACGTGTATGTATGTATGTATGCTGTGTCTGACAGGGTCTTCATGGATCATGATTTTTTTTTATGCTAATGTTTATATGTATATATGTATGATTATGATGATATATATATATATATACGTGTATGTATGTATGTATGTTGTGTCTGACAGGGTCGTCATGGATCATAATTGTTTTTATGCTAATGTTTATATGTATATATGTATGTATGTATGTCGTTTTTTGATAGGATCATGATTGTTTTATGCTAATGTTTATTATATATGTTTGTATGTATGTTTCTATGTCACATTCTGACATGGTTGTCGGGGATCATTCTTGTGGAGGAATGATTGCTTATGCGGGTGAATAACATGAAAGAGATTCCCGGTCTTATGGGGAATCAAGTGGGAAGACTAGCCTCAAAAAATTTATGAGGTTAGAATCATGTGGTTATGAATTGATATTATGTGATTATATAATGTTTATGTTTGTGTTATGGACATGTTATGTCGAGGGAAACATCATTGAAATAAAAGCAATCTGCTTTGCAGCATGTTGGGATATTCATGGATGGCAGAGAGACACTGGAAGCAAGGTTGCTTGGTAGAGACAGTGTGGTTTTGGATGTGTGGTGCTATTATTGTGTATATTGTATATTCAGTAATTGTACCTATGGTGTTGTGTTCCTATTATACACATGGTGTTGTGTGTCTGTTTTATATATGTTGTTGTGTGTATATTGCATATGTAGTGTTGGGTATAGATGGTGTTATGTACATGTTGGATATGTAGTGTTGTGTTAATATGGTGCTATGTATATGTTGTATATGCAGTGTTATGTACATATGGTGTTGGTGCATGTTGTACATGTGGTGCTATGTACATATGGTGTTGTGTGCATGATTTTACATGTGATGTTGTGTGCATGATTTTACATGTGATGTTGTGTGCATGTGGTGTTGTGTGCAGGTGATGTTGTACACATGTCGTGCATGTGGTATCAGGTACATGTGGTATTGTGTACAGATTGTACAGGTGGTGCGGTGTACATGTGGTGATGTGTACACATTGTGTAGGTGGTATCGTGTACATGTGGTGTTGTGCACATGTTGTGCAAGTAGCGTTATGTACAAGTGGTATTGTGTACATGTTGTACATATGGTACTGGTGTACACATGTTACTGTGTGTATGTCATACAAGTTGTATTGTGGGCATGCGTTACTATGTATGTGCATTGTGTACGTGGTATCGTGACATGTGTATTCGTTGTGTTGTACTCTATTTACGTATATGTATTGTGTTCTACACCAGATGTAGGTGTGTTTGTTGTGTTGTACACTAGGTGTAGACGTATGTGTTGTGTTGTGTGTCAGGTGTGGGTGTATGTATTGTGTGGTGTTGTACATCGTGTGTGGATGTATGTGTTGTGATTTAGACAGTGTGTATACGTGCGTAATTGAAGAGAAGCAAATGCATTGGGTCCTTGTCAGGTGTGGCAACTGATCCGGTGTGTGTATAGAAAGAAAAAAGGCAAAAGTAAGGACCAATGAAGGATAGGTATTAGTATTTTATTTCAGTTTTATTATGCATGTGATCTATGATTCTAGTTTATGATGGTTATATATGATCTATGATTTTTGTTTATGATGATTGCATGTGATTTATTATTTTGATTATGATGGTTGTGTTTTGAGCTAACCAGATGTGATATGTTAATACATGATGATTCAATCAAACAACTAGTTTGACTTGTGATAGGAAGTAAACAAGCATACAAGTGTACCTTATTGAGGGGCTACCGATGAGGTATGATTTGGATTTATTTCAATTTATTTTAAGTCTAATGGAAATTATGTGCTTGGTACAGGAAGCATGGAAATTCCTAGTTGGGTGAATGAATTTCACTGCAAGAATTGGCAACAGTAGCAAAAGGAATTGGAACAGGCAGCGTTATGTTGGTAAAGCACTTCAGGAGCAAGGCCATTGTGGGACACTGGTACCCAATAGTGTCTATTGATTTCCATGAGCATGATATGACTAGTATGATGGCTTTGACGTAGGGATACACCCTATTTTTTGGACCTTCTGATGCGAGGAAACCTTGCCAAGGGAGTGGTCTCCAGAGGGACAATGTAGCAAAGAAGGGGATGCTCGCAAAATTTGGAAAGTGTGTTATTGCATGGACGTGGGTGACCGTATTGCCTGAGGGGATGTGTAGCAGAGAAGGGAAGGTTGGGGATGGATTTGTTTTGGTCATTAGCATTGCTATATGTAATCATATGCACATTGGGAATGTTCCCTAGAACAATGCGTCGGTAACTGTTCACTGAGGGAAAAAGTAGCACAAGGATCGTGGCGCTTGACATTGGGTGCAGGTTTGACTTTGGCAATGGATTCTAGACTTCCTGGGAAGGAGGTGAATCGTATTAATTTGAGGGTGGAGGTGTGAGCCTTTGGATTTCCTTGTTGCTGATACGGGTGTCGTATCCTTGTATTCGTTGGTTGAGAAAATGTGCATATGCGTATGTCTGTATATTATTGTAAATATTGTATCAAGTTGGATCTATAAATATCCCTATACATTATGGTTATTTACTGGTGGAAACAAATGTGTATGAGTGTATATGTGGTCGATATTGTAAATATCGTAATGAGATGTGTTATAAAGCTCCAGTAAGCGGTTTTTTTCTCATGTTTCAATAGTGGTCATTGTAAATACTACAACGAGTTGTGCTATAAAACTCCATGGGTAGTATGCTTTGTTTTCATTTGTTTGTTGCTTTATAGGTGTCATTGAACACTGAGGATGGTGTTCCCCCAAGGGGAGGGTTTTGTAACAACCCTCGTTAAAAATTTGTGTAAAAAAATTATAATACCAAGGTCATGGGACACGTATTCCAAGATGAAAGGTGGGAAAAAAAAATCCTAGTGGGTGTTCCTTTGGTTTATTATGTCTAAGGTAATTGGAAAATTCAATGACAAAGGATTTGGAAATGCATGAGGCGTTTATTGACATTTTATTTATGAAAACAATGGAAATTAGGAGAAAAGGAAGGTGAAAGGTCACAGGTTGCATGTGAGGAGGAAATTGAAGGAAATAATGGAAAATTAAGAAAATAGAGGCCTCATTGATAAAAAGGCTCTTGAGGATCAGTTCATACACTTTTGTGAATTCAGTTTTGGAGCTCTCTCTCTATTCTCCCTCTCTCTCTCACTCTTAGAGACTTAGAATTTTCTTGGATCACTTCAACATTGGATCAAGAAAGGCAAAGAAGGAAAAGAGGAAGCAAAAGATCAAGAAAGGAAGAGTAGGATAAAGTAAATACAACGGATTTACTTGTAGGTATCGATTTGAATGTGTGATTTCATTGTTATTCATGTGTGTTATTGGTTCTCTTGCTATCATTGGCATGGGTTTTACCAAGTATGACAGTGTTCTTCAACTTTGCCTTTCCATTTCCAAATAGCCATGGTGTGATGGGGCTCTCATGTTTTGGTTGAGCCGGATTTCTGGATGGATTCGAAACTGAGTGAGGTGGATCTCTGAAAGGAAGAACACATGGCTTAGTGATCCCTAAATTAGACTTTGGATTGCGGTAAAGCCACTGGCATATTAACACTTGAACTGAGTTGTGAGTTGTGGTAAAGCCAGGTATTGTGTGCCTCGGTGGGCATAGGAATCCTTGATTGATGAATGTCAGGATATAAGGTAAAGCCTAAAGGTTGGTGCCCTTGATCAGGCCTAGGAATCCTTGGCCTATGAATGGCGGGATACATATATAGTAAATCCTCGAGGGTGGTGTCTCTATTATGGCTTAGTGATCCCTAAATCAGACTATGGATTGCGGTAAAGCCTGGAGATTAGGAGACAATAAAATTCCTTGCGATATAGGTGGAGAAATCTAGTGGAATCCACGTTTGTTTGGTTTTTTGGTTAGTTATGAGTCCCACATTCCTGCTTGGAATATGACATCAGGGTGATTGGTTGAACAGAGACCTGGTTCAGCAAATCTGTGGTCAGCCAAACGTGGAAGTCCCAAACCTGGTTGGCCTATTCATTAATCAATAAGAGTTTCTTCCCAATGGTATTCTAAGTGTAAATGTACTAGTTCATATGTGTAGAAATTTATTAATATTGATGTATTACCGAATTATCCTGATCTAACAAACTAATCTTATGTTAAATACAGAATCCTTCCACTTAATTCTTTGCGGAAATTAAATCGCCAATTGCAAACACATGTGAAGAAAATCAATCGCACATAAACATATTTGTTTAACGGGAAAGCTTAAAGCTAAAAACCCCAACTATCATATATTATGTATATCAATGGATCATGTAATAATCTCATACAAATCTTAGTACATCAAGCTCTCAGTACAATCAACAATCATTACACACTATGATGCAGAAATTTGCAACTCTATGCACCAATTTCTTCCCTCCTGACAGCCTACCTCCACCCCTGTTGAAGAAGACCCCTGAATGAATTCGAATTGGCCTTGCCTTGACTATGCAATCCTCATTGGAATCTCCAATGTGTGTCAAATGCATTGAATGCGTCACTATTGTCACAACAGATAGTTCATCTCACCCTTTCACCTATCTCTCCACTAGGTCTCCACTGGAACTGACATGCAAGTAGTTAACTGTTGTATTTGTTCAGTTGTAAGTGAGTCTCTAGTTATGAATTAATTAAATAATTAATTCACTAAACTCTCACTAGTGTATCTTTTAGTTAGACTAGATACAACTAGCTCAACTGAGTTTAACTCACTTAATTGAGTTAAACTAAATAACAACTCCTATAACTACTCTTCCAACTCTGTCATAACTTTGCCACTTCAGTTCTAACTGAGTCCTCCATGCATGAGCCACCAATAACCCTGGGAATTGTGTAATCCCTTTAGCCCACTGATTTTCCAAATCTGTTCACTGAAATAAAGTGCTCCAAGAGAATAAGTTGATATTTATTGTCGAATTATTATTAAGGGCTAATAATAATCGACATGCATCTATTTTTAGATTGACGATCTATAAATAGTCTTCGCCCAAATTCTAAAAATAGAATCTCATCTTATTTTCACATTTTACCAACCATCTACAAATAACATCCTGCAACTTATAGAATATGCTCTGTAATATTCCAAAATTTGCAAACAAGCAAATTGGAATATTAGATTTTGATGCTTTCACTTAGAAGAGGAATAAATGAGAAGGAGGCCCATGAACAATAAAGGTATGAATAAATTCCACCTTAGTAAGGAAGGAGATCACCTTAGGAGCTGGTTTTACACTTCCAAGTGTGAACAAGGCCAAATTAGATGGAGACATAGTCAAGTTTGACTAAGTCAACATGCAGTCTTGAGGAGGAATAAATCACTCAAATAAACTAGCTCAATGTGAACAGGGATCAGCCTAGACACACATATCAGAACCGGATTGAAGATCCCTTAGTGTGAAAAGAGGCATTGCAATTGGATTAGTCCCAGTCGACCAAGTCAATAGCGCCGCTACATAGAGGAGGGAAGCCAGCTAGGGCAACGCAGTTTTGAAGGAGGAAACTTCACTAGGAAGTCACCTCAATATTGTGTGGGGTCCAGGATGAGGAGGCTCACCAAAGATAAAAAGGAACGCATAGCATCAAAGATATCATTTATTATTCATATATATTTGGTCTTCTGACTATTTGCATGCTTCAGCTGTTTAGCCGGAGTTGTTGCACTGCTTAGTGCAAAGAATTCTCGTGCGGAAATTCCATCCTCTCTTTGGATCAGCTTGCTTAAGGGATCGAGATGGAAGGATTTGAGCTTCAATTCAGCATTTGTCTTGGTGCCATTCATCCATATTTAGCTACAGCGCATTTCCCTTCAGAAACTGTGTCATTTATGCAGGCGCAGCAGCAGCAGGGTTGCACACTCTGATTTTGTGCTAGTCTTTGAGGAGGAGGTGTTCATTTCCCTCCGGGAGATCCAATAAGGAGGGCCTTTGGCCATTTTCTGTATTATTGTATGTCATATTCAGTCATGTCTAATATAGAGTTGCAGTAAATTGTGTTATTTTATGCAGTACTACTTTTTGCACATGTATATTGTCGGGAACCCTTACCTGGTGTCTTTCTCCTTGTGTAAAAGAGGTTAAACCTCCATTTAAATGATATTTAATTAATTCAAGTTATATATCAGTCTTATTTCATCATTTTCTACATAAACCCTCATTAGAATAACGCATTCCTTGCTTCAGTACTTTCTGCATAAGCTAGGCTATGGGGTTTGGGCTTATTTGAGGCATATTGACTTGGGGAGATCTGTTTATATGAGATAGAGTGATTTGTTTCACCTCTAATTCTGCATGTGAGTTTTATATCGTGTCTTATAAGGGATCCAAGTCCCATTTATCACTTGTATAGCGTTATTTTCTAAAGACAGTTGTTTTATGCCTTGTATTGCTGCATTTCCCCACCCGAGAAGGAGAATATAGGCCATTCTCTTGCTGAGGTTATTTCATCTTCTGGTATGATGTTATTTTACATCTAATGAGCTACTCTACATTTCCATGCTCATGGTTTTCTAAAGCTCCACATTGGTAATAACTCAAATTATTCCCAATAGTGTAGTTGTTCCCATTTTGGGGATATTACAGTGGTATCAGAGCTTCCATCTTGGCTCAAATTGTGGATTTTAGATCCAATCAGAAGATAAGAAGAAGAGGAGAAAATTTATGGAGAGGATGAGCTTATTCTCATCCATTTTCAGATCTAAGAATAAAGAAGAAGATAAATGCATTGAAACTTCAAGAGGGTTTCAAGGAGGAGAGAGCTGAAGTGATACTTCTAGAAGGCTTCAGGAGGCAGAAGAAGATGCATGCACTTCCTGTTCTCATAGAGGAAGTGGAGAGCAAGTAGACCACTTAGAGCATGAAATCCTAAGTGGGTATTTTGCAGAATACAAGTGCCAACCTAGGGCTTTCAAAGAGACCCTAGATTTTCCTCAGTTCATTCAACTGAGAGAAGAAAGAAGACACTACAGCCAAGGGGAAATTAAAGGCAATAGATTCCTATTTTCTACATTTGATGGGTCAACTACAGTAAGAGCTTGGGCAAGGAAGCTTGAGGCATTCTTCCTACTACATCCAGTGGTAGAGAGGGAGGCAGTAAAAGTTGCAGCGCTGCACCTGGAGGGTGAAGCCAATGCTTGGTGGTTTAGTCACTTAAGCCATACAAGAGTGACTTCTTTTTCTGAGTTCACTCAAGATCTAATCATAACCTTTTATGGAGAAAGATCAGAGGAGAGAGGGTCCACACCACCATGGGAGGAGACATGTACCAGCGTTGCCACAGCCTTGGGAGAGCAGCCTTCTACATCAGCAGTTAAGGCAACCATTACATTGGAGGGAGGAGCCCTTGCAGGTCTACAAGAGGTTCCCACATCTCACCAAGGTATGGAGATATTTCCACTTTCACTTATTGCAGCAAATCTTTCTAAAATTTGTGGAAATGTGTCTTCATATAGCCCAGGATCAAACATTGTTGCTGAGGTAGAGCAACAGGATTGCACGGTGCTATGCAAGCTTGAATGGTTCAAGGAGCAGATGAACCATCATTCTCATGGACCCCTGTTGATTTGCACAGAACCCTTGAGGTTGGAGTGTGATCCTTTAGAGGGAGTCATGAACTTTGAGATGGAGTATGAGGCAGCAACTAGATCATTGGGGAAGCTATCAACGTTGTCAAACAATAGCAGTGAGGAGGCTTTGCCTTTATCACCTTTGGATCTTGATGGATTCAAGATGGCTATGGACATGAGATCTTCTCTAAGAGATCTCCAAGAGAATGCATTTCAACACTTCATGGCATGCAAAAAAGAGGAACTGCTTATGGAGGAGGATAGCCCACATGGGAAGAATGCCAAGGTGACGAATGACAGAAGGCATCCACATGGGGTTGAGTGGATGTGGGGGAAGAGCAAGAGGCTGGTGAGCCACTTGCAAATTTATGACACGGGGCAGCAAGAGGCAAAGTTGCATTGGCTACTCTTGAGAGATTTTGGTCATCATGGAACATATCCTTCTTCTAAGGGTATGAGGGAGGAGAGAACTTGGCAAGGCACTTGCATCATGGGGCAGCAAGGAGTGTGGATGTGTTATGATGATGTAATAATTATGTTTTCACCACATGAGTTGTATGATGGAGGTGTGATGGGGCAGCAAAGACATTTGTTTCTTTGGAGGATTGGGAGAGAGCAAGGGCAAATTTGCTCTCACACTTGGCATGATTCTGCAGGAGTAGGGGATGGCACTATCATAGTGCAAGGAGGATACTCCTCAACCTTAGATGATCTGGAATTACTTCCACCTTGGAAGGAAATTCTTGTATGCAGAAGCATTATGGGAGGAGTCTTTGACATGGGGCATGTCAAAGGATGGATTTATGAGTTGGCAAGAGCCTACTTGCATAGGTCAGCATCGCTGTCACTTTGGAGCAGGAAATTGTTGATGGAGTGTTCCCAGGATCATTTCATAGTTGATGCACTTGGTGGGCATAGAGGAGGTGAGATTGGTAGAGCAGTGGATGGACTCATTTTTTATTCTAGTAGTTCTCCTTGACTTGGATTTCCAGGCATGAGAAGGAGGATTTTCATGCAGCATGTGGTTCATTCCTCTTCATATGGGTATGTCATGCCACTATGGAGGATTCATCTATGGATCTTATCACCATCTTGTTTTCATTACATGGTAAGAATTCTGTTTTTGCATTTATTGATTGTCCAACACAATATTTGCATGCTCTTACCATTATTTTGCAGTGCATTGCTCCACAAAGGGGCAAGCTTATCCTTGGGCTCCATGGACCATTTTTGGCCAGCTATTATGATGGAGACAGCCATCTATTGTATGATTTGGGTTAAGTGTTCGGTTACTTCTTGTATGCTCAGTTGATATTGTTGACCATGCCAACCCCCTTTTATGTTTTGGCCATTAACCCTGCTTAAACCTTTCAAATTTCCTATCATGGCCTAAGAAATCCTTTTTCTGCTTACCGTTGCCCTTCTCCGCCTCCAAATTGCATAGTAGAAGGTCGAAAGACTCACTTTTAAAATATTTAAATCCTAGCCCCTTTGGTCCTAGCCTCCTACAGCTAGTCATTCATGTGACTCGAGCGCTAAACCCTGCGCCAGATCAAAAGGAGCTTATCATTTAAGGCTATCGGGCCTGCTCCGAGCCGTCTGATCAAACATAAATCAATGAACCATAGCTTCCCCGCCTTTGTGGACCTCGCGCCCTCTCTCATTGTTAAAGCCGGCCTGTTTTCATCGCACCGCCTTCCGAAGGCAGACGGTATTCTTCCAATCGCAGCGATTCCCTTCAGCGTTAGCCACGCGTCCTGGTGTACGACTGCAATACAACCCTCTATCGCGCATTATCATTCGGATAAAGTCATGTAGCGATATCCATGCTATCCGTTCGATCTGATGATCTCCATCCTACGGCCATCGTTCTACAAAGTTACGTGCATGATAATCCCTGTGTACGGTGCTCCGGGCCCGCAGTCTATCGCCCTCTTGTGAAGTTTCGACCGTCGATTTCATTTGTGGATCGTGTGATCTAGAACCGTTTACACGTTGCGTTGGTTGACCAAGTCCGCCTCCACGTCATCCTTTTCATACAATCTGTCGTACGTGCACCCATCAATAATCTACGTGTTCGTCGTATTCTTCTCAGTCCTTTATATGTTTGCTTTTGGGTCAGATTATAATGTTCACGATAAAAAAAACTCTCACTAGTTAACCCACCATTGTTGCGATGTGTTTTCCACCGCCACCCTATGTCGTTCCGTCATTCCACTCATCTGCACAACCGTCTCCATTCAACCTCGCCACGTCCATCATCCTTGTGTCCGATTTTCTTTAATAAGTTTGTGGGTCTTGCAGGTTTATGGCGAGGGGAAAATATCATAATTTACGGCATCCATTGCTGAAGCCGAGGACGCGTTACAGGGCTGGGTTTTCAAGTACCATATTCATGAAGAAAAATCCTGGGTAGTTGCCGAGATATGACCGCCATTTAAAGAGCAGAGGTTGAAAGCTATCAAACCCGCCAGGGTAATTCAAAAGCCAGATTTCACAGATGGAGATTTTAATGTTGCAGCAGAAAATATCAGGGGAAGATCAAGGAATGCAGCATCCGGCATTGGAGATTTTAAATTCAGATTCAAGGTTATAAGACAAAAGCGTACAAATGTCCCAGAAATCATATCCTCCAGGTCCCATTTCAGCAGGATTCTCTTTCAGGAAAGGACAGAATGTTTGTATTGTTTATTCTCTACAGTTTGTTCCTGAAAGGATATCCATCCAAAGAATTTACTTCAGAGAACCGGCCTCAGAGTACCTACAGCACAGCATATTAATTGAGCAGTATGGGTGCGAATGTTTCCGTCATTCTGTTTGAATTAAGCAAATTCAATGCACATCACCTACCTCATTCTCTAGAATCTTCAGGTTTCTCCTATAAAAGCCCAAAAGAAAGACATTGTAAGGGTTCCAGACTTTTATCAGAAAATGGTGCTGTGAAAGGGTTTTTGATATACATTTTGTAAAACTCTTGTATGAAGGCTCAGAGACCGTAGGGTCTCAGTGAGGAGGAGTTATATCTGTCTTAGAGGATTCTGGTCTTTGGTATCCCACAGTATGTAACTTTCTCTGATATGTTTAATATAATATTTCATTTCACCCATCTTCTTGTATCATGTACTGGAATGCGAGTGGCTCACTGATTTTAGGTAAGGATTTATCCTAGTTGATACCCATACTTGGATCAGTCGAGCGCTTTAAATATGGCTCAGGCGTGATATACTGTTTCATATGCATTTCATCCATATTTCTGCTATATTAGTTACTTTGGGAGGGTGCTTTTAAAACGCCATTGTCATGTGTGGATTCTTAGATTGATAAGCCCATATGTGGTTCTGTTGTGTATCTGGGTACCAGCTCAAGGTTAACTGATATCTTCTTAATATTTCTTTCACCGCACACACCTTCTGATATTTGATTTCTGTGGCATTTTACTTGAATCGGCCCTTTTTACAGTAAATTGTCTCTTAACTGTCTGATGCTTTTGTATTGGAGCTTTGCATCTTGTCTCTGCAACAATACTTTCTCTGTGACAGTTTTTGTAGATTTTGTTCCCATTTAAATCAATTTCCTTGTATTACAAGAGATAACAAGAGAGCTTTTGGATTGACACCCAAGTTATATTACATGCTCCTTGCTATGATAAGATGTCCTAGGCACTGGTCTATGGCAACTCTAGGCTGTCTCTAGGAGCGACAACAGATACATTCATCCATTTACTACTTGCTGGTAGATGTGGTGACTTACACAACTAGCTATCTATCAAGAAACAACTTGCCATGCTATTGTTTGAAGTTGCAGTGGAGAAGACTGCGTTGTGGCCATTTGGGAGACTGTTGGTACCTTCCAGCACCATATGAAACCCTCAGTATTTCTTTCATTATGATGTTGACCATGATCCTATTTTCTGATGTTATTCTTACCTTTATGGGGAGCATGGTTGGAGGAGGGACACTTTGGGTGGATGTGTTCTTTGGGGAGGAGGATCCCCACACTTTCTGCATTACATCTTCTAAGGGGAGCATGGGAAGAGGCATGGCCTCTACAGCAAAATTTTTGTTTCCTTATGAGGAGGGCCATGAGATGGATGTGATGCCATATGGTGGTGAGTTCTTATCCATCATGTATGAGATGGTTTGGGCCAACTTGATTCACAGTGCTGGAAGAGGGGCCTTTGGAGGTCTAGCTTCCTTCTTGCCATTTGAGGGCAACATTATGGCAGCCCAAGATCAACAAATTCTCTACACTTATCTTAAGTGGAGAGGAATAAAGTATGGGGTAGGCTATCTTGCCTACCATATTCAGATTTTCAGCCCACCTATTCTGCATGAGCTCAAGGTGGAAGAGATCCTTCATGAGTTGCCAGCCTGGAGGGTGACTAATTTTGTTTGGTTGATAGCTTGGGGAGGAGAGATTCAAAGGGGGATGATGAATCCCAATCTATATCAGCCCTCATGCCTCAAGAGGACCTTTAAACAGCCCATTATTGCCTCCATGGATGTTTCACTGTCACATAATGTCAGCAATTTGGGATGTTCCCCAATAGATGGTTTGCACATTTGGGAGGGGAAACTTGGAGATATATTGATGATGCAGCACCTTAATCCTTGGAGGATTTCACCTTATGAGGTTTCTACAGGGGAGAAGAGGATTCTCTTCAGTCCTATCCTTGCAGTTGCTTGAGGACAAGCAACATTTGGGAGGGGAGGACTATAATATTCCAAAAATTGAAACAAGCAAATTGGAATATTAGATTTTGATGCTTTCACTTAGAAGAGGAATAAATGGGAAGGAGGCTCATGAACAATAAAGGTATGAATAAATTCCACCTTAGTAAGGAAGGAGATCATCTTAGGAGCTGGTTTTACACTTCCAAGTGTGAACAAGGGCAAATTAGATGGGGACATAGTCAAGTTTGACTAAGTCAACATGCAGTCTTGAGGAGGAAGAAATCACTCAAATAAACTAGCTCAATGTGAACAAGGATCAGCCTAGACACACATATGAGAACTTGATTGAAGATCCCTTAGTGTGAAAAGAATCATTGCAGGTGGATTAGTCCCAAATGACCAATTCAACAACGCTGCTACAAATAGGAGGGAAGCCAACTAGGGAAGCGCAATTTTGAAGGAGAAAGCTTCACTAGGAAGTCACCTCAACATTGTGTGGGGTCCGGGATGAGGAGGCTCACCAAAGATAAAAAGGAAGGAATAGCATCAAAGAGATCATTTAGTATTCAGCTATATTTGGTCTTCTAACTATTTGCATGCTTCAACTGTTTAGCCAGAGTTGCTGCACTGCTTAGTGCAAAGAATTCCCGTACAGGAATTCCATCCTCTCTTTGGATCAGCTTGCTTAAGGGATCTAGAGGGAAGGATTTGAGCTTCAATTCAGCATTTGGCTTTGGGTCATTCATCCATATTCAGCTACAGCACAGTTCCCCTCAAAAAATACGTCATTTATGCAGGTGCAGCAGCAGCAGGGTTGCACACTAATTTTGTGCTAGTCTTTGAGGAGGAGGTGTTCATTTCCCTCCAGGAGATCCAATAAGGAGGGAATTTGGCTATTTTCTGTATTATTTAGCTATTTTATGTCATATTTAGTCATTTCTAATACATAGTTGCAGTAAACTCTGTTATTTTCTGCAACACTGCTTTTTGCACATGTATATTGTCGAGAACACTTACCTAGTGTCTTTCTCCTTGTGTAAAAGAGGTTAAACCTCCATTTCACTACTATTTGATTAATTCAAGTTCTATGTCAATATTATTTCATTATTTTCTACATAAAACCTCATTATAATAACATATTCCTTGCTTCAGTACTTTTTGCAGAAGCTAGGCTATGGGGTTTGGGCTTATTTGAGGCATATTGACTTGGGGAGATCTGTTTATATGAGCTAGAGTGATTTGTTTCACCTATAATTCTTTATGTGAGTTTTATATCATGTCTTCTAAGGGATCCAATTCCCATTTCTCACTTGTATAGCGTTATTTTCTGAAGACGGCTGTTTTATGCCCTGTATTGTCGCATTTCCCCACCCGGGAAGGAGAATATAGGCCATTCTCTTGCTGAGGTTCTTTAATATAATGGTATGATGTTATTTTACATCTAATTATCTGCTCTAAATTTCCATTCTTAGGTTTTTCTGAAGCTCCACATTGGTAATAACTCAAATTATTCCCAATAGTCTAGTTGTTCCCATTTTGGGGATATTACAGCTCACCATGTCTAAAAATAGACATACACCTAAAAATATCCTGTAGGCCCCAGTTAGTGAAGGTGCTTAATTTTCACTAAGCTCATCATCTTGTTGAATCTCAACACTCCCTCTCGACAAGATAGGGATTATCCTTCACCCTGATCCTGCCTCTATGGTATTCGAATTTGCTCTTGTTGAGCGCCTTCGTCAGAATATCTGGATCCTGATCTTCTGTAGGAATGTAATAAATCAACATGATCTTCCACTACACACAATCTCTGATATGACAATATCGGATATCAATATGTTTAGATCTATCATGAAACATAAGATTAGCCGAGAGTTTAATGCAACTCTGATTATCACAGTGTATCACTGTAGGATCTAAATGAGAACCGAACAAATCGACCAGGATCTTCCTCATCCAGATAGCCTCACAGGCAGCTTGAATTGCTGCCATGTATTCTGCTTTCACTGAATTGAGTGCCATGGATCTTTATTTGTTGCTGTACCAAGAAACTGTTGTAGATCCGATATTGAAAACCCCTCCTGATGTGCTCTTTCTGTCCGTTGGGCTGCCTGCCCAATCTACATCCGTGAAGCCATGCAACTTCACCTCATCCATCTGTCTGTACCATAAGCCATACTTAGATGTGCCCCTGAGATATCTCATAACATGCTTGCTTGCCTTCCAAAAGAGCTTGGTAGGCTTAACCATCGCTTGACTAAGCTGGTTCACCGCATAGCATATGTTCGGTCTTGTATTAACTAAATACATGAGTGAACCCACCAACTGTCGATAAACAGTGGAATCCACTACCTCTGCCAATGTAGCATCCTCTTTCCTACAATTTCCTGTAAGAGGAGTATCCATGGGCTTGTAGTCCTCCATGTGAAACTTACCAAGTATCTCCCGAGCATACTTGCCTTGAGACACAAACAGTTCACCTTTTTGCTGCCATATTTCCAATCCAAGGAAATAATGAAGGAGGCCCAAATCCTTCATCTCAAACTCGTTTGCAAGATCTACCTTGCATGAGTGTATCAACTCCTCATCACCCGTTAGTATTAAATCATCAACATAGAGAACAACAATTATAAGCTTACCCTCCACCACAATTTGGTATAGGTTTGCATCCGCCTCACTCTTGGTGAAGCCAACTCCTGTGAAATAGTTGTCGATCCATGTGTACCAAGCATGTGGTGCTTGCTTCATCCCATACAACGCTCTTTTGAGTCTGCACACATGTGACTCGTTGTTGAAGATCTCAAATCCTTCAGGCTGCTAAATGTACAGTTCTTCCTCAATGATCCCATTAAGGAACACAGTCTTCACATTCATCTGATGAATGTGCCAACCCATCTGCGCTGAGAGAGAAAGGATGGTCCTTATGGAAGAAAACTATGCGACAGTTGCAAAGGTTTCTTCATAATCAATCCCCTCGATCTATGAGAAGCCCCGGGCAACAAATCTTGCCTTATACTTCTCGACGCTCCCATCAGTAGCTTGCTTTACCTTGTAGATCCATCTTGATCCTACAAATGATTTACCCACCGACCTTGGAACAATCTCCCAAGCATTGTTTCTGACAATGGAGTCATATTCCTCCACCATGGCATCTACCCATGTGGGTTCCTGCACTGCTTCTTCAAAAGAAGATGGCTTTGTCACGATACACTTGCTCATAAGAGCCATGTATCCAGTAAATCAGTCAGGTGACTGTATTTGTCTGTGTTGTGATGTAGGGACTCCTACATTCTGTGCCGCATCAAGCTTCAGTCTCTCAGCTTTTGTGGTACACTTTCTGCCTGTTCTGATGTTTGGTTCTGCCTGAGTGGACTCCTCCACTCCATGAATCTCCTCATGTGGTTGATCCACATATAGAGGCTCATCTTTGGGAACAAGTAGTTCCTGCTATGCATGCAAGTGTATCTCCCTTTCAAGTGACAACTTCATGGCTTTCACCTCATTGAATTTTATATCCCGTCGCACCACAATCATTCGACTGTTTGGAAAATACATACGATAATTATGGGGTGTTTTTGTGTACCCCACAAATATCCCAACTTATGCAGTTGGCTCTAGCTTCTTCCTGGCATCCTTTGTCACATGAATGTAAACAGATGAGCCAAAAATCTTCAAATGAGAAATATCAAGCTTCTTACCAGTAAAAGCTTCTTCGAGTTTACTCATGCCAAGTACTCTATGAGGACAACGGTTTTGCACATAAACCACAGTGTTCCATGCTTCCACCCATAAGTGCATCTGTAGGCCCTGGTCATGCAGCATAGCTCGTGCAGCACCCACGATCATTCTGTTCTTCCTCTCCACGACCCCATTCTGTTGTGGGTTATGAGGCGCTATGAGTTCTCTTCGAATTCCTTCTTTTCTACAGAAGTGTTTGAATTCGTTAGAGATATATTCACCACCATTGTCGCTCCATAGAGCCTTCACTTGCTTCCCTGACTCCTTCTCCACCAATGCTTTAAACTCAGAGAACTTTGAGAATGTTTCGCTCTTCTTCTGCATGAAGAAGATCCAGCATCTACGAGAATATTCATCAACAAATATAAAATAATACCTATGTTTTGTTGTTGAAGCAACCGAGAAAGGTCCACACACGTCTGTGTGAATTCTCTCCAGGATCACCGAAGCACAGTTCTCCTTCTCATGAAAGGTGGTCTTCACAAACTTAGCCATAGTACATCCCTTGCACTGATCTGACTACACAAGAGTACCCTTGGGAAGTCCGGTAGAAATCTGCTGCAAATTCTTCAAGGTGTCATGGTGAAGATGGCCCAATCTCCTGTGCCATAATTCGCCCTCATCCCGGCTCACCACTTCTTCTGCTTTTCCCATCATTGCAGCGCAGCCATATACCTCCAGCTTGTAGAGATTCTTAACTCGAATCCCTATCCTCTTGGTTTTACCCGTTGTTTTATGTCGCAGGAAAGCTTTTCCCTCGCTGAAAACAACGTCATAACCTTTGTCCTCCAACATAGCGACCGATACCAAGTTCTTCTTCAGACCTAGAACATGCATAACATATTTCAACATAAATGGTTTACCTGACTTCCTCTCAAAGGTAATGGTTCCAATTCCAGTCGCACTGTATCTACCATCGTCGCCCATCTCTATATGCATTTGGAGATCCTTGTCCTCCAAGTCACTAAACAACTCCTTGTCTCCCGTCATATGGAAGGAAGCACCACTATCAAGATACCACACCGATCCCATTGTGCTTGAAACCAAGCATGCGATCAAAGAGAAATCAAGTTCAAATTGCGAGGCTAAGGCCTCACCCGCTGCAGCTCCAACAACCTTCTTGTTCTTCTTTTTCTGTGGGCAGTTAGTGGTGAGATTCCCATGTTCATGACAGTGAAAAAAATTCACTTTGGACAAATCCAACTTCTTGCCTTTAGCCTCGGATTTTGGATGGGATTTATTCCCCTTCCCTCTCCTTGCTTTGGCAGCCAAAGCACAATTCTCTTCATCATCATTCTTCGATGAAGAGCCATCCCTGGTATTCTGCCTTATCTCCTCCTGCACAAGATCCGACCAAAGTCGCTCCCAATCTAGCAGTTTCTCCCATCCATTGACAAAGTCTTCGTAGTTATGCCAACTCTTCGAAAGCCCAAGGAGAGCTAAGCTCACCAAGTCATCATCCTCAATTGTAATCCCCACACTCCCCAGCTCATCCCTACATTGGACAAACTTCATGAGATATTTTGGAATATTGTCGCCCTTCTCCATTTTAATTTTTCTGCGCTTATCTCTCAGCGCCAACTTCCTATGGTCGCTGCTGCTTTGGAAAAGATATGTCAAAGCCTTCCACATTGCAAATGGAGTGGCTTTCCCATGAATGCTTGACACAATATGGTCTTTCAAACCTTCCAACATAATTCTTCTTGTCTTCGCTACCTTCTTTTGCCATGTGTCAAGTACTGCAGCATCGCTAGAAGTAGGCTTAGGAACATCGCTATCGATTAACTCCTTCAATCCATCATCTTCAAGCACCGCCTCCATCTTGTCCTTCCAGGCTATGTAATTTGAGCTACCCTCAAGGGCATACTCGAATTGCAACCCATTGAAAGACATTTCAATGAATACTCAACTGTCGCACCAAGAAATTTCTGCAGCAAATTCGAATTGTCCACCAGCACAAAACTCAACACCGCTTCACAATTGCAATCTCCAGTGATTAACACTGCTCTTATACCATGTAGAAATTTATTAATACTGATGTATTACCGTATTCTCCTGATCTAACAAATTAATCTTATGTTAAATACATAATCCTTCCACTTAATTCTTTGCGGAAATTAAATCGCCAATTGCAAACACATGTGACGAAAATCAATTGCACATAAACATAGTTGTTTAACGGGAAAGCTTAAAGCTAAAAACCCCAACTATCATATATTATGTATATCAATGGATCATGTAATAATCTCATACAAAGCTTATTACGTCAAGCTCTCAGTACAATCAACAATCATTACACAATTTCATGCAGAAATTTGCATCTCTATGCACCAATTTCTTGTCCTCCTGACAGCCTACCTCCACTGCACAATCCCTATTGAAGAAGACCCTTGAATGAATTCAAATTGGCCTTGCCTTCACGGCGCAATCCTCATTGGCATCTCCAATGTGTTTAAGATGCATTGAATGCATCACTATAGTCACAACAGATAGTCCATCTCACCCTTTCACCTATCTCTCCACTGGGTCTCCATTGGAACTGACATGCAAGCAGTTAACTGTTGTATTTGTTCAGTTGTCAATGAGTCTCTAGTTATGAATTAATTAAATAATTAATTCACTAAAATCTCACTAGTGTATCTTTCAGTTAGACTAGATACAAGTAGCTCAACTGAGTTTAATTCACTTAATTGAGTTAAACTAAATAACAACTCATGTAACTACTCTTCCAACTCTGTCGTAACTTTTCCACTTCAATTCTAACTGAGTCCTCCATGCATGAACCACCAATAACCCTAGGAATTGCGTAATTCCTTCAGGCCACTAATTTTCCAAATCTGTTCACTGAAATAAAGTGCTCTAAGAGAATAAGTTGGTATTTATTGTCAGATTATTATTAAGGGCTAATAATAATCGACATGCATCTATTTTTAGATTGACGATCTATAAATAGACTTCGCCCAATATTCTAAAAATAGAATCTCATCTATTTTTCACATTTGACCAACCATCTACAAATAACATCTTGCAACTTATAGAATATGCTCACCATGTCTAAAAATAGACATACACCTAAAAATAGCCTTTGGGCCCCACTTAGTGAACGTGCTTACTTTTCACTAAGCTCATCATCTTTTTGAATCTCAACAATATGTAGCATTTATGTTTGTTGTGTCCTTTTTATTTCTGTTGTTTATATGTGTTGAGAATTAGGTAGGGCTAGGATTAATTCAAATTCTCTTCTTGATAATTACTTGTCAGCTTAATTCTCCTACTTATGTTTTCTCTTCTTAGTTTATTATGTCTTTCATCAAGTCAATTACCAAAAACACACAAGACCCAAATATAGGCTCTTCAAGCCAGGGCCAAAACCTCTCCCTCTTAGAGAGGAAAAACCACAAGAAATTCTTCTTATATAATTTCAGTTGACAAGTACCATGATCATGACTCAGAACCTATACAAGTACCATGTAAGCCTCCAAGACCTTATCACTGCTTCTTCAATGACTCCTTGGGTTGATCCTTCTTCTCTACACCTTCTTGCACCATTTTGCACCGTCATGCACCTTTCTACACCAAAACTAGATAACTTAGTTTAACAACTGAATGATCCTTATTTCTTCTCAACTCTAGGAAAACTTGGTTTCTAGAAATCCCTCTTATACTTTTTTGTTCTTATATTATGCCTCTATGGATGCCTTTTCATTCTGTAATATATCTCTTCTTTATATTCCAAAACAGATATACATTCAAGAGAGTGAATTGACTCCTTTCCTTCTGTTGACGGGAAAATTTGTTCGACCAACAGTAAGGGATCTCCACGGTAAAAAGTCTCGATTAGACTCTGAACCATTTGTGATAGGGATCTCGTCCGGGGTGTGGGTCTGACTACCACTGAATACTCCTTCTCCTGGACACAAATGAGCCCTGCAGAGTTATAGGCATACAGTTATCGGATGATACAAGACAAAATATCGATGATTGTCAATGAGCATGAAACACTACAAATAGAAAGATAAAAAAGAAACACGCGGCTGAAGGAGATGCTGTTAGCAGCATATCATTAAGGTCATGTTTGCAAGAGTTGTTCGAACCATAGAAGAAACAGTTCTACCTGGAAAGAACAACCTATACTTACTTGGGCGTTTTCGCGAATAAGATAGATGTCAATAATGAAGTTACTAACATCTTTTAAGGAAAACAACATACCATCATTAACAAATTTAGTGAGTTGAAATGTATGAAGAGTATAAGCAGAAAACGCAGATCAATTAATCATAAGATATCAAACATATAAGAAAAATATTCATAGTATTAACACATCGATTCTCATCAGATCCAACAATGGATTTTAGACAAATGCTTGTATTCATTCGAAAGGGGTTGTTCAATGCTTTACAATTCTCCTCTCTCCTTTGGAGTCCAAAAAAAAAAGTCCATTACAAGTCCCTTGAAGGGAGTATATATATGACAAAATGACCCTTGGGTGTCTTGAATTTTCGCCTTCCCACCTGTTGGTATGCTTTGCGACCTGAAGGAAAAAGCGACCTGCGACCTGTTCGTGGATGATGTGACCTGCGACCTCTCCTGAAGGCTGTGATTTAACCTGATCATGGAAGCATGTGCGTGATTGCAAGGTCGGGGACATCTACTTGCTACTCTTTAAGGAAATTCTGCCATGCTTGATAATCTGCAGCAACTGGGGAGACCAGAGGAGTATCTTCCCTTAACCTGTGTAGGCATTCTAAGGCATTTGGGATCAGAGTTTCTCTCTTGATCGTGACCTGGTTGGATAAGGAAGCCAGTTTGGTGTAAATCCAAACTGGCGTCACAACGAACTTAACTAAGTTTTCCTGCGATGCTGGAAGATCAGGTGTAGCGGCGGCTTGTCTAATAGGTTGCAGGAATGCTTGAATTTCCTGATTTACCTGTTCCCATGTCTTTTCTTCGTCCAGTGTACCTAGAGAAGGAATATGGTGCAGTTCAGCCATCGATTCAATGTCGATGATCAAATACTCATAGGCGGTCATCACCTTCTCTAGGTCTTTGAGTAACTTCTCCATGGATTACACCTTCATGCGAATTTAGACCTTGTCATTCTGAGTGCGAATCCAATCTTTCCTGGGAAAAATTTTTGGAGCCTATGGATATTTGTCTGTCCACTAACATTCTATCAAAGGTTGTGGAGTTTTCTTTCAGTTTCTCGTTCCTTTTCTTAGTTTCTGCTTGAGCTCTCAGTAGAGGTGCAACTGTTTGCTTTATGGTGAACATTTCCTCATATACCTGCCTCATGGTGGCTTCAAGTGTCACCAACTCTCTTTGGACAGTGAGTGGTACTTCGTTAATAAGGGTGTTCCTATCTTGAAGCTGTTGGACTTCTTCCCTTAGTCCTCTTTTTTCTTGCTCCGACCTAGCTTCCCTTTGTTCGGAGTCTTGTAATCTATTTTGTAGGGAGAGTATTTCCCTACTCATCTGGCTCACGTTTTCTTCTGTGGCGGCGGCGAAAGCAGTGCCGGTTGATGCTATCATTACTGGATTGGTCTTAGTGTCTAGGACTATATCCTTTTCTGTTGTGGTTGTGAATGGTGCGGCAGGGTTCCGTGCTAGGTATCTCCTCTTTTCCTGCCTGATTTTGAATTTGAACTGGTCATAAGTGAGTCTCGTCAGATTGAACACTTCCTCCTCCTGTCCTTCGGAGGTACTCAGTTCTGAGAGCGCAAAACGTGAATTTATTGCAGGAACTTCGATGGTCGGAAGCTCCGTTGATACCCTTGTTACTCGAGGAGGTGTCTTACTGCCCTCAGTGTCTTTGGAAGAATTTTCTTTTGACCTTCGATCTTCTTCCTCTTTTCTCTTTTGCTCCGCTTCTTCTTCCAATAGCTTCTCTGCCTCTACCTTATCCTGTTCTTCCTTTTGTCTGCGCTCAGCTTCTGCCTTATCTAGTTCTATCTTGAGCTGACGCTCAGCCTCTACTTTTGTTTCCTCTTCATCCTTCCTTTTGCATTCAGATTCTGCCTTATCTAATTCTATCTTGAGCTGACACTCAGCTTATGCTTTCGCCTCCTCCTCTTCCTTTATTTTGCGGGCCTCTTCCGCCTACTTCTTCCTCTGTTCTGCCTTTAGGTGTTTCTTACATTTATCCTCCTCCTCTTTTCCTCTCTTTTTAGCTTCTCATTGAGCTTTTGCTTTCTTTTCTTTCTGTTGGGCGGAAGAGCTATGGCCTGTGCCAGTCCGAGCCTTCTTGGCCTGGGAAGATGAGGCTCCTCCTAATTCATGGATACTATATTCCAAAGTTTGATCATCTTGGTCCTCCTGGTCAGTCAATTCCTCTGGGGTGATTTCCCTGTCCTTATTGTACCAATTTCTTACCCCATCTTCAGCTGAGCATTCAATATGTTGGTAGCTCCATTTAAATTTGGCCTATTTGCAATGGGCAGGGACTATCCTCTCAGGATCATATGTCTGGTGATCCAAAGGCGCCAGGAAGAATCCTCTGATTTTCTCAGCTTTCGCCTCCACTTCTCTGAAATCCTTGACTGTATAAGCACCAATGGTGAGCGGCAGTGTGGGCCATGGCTTCTTCTTACCTTTAGTAAGGACCTTCGAGAAGTCGGAGGTCATCTGATAACATGTTTCTTGAAGTAGCATCATGTCGGTGACGAATCGGGGAAGAGCATGGGGAGTTTTGAATGAACCGAAGACTCGGATGAAGGTGCCTTCTGCAAATGGAAACCAATGTGCCACCTTGGTTACCGTTTCCATGGCCCGCTAGGACATGCATGGGGTATCCTTACCGAACAGTTTCCCATAGAGTGCAGGGATGAAACTGTGTGCGATTGGCTCTATATCCTGCTTGTATTTGGAGTCCCAGAATACCTGTAACTCCTTGTGGATTGGGCGTGCATGCTCCCGATCCTAGTTGTGGGCCCATCCCTCAAAATGGAACCTGGCACAGACTGCATCCAATACATAGGAGGCCATGTAAAATTCGGATGAGTATCCCTCCTCGAGTGCTAGTGCTGCAGATATGTTTGTTTTGAGGGTTGTTATCAATAAGTTGGCCCAGTTGAAGCTGGTGCCATGTACGATAACGAAGTACATAAGAGATACCCAAGAACCGCTAAAGGTGGTGGCATTGAGACGACCATACATTCTACAAAGCATAACTGCTATGAGCTTATAGACCTTCTTGAGGCATGCTACTTGATACTCCTGGTCCTTCTTGACTTTGAACTTCTCTGGTTCTTCCCACCATCCTCTCAGGGTGTCTGCTATGGGAACCGCATGGTTGGTGGGCCATTCTTCTGTGAATGTTTTCTCCCGGGTCGGAAGTGCATAATAGAACTCTGCATCCTGGCCTTTTAGATTTCCAAATGCTTTCTCTTCATGATCCCGAATCACCCAAATCCTGGGGTCTATCCTTTGTATGATCCATTCAATAATTTCAGCGCACGGGAATATAAATGGGTGGGCCCCTGCGTAGTGAAGCTTTGACCTCTTAACCTGCACATATACCTGCCGGTCTGGGAGGTCCTCTGGAAATTCAAGTTGTGCGAACTCTTGGTATACTTGATACCAACTCATGCTTTCTCCTTTGCTGAATACACATGCGGTGTCCCCATAAATAGGGGGAGGAGACATAGGTATTTCACCTTCTGAGATCTTTATCTCCGGACTCTTATTTTTCTTGCGAACTGATGGAGGCCCCATGTCACTTGAGGCTGAAGAGATGGAGACGCACTCTAGTTCTGCTTCGAGGTTCCCTGGCATGTTCATAAAACAGTCCCAGGATAAGACAGATGCCATATTAATGAATTCTTAATACTCCTTTCAACTCTACCCAACTAAGTTCAAGGAAGGGGTGAACCCATGACCTAGCAACCCATTCCTTGGGTTGCTGAGTCGCACTGGTTTAAAACTTTAGAGGAGAGTGACCCTGTGACTTGGCAACTTGGGACTAGGTCACAAGGTCGCTGAGTCGCATTGGTTTAAAATTTCATGAAGATGCGACTTTGCGACTTTGCGACTTGCAACCAGGTCGTCGGGTTGCTGAGTCGCAAGGTTGCGATACTTCAGTTTTTTAGCAATACGTGACTTGGAAACTTAGCGACCAGGGACCGAGGTCGCTGGGTCATGGGGTCACGAGGTCACAAGGTCGGAGGTCGCACTAGGTTTGGGCGGACGAATTTGAAAGGCGACGCAATCTTTTACTCATCTTTAACCTAAATCAATAGGGGGAAACATGGAGGAGAAGTAATATATTGAAGAAGAAAATGCCATTTGAGGAAGAGACTGACACAGGGGAGGTTAGCTGGCTTCATCTACAAGTTTTTTCATAAGATGATAGGGTTTGGAAACTCATAGAGGAATGTAGGTTCTAAAAGGGTCTTAATGGAGGGTATATGGTGGTTTAAAAAGGCTAAAATAAGGGGGAAGGGGGAAAAAAATAGACAAAAAGGAAACAGCAGGAGGATTAGGTAACTTACTCGAGAAAATCGCGCTCCAGTTGGCCAGTCAGACGCGTTTTACTCTATGTTGCGTGGGTAAAATGCGACCTGCGCGACCCTTCTATATATAAAGGGGTCGCGCGTGTGGGCAATAAATGAGGTCGCTAAGTCTTGAGAAAACCGCGTTGATGATATGTGCGACCTCGCGACCCTGCGACCTTGTGACCTGGGGGTCGCGGGGTCGCTAGGTCGCAATTGTTTAAACTTGAATGCGATATGTGACTTAGAGATTTGGAGACCTGATAGGTCACAAGGTCGCTAGGTCATTGATTGGAGAAAATGTCGCTAGGACATTGATTGGAGAAAATGACCTATTATGCGAATGAGCGACTTAAGGCTTTTGAAAAGATTTGAACTCCAGGTTTTGACTTCGCTTCTCAATGCTCGGGGACTCAAAAAATTTAGAGGGTGAAATTTTTGGAGGGTGTTGTAGCGGCTACAACACCTTCATTGTGGGATAGAGATCTGAGGTAGGATTCCTTGCATTGTTGTGGTATCTACCATATCGTATTCTTCCTCATATTCTTCGTATTATGCCTTCTTATCCTCACTTCATATTACAGTCCAGACAGAGATATCTGAAACTGAATATATATATATATATGTGTGTGTGTATGTATGTATGTATGTATATATATATATGTGTGTGTGTGTGTGTGTGTGTGTGTGTGTGTGTGTGTGTGTGTGTGTGTGTGTGTGTGTGTGTATGTATGTATGTATGTATACAAACACACACATATATATATTGCAGCCCACACGAAAATATAATAACCACGTAATTCCTCACCAAAATTCTCAGTCATTAGCCTTCGCAATTCCTGAGGTTCTTCTCCGCACTGTTTCTTTCAGATGTCCAAAGTTGTTGTGTACAAATGAGCCAGAGACATGTCTTATATATACGAATGGAAAAACCTCCTTTTGGGCTGAAATGAAGGCCTATTTCTGAGCCGACTTGTGCAAGGGTATGGAAGTCGACTTGGTCACTCTACATAGGATGACTTGAGGAGGCAATTCAATGCAGATATTGAGCCACTTTCTGAGTCATGACTTCAAGGCTTATGTGACAATGTCTTAAGGCATATTATATTGACTTGACTCTTCATATACATGACTCTTTAATTAGTACATTTATGGCCAAATGACAAATCCTAAAAGACATCAAGAATAATTCTTTTGACCTATAATAAAACCTTTCTCATGAAACCCATGAAGCAAGCATACCAAAAATATATTTATAAAATCTATGTCTTCTTTATTACATAAATACATAATTTCATAGTCAATATGAAGACCGAACCTAGTTACATTTTCCAACACTCCCTCTTAACTAGGGAGGTATTCAAAATGGTCCATGGTCACTTTCAATCTAAAGAATCTCGTAAGAAGAATCGGATTGGTAATCACATATGTATAGCATCATATCAACCAGCATTGTCCTAGTGCAAGGCCTTGACTAACAACCCAACCTCTCAACGAGATAATGGGCTACAATGCTGGCGAGACACATGACTTATAGACACCATAGTCATTGTCTCTCCAAGATACATACTCCACCCAGGTGTTCCTATAGTATGACCTTCTTGGAATATTCTTCTCTTGGGTAGCCAACCCTTAAATAATATATGTCCCCAACTACTCTTATCTTGAATGCCCTATCTCATTCTCAAAGAGTATCAGATGCCAGATGATTACCCAATCCTCCATTCTGTCTTCCCAGGTGAAGATCATAATGACGCTTATATCCATTCTCTTCTCCTTACCTTCACTAAGACTTACAGTTGTTAGTACTAGCCTAGTGCATGACATATGAATTAGAGAACCATATACGTCACTCCTTCTTTAGTCAAGAAGGGCATACTTCAAGTTTATTCCAAGTAAGAAACTTACCACCAGGATCCCTCTCAACAAAGGACCTGCAGTAGTAATGGTGAGACACCCAGCTGCTCATGAATAATTCCTCCCCTCGATGTCATGGATTTCGATATTAAGGAATCTTCAACTTTTGGCTTCATAGGGCACAAATCATCCATCACTTTCATCCATGAGTCATGTCATCCACCTGAAAGTGATTCATCAATCCTTCTCATCTGATCCATCTTTATGCCATGTTGATTTCCTTCGAACCATATCCCAAGGATCTTACATCCTTTCACATGATTGGAAACCCTACATAAACTTATCCAGATAAGAACTTTTAAATCAAAAGTTGCCTCAGTAATGATCTTTCACCATGACATATTCTTGTAGGCATCAACATCCTTTATTCAAATCGACACATCTCCCAAATATATGTATTTTCAAGGCTCTTCTTCTTTACCATACTTCTATCAGAGTCTATATATCTTCCCAGGAGATCTCCTAGTCGCATCTTCTTGGCTTCCGAATGATAACCGCCTCTTGACATGGTTGCTCTTCATGATCTCTTCCTTTATTTCTCCACACAAATATAATCTCGGGAACTTCCAGTATCCAGTTCCTTGCTTGTATACAACCACCTCATATTTCATATGAGTACATGTTTGATTTCATCTGTTAGTGGCAACTTGTGCATTAGAAGAGATCCTTATTCCTTTGATCATACTTCTGAATATATAAGTCCATCACTTGCAACCATATGAAATGAATTCATAGCATCCAGTGTTAACATATAGATATATGTACCTCATCATTTTCCTTTTGAGTCATCATGCAACAATTTTACTAGAATGAAGAACTTCATTTACTTGACTTGCTTCATCAATATGCCATCATATCTTAATCCCAGAATTATGTAACATAGAATTCTCGATGAAACCTTTTTCTTTCTTTCTAACCAATGAATCCATAGAGAACTCCATTAGAAAATGTCAGCATATGTTTCCATGTTGATTATTGAATGATGACCCTTGATATTTTTTGAAGTTCAACAAGAAATTGTAGCACCTACACTAGTGTGGGACCAGGAGGTCCAAGCAGCACCTACACTACTGTGGGACCACAGGTCTTAGTAGCACCTACACTGATGTGGGATAAATTTGGTGCATGTATATTTTAGTTATCTCTTAATTAAGATAGACAATAAAAAGTAATCTAATCTCAAAATAGCTTGTAATAGTTAACTGAGTGTGATAAACTCAGTTAGCTCATGAATTTCTAATTGAGGGTAGTTGATGAGGCATGCAGAGTAATTCTAGTTGTAATAGAGTTCGAAGTGCAGTGGTGCATTAGTTAATGCAGGTTCTAATCAGTTTAACTCAGTTAAGTGAGTTAAACTCAATTGTGCTAGTTGTAACTATTTGATACACTAGTGAGAGATCAAGTGAATTAAATATTGTTTAATTCACAATCAATTATCTCACATGCAACTGAGGATTTAAAATTATTAGTTGCATGCATGTCAATTCCAGTGGAGACCCAGTTGAGATCTAGGTGAAAGGAAAGTTGACTATCAGTTGTAGGATTATTGGGTTGCACCCATGCAACCAAACACCCATTGAATTGCCCATGATCCTTGCATAGTCAAGGAAGGACAAAATTCCTATAGAATAGGGATTTCATTCCACATGAATTGCAAAAGAAAGGAAGGCTTTCAAAAGGCAGAAAATTGACTAAGTATTGGTTAGTTTTATCCAGGATAGTGTGAGACAGTTAGCTGAGTACAAGAGGGCTCTTATAAGAAGAGTTGAATGTAATTGTTTCATGTATCCATGCTGAATATACAATAGAAGATAGTGGGGTTTTGAGCAGCAATATTTCCTCAGAAAATTATATGTGTTGTGGTTTGATGGATTCTTATTTGCTTCATGTGATTGGAAATTGTGTTTTTAATTCCACAATTGATTTGTATAAGTGATTCAGTATTTATCTTTAGCACATTGTTAGGTCGGATTAAATCCATGATATACATGCTTGTTGTATAATTTCTACATGGTATCAGAGCACATAAAATCACAATAGTGAAGGAGGAGCTGAGTTGGTGACTGAATAGAATTCGAATTTGCAGAAAGACTTTCTTGGTGCTACAGTTGATTCAGGATTGAACTGGCTTTCAATGGCTTGAGATTGGAGTATGCACTTGAGGGAAACTCTAACTATATTACTTGGAAGGACAGGATGGAGGAAATACTCGAAGACAATGGCTTTAAGGAATTCATTCACAATGATGTTCCTAAACCCATTGTGACAGATGCTGCAAATCTTGATGCATGGCAAAAGAAAGTGGCAAAGGCGAGGAGGATCCTACTAGAGGGAGTACGAGATCACACTGTCTCAAGTCTCCATGGAAAAGTGACACCATATGCTAAGTGGAAAGATTTGACAGATCTATTTCGGAGCAGCAGTGACCATAGGAAATTGGCACTGAAAGATAAACTCAGGAAGATCAAGATGGAGAAAGGCGACTCCATGCCAAAATATTTAACAAAGTTTGTCCAATGACGGGATGAGCTGGGGAGCATTGGAATTATTGTCCCTGATGATGATTTGGTGAGCTTTTCTCTCCTACGACTTCCCAAGAGTTGGAATAGTTATCAATAATCTGTCAATGGAAGAGAAAAACTGCCAGATTGGGAACGACTGTGGTCAGATTTGCTGCAGGAGGAGTTCTAACGGAATACCAGAGATGGATCTTCATATAAGAATGAAGATGAATAAGATTATGCTTTGGCTTCCAAGGTGAAGAAATGGAAAGGAAAGAAGTTCCATTCCAAAACCGAGTCCAAAGATGCAAGAAGTGTCACATGTCCAGAGTGAAGTGTTTTCACTGTCACGAGCATGGGCATTATGCTGCTAACTGTCCACAAAAGAAGAAGAGCAAGAAGGCTTCAGGATCTATAGCTGGTGAGGCATTTGCCTCGCAATTTGAGCTTTAATTCTCATTGATCGCATGCATGGTGTCAAGTGCATTGGGATCTATGTGGTATTTGGATAGTGGTGCATCTTTTCACATGACGAGAGACAAGGAACTTTTCAGTAACTTGAAGGAGAAGGATCTCCATATGCATATCAAAATGGGTGATGATGGGCGGTACATGCCACCGGGATTGGTACCATTACCTTCCAGAGACAGTTAAGTAAAGCCTTTCAATTAAAATATGTAATGCATGTACCAGGTTTGAAGAAAAAATTAGTCTCAGTTGCAATGTTGGAGGATAGAGCCTGTGATGTTGTTTTTGGTGAAATAAAAGCTTTCCTATAACAAAAAACAACAAGACAAGCCAATAAGATTGGGATTCGAGTTAAGAATATCTATAAGCTAGATGTAGATGGTTGTGCAGCATTGATGGGCAAGGGGGAAAAGTGGTGAGCCTAGATGAGGGTGAGTTATGGCACAGGAAATTGGGCCATCTTCACCACGGAGCCTTGAAAGTCATGCAACAGATTTCTATGGGTCTTCCCAAGGGTACACTTGCACAATTAGACACATGCAAGGGATGTACTATGGGAAAACATGTAAAGGCCACCTTTCATGAGATGGAGAACTGAGCCTCGAGGATCCTTGAGAGAGTTCACACAGACGTGTGTGGACCCTTCTTTGTTGCTTCAAAAACAAAACATAAGTACTATGTGATATTTTTTGATGAATTTTCTCGTAAGTGTTGGATCTATTTCATGCAGAAGAAATATTAGACATTCTCAAAGTTTCTTGAGTTTAAATCACTGGTGGAGAAATACATGGGGAAGCAAGTGAAGGCTCTTAGGAGCGATAATGGTGGTGATTACATCTCTAATGAATTCAAGAACTTCTACAACAAAGAAGGAATTCAAAGAGAACTAATAACACCTCATAACCCACAGCAGAATGGGGTCGTTGAAAGAAATAATAGAATGATTGTGGGTGCAGCAAGAGCAATGTTGCATGATCAAGGCCTACCGATGCATCTGTGGGTAGAGGCATGCAACACTGCGGTATTTGTGCAGAACTGTTGTCCTCATAGGATACTTGGCATGAGTACACCATAAGAGGCTTTCACTGGTAATAAACTTGATGTTTCAAATTTTAAGATTTTTGGCTCATTTGTTTATGTGCATGTGACCAAAGACACCAGGAAGAAGCTGGAACCAACAACTGAGATTGGGATTTTTGTGGGGTACATTGAAACTCCCCACAACTATCGAGTGTATTTTCCAAACAACCGAATTACTGTTGTACGATGGGATATAAAATTTGATGAGGAGAAAGCCATGCGTTTGTCCTTTGAGAGGGAGCTGGATTTGATGAGGAACTCTTGGTTTCCAAGGATGAGCCTCAAGATGTGGAGTAGCCACATGCGGAGGATCATGGAGTGGAAAAAAACACTCATGCAGATCCATCCATCAGAAATGGTAGAAGGCGCACCACGAAAGCTGATAGATTGAGACTAGATGCTACAGAGAATGTAGGAGCACCTACTTCACAGCGCAAATCAAGACAGTCTCCAAACAGGTTTACTGGATACATGGATCTTATGAGAAAATGTATTGTGACTAAACCATCTTCCTTTCAGGAGGTAGTGCAGCAACCAATTTGGGTTGATGCAATGGTGGAGGAGTATGACTCCATTGTCAAGAACAGTGCATAGGAGATTGTCCCAAGACTGGTCAGTAAATCAGTGGTTGGATCTAGATGGATCTACAAGGTAAAGACATTTTTTGATGGGAGTGTGGAGAAATAAAAGGCCAGATTTGTGGGCCAGGGATTCTCACATATTGAGGGGATCGATTATGATGAGACTTTTGCACCAGTTGCAAGGTACTCTTCCATTAGATCCATCCTTGCACTCTCAGTGCAGATGGGGTGGCACATTCATAAGATGGATGTGAAAACTATGTTTCTCAATGGAGTCATTGAGGAAGAAGTGTACATAGAGAAGCTAGATGGTTTCGATATCTTCAACAGTGATTCACATGTGTGTCGACTCAAGAGAGCACTGTATGGGTTGAAGCAAGCACCTTGTGCTTGGTACACTCTGATAGACAACTATTTCACCAGACTAGGCTTCACCAAAAGTGAAGCTGATGCAAACCTGTACCAGATTGTGGTTGAGAGTAAGCTATTGATTATTGTTCTTTATGTTGATGATATAATTTTGACTGGTGATGAGCAGCTGATACACTCATGAAAGGAGGATCTTGCAAGGGATTTCGAAATGAAGGACATGGGACTCCTTCATTATTTCCTTGGTTTGGAAATATGGCAATAGGATGGTGAAATTTTTGTTTCTCAAGGCAAGTATGCCAAAGATATATTGGGTAATTTTCACATGGAGAGCTGCAAACCCATGGACACTCCTATTCCAGGAAATTGGAGGAAAGAGGATGCTACTTCTGGAGAGGTAGTGGATGCTACTGTATACAGGCAGTTAGCTGGTTCACTGATGTATCTAGTGAACACCAGACCAGATATTTTCTACGCAGTTAACCAGCTGATTCAAGCTATGGTTAAGCCTACCAAGCTCTTTTGGAAGGTGGGGAAGCATGTCTTGAGATACCTGAGGGACACATCAAAGTATGGATTATGGTACAGATGGACAGAGGGAGTGAAGCTTCAAGGCATCACGGATGCAGATTGGGCAGGCAGTCCATCAGACAGAAAGAGCACATTAGGAGGGATCTTCAACATACGATCGACAATAGTTTCTTGGTACAGCAGGAAGCAACGATCTATGGCACTCAGTTCAGCGAAAGCACAATACATGGAAGCAAGTCAAGCTGCATGTGAGGCTATCTAGATGAGAAAGATCTTGGTTGGTTTGTTTGGTTCTCAGATGGATCCAACAGTGATACATTGTGATAATCATAGTTGCATTAAACTCTCAATTAATCTTGTGTTTCATGATAGGTCCAAGCACATAGATATCCAATACCGCCATATCAGAGATTGTGTACAGAGGCGAATAATGTTACTTCAGTACATTCCCATGGAAGATTAGGATGTAGATATTCTGATGAAGGCGCTCACTAAGAGAAAATTCAAATACCATAGAGGTAGGATCAGGGTGAAGGATAATTCCTTTATTGTTGAGAGGGAGTGTTGAAGTTCAACAAGAAATCTCAGCACCTACATTAGTGTGGGACCAGGAGGTCCAAGCAGCACCGACACTAGTGTGGGACCACAGGTCTTAGCAGCACCACACTAGTGTGGGCTAAATTTGGTGCATGTCTATTTTAGTTATCCCTTAATTAAGACAGACAATAAAATGTAATCTAATCTCAAAATAACTTGTAATAGTTAACTTGTAATAAGTGTGATAATCTCATTTAGCTCGTGAATTTCGAATTGAGGGTAGTTGATGAGGCATGCAGTGTAATTCTAGTTGTAACAGAGTTCGAAGTGCAGTGGTGCATTATTTAATGTAGGTTGTAATCAGTTTAACTCAGTTAAGTGATTTAAAATCAGTTGTGCTAGTTGTAATTTTTTGATACACTAGTGAGAGATCAAGTGAATTAAATATTATTTAATTCACAATCAGTGATTTCACATGCAACAGAGGATTTACTATTATTAGTTGCACGCATGTCAGTTCTAGTGGATACCCAGTAGAGATCTAGGTGAAAGGGAAGTTGACTATCAGTTGTAGGATTATTGGGTTTCACCCATGCAACTAAACACCCATTGGATTGCCCACGATCCTTGTGTAGTCAAGGAAGGCCAAAATTCCTATGGAATAGTGATTGCATTCCACATGAATTTCGCAAGCAAGGCATGTTGTCAAGAGGCAGAAAATTGACTAAGTATTGGTCAGTTTTATCGAGGACAATGTGAGTCAGTTAGCTGAGTACAAGAGGGCTCTTATGAGAAGAGTTGTATGTAATTGTTTCATGCATCCATGCCGAATATACAATAGAAGATAGTGGTGTTTTGAGAAACACGCTTTCGCCGAGAAATTATCTGTGTTGTTGTTTGATTGATTCTTCTTTGCTTCATGTGATTGGTGATTGTGTTTTTAATTCCACAATTTATTTGTAGAAGTGATTCAGTATCTAGCTTTAGCACATTGTAAGATCGGATTCAATCCATGATATACATTATTGTTGTAAAATTTATACAATCTTGATGACTGCCTTCCATCAATGTTGTTATTAGTGAGGTTTCCAAGAGCTACTTCTTCAAGTGATCCTTCCGTGCTTCTATCATGATGCTATTAATATTTTTTCCTATCATACTATTTTACAACCAACATAAATCAGTTAAAGAAGAAGATGATCTAAATCATAATAGAGATCTTTCACTTCTTCTTTCTTGGATTTATTTGCATCAGGTTATTCCTTTTCATCTGTGACATGGACTTCTTCCTTTTTTCTCTCGTCCTTCCCAGATTTAGGAAAAGCCCTTTTATAATGCCCAATGTAATATTCCAAATAGAAATAAATAGTAATATAAAGCAACATAAACAAGCATTTACAACAAATAGAGAGACATCACATAAACAATGCAAATATGGAGAAACGTTGAGCCATTTTATTATGTAACTGAAAGATACAATGAGTAAAAAGGTGATCAGAAATATGGCACCTTGGCTTGCACAAGGAAATCTGGGGAATACTCTCAGAAATGCTTAAGGAATGGCTGCTCTGTCAAGGATTTCATAATCTCCAAAGGCTGTTGCTACTACTGTCGAACTGCTTCTACTACTGGAATGGTATGGCTCTTTGGGGTTGTTCCCCTACTCAAAAAAATATGAAACTCTGGGAATGAGCTCTCCTCCAAATACCGAGGAAAACCCAGAAAGGAATTTCGGAATGAATGACCTCAAGGAATAATGTTATCCCAGCGAAATACGCTAGCCCTGAATGATCCTTTGCAAAAAATGGCCTCCTCCTGTACCAAAATGATGAAATACTAAAGGGTTGATCCCCTCCCACTCTCTCGGGTTGAATCCCTTAATGAATCCTCACTCTCGAAACTGCCTCCACCATAAACTGCGTGATCTCTCCCAGAGACTGTGTTGCCCAAGAAAATGCATAATTCCTGGTTGAAAATGCTATGGCTCCCTCCTGCAAAGTGATGGATAGAACTCCTCACCCAAGAAGGCACTCGAAGTCACCTGGGGTTGAGGTTGGGATCTCTTCTCGGAGACACCCGGTGTGCTAAACAGCACTTGCAGACTTCTCTCAATAGCAAAAGCATGCTCAATGTCAAAAGACAGAAATCATAGATGCATAATAAAATGAGAGAATGAGGAGCCTCTTCCCCCTTTTATGCTTTGAGAGCCTTGCTCTCAGCTGGGCCACACCAAACTACGTTGTCCCTCTTAGCCTATGATGTCCCTCTCTCATTGTGCTGTCATGGGCCCACGCTGCCCACGCTGCCTCTTCCCTCACGCTGCCACTTCATCCTCTTGGACCCCACGCTGCCAAATAATTATATGCTCAAGTGACTTTAGGGAATGTTTATTTCTTAAGTGTAGGATATGTACCTCAGCACCCACTTTATTAACTAACTTAACTTTAGAAAATCAAACTGGCCAAAAATTAATATTAACAATTATCTACTGCTAATTGAGAATATTACAGTCCTCCCCGCCAAAACATTTCTTGTCCTCAAGCAACTGCAAATATGGATGCTGCAAAATTTTCTCACTCTCCCTAGTGGCATCCTCATCCGGTAATTTCCTCCACCTCACCAAGTACTCTCTGACTGTCCTATTCTGTAACTGCCTCTCCCTAGTGTCTATGATGGCCTCTGGCTGCAACACCAAATGACCCTCATCATCTGCCAGTGGAAGCTCCTCTGTTGCAGTCACCTACTGCCCCAATGCCTTTTTCAGGCATGATACATGGGATATGTTATGGATCCGACTACTTGCAGGCAACTCTAGCTCATATGCAACCTCCCCAATCCTACGGATCACTCTGTAAGGTCCATAGAAGTGGGGCTTGAGCTTCTCGGCCCCTTTCTGCTTCAACGTGGACTATCGGTATGGCTAAAGTCGTAGGTAGACCAAGTCCCCTACCTTAAACTTCCTCTCAACCCATCCCCTGTCGACATACAACTTTTGTTGGTTCTGAGCTGTAGCTAAGTTATCCTTAAGAGCCCGGAGTATATCCTGACTCTCTTGGATCCAATCCTTGGCCCTGGGGGCCTTGCTAGCACCAAACATCAAGTCATCCAAAGTCAAAGCATGATATCCATACAAAGCAGTACTCTCCCAGATGCAACCAGTGTAACCATGCCTTATTTGCCCTGTGACATAGTTTCGCAAGTAGCCTTCTAGCCACTTGTTCACTATCTTTGTCTTCCCATCCGTCTGAGGGTGATAACTGGTACTTGGAGTCAAATCTGTACCCACCAAATGAAAGAGCTCCTGCCAAAATCCGCCCATGAAACAGTTGTCCCGATCACTAACAATGGTCTTCGGAATACCATGCAACCTAAAAACATCCCTAAAAAAAAAATCCACTACCTATGATGTCGTATACCGTGCTGATATAACGAAGAAGTGTGCATACTTTGTCAGCCGATCAATGACTACAAAGATGAAATCCTTTCCCTGTACCGTGGGCAACCCTATGATGAAATCCATCGATATGCTCTCCCATTTCCCCTTCGGAATGGGAAGTGGTTGTAGTAATCCTGCTGGATGTTTCATCTCCCCCTTGTTCTGCTAACACACCTCGCACTCCCTGACATGCCGGAGTATGTCCTCCCTGAGGCCTCTCCAAGAGAACCTCTCCCTGATGTCCCTATAGGTCTTGGTGAACCCCTGGTGGCCTAATAGTGGTGAGTCATGTGAGGCACGCAATACCTTCTCCTTGAGCTGAGAGCTCCCAGTCAAGAAGATCTTGTCCCTGAAGTATATCACTTCATCCATCACACTGTACCTGTCATCCGTGATCTGTCCATCCAGTATCTTACAGGAAAAACGGTCCTTGGAGTACTCCACCAGTAGTTGAGCCCTTCAGTCTGTGTCTAAGCTCATCAGAGACAACGCTGTCAAACTGCGTGAAAGAGCATCGGCCACCACGTTGTTCTTCCCTTTGACATACTCGATGTCAAAGTCATATGCCTGGATCTTGTTGACCCACTTATGCTACCTCTCCTACAATTGCTTGTGCTCTAAAAAGAACTAGAGGCTGTTGTGATCAATCCTCACCCTAAAACTGTTCCCCACCAAGTAATGTCGAAACTTGGCCAGTGCATGCATGATAGCCAGCATTTTCTTGTCATATAAGGGATACAACCTCTCATGCAGAAATAGCTTCCTTCTTTCGAAATCTATAGGGTGCCCCCCTCTACATCAATACTGCACCCACCCCTTCTCCAGATGCATCACACTCCAAGACAAAGGGTTGCGTGAAATCCGACAACACCAAAACTGGAAAACTGCTCATCACCTCCTTGAGCCTGTCAAAGGTTCTCTGCGTTGGGTCCATCCAACTAAATGCCCCCTTTTTGGTAATATCTGTGAGGGGTGCAGCAAGTTGGAAAAACCCCTTGACGAACTTCCGGTAGTAGGTGCAGATGCCTACAAACCCTCGAAGCTCAGTCACGTTCCTCGGTTCCGGCCAATCCCGGATGGCCCAGATCTTCTCCTCATGGACTCTCACTCTGTCCACCTCAATGATATGCCCCAAACAGAGCATCTATGTTAGCCCAAATTCACATTTAGAGAGCTTAGCATAAAAAATTTTGTCCTCCAGAATGTGCAATACAGCCTCAATGTGTTTTAGGTGCTCCTCCCATGTCCAGCTGTATATCAAGATGTCATCGAAGAATACCAGTACAAATTTCCTCAGCTGACCACGGAAGATGTGGTTCATGCAGGACTGGAAGGTGGGCGGTGCATTGGTTAACCTGAAGGGAATCAAAAACTCAAGGTGGTTGTAGTCACATCTGAAGGTTGTCTCAGGGACATCCTGGCCCCTCACTCGAATTTTATGATAGCCCGAACTCAAATCAATCTTCGAGAAGAAATTTGACCCCCTCAGCTCATCAATCCATGGGATGGGGCATCATTTCTTCATGATCTTCTTATTGAGAGCCCACTAATCGATGCACATCCTTAGTGTGCCATCCTTCTTCTTCACCAGTACAATAGAAGAAGCAAATGGGCTAGTGCTGGGTCGGATGTGTCCCAACGCTAATAGCTCATGAATAACTCTCTCAATATCATCCCTGTAAGCTTTGGGATGCATATAGGGTGTAGTAATCACAGCCTGAATTCCCTACTCAAGCTCAATGGTGTGCTCAAACCCTTAATCCGGTGGCTGCCCTGGCAGTATATCCCCAAAAATTGTAGCATATTTGTCCAAAATTGACTACACATTTGAGTGAATGGCTTGTTCTATAGATTCTGCCTCTGAAACACGCAGCTCCACTACCCACTCTATGTCTCCCTTCCGGAAGTCTGCCTCCATCCAGTGTGCTGAAACTGTCTGCGGTGGATACGTGTGCATACTTCGTATCATCTCATGCTTACCTGTCTTCTTGTTTGTCCACACCATCTCTAGAGTCTCCTAGTCCTTAGTGACCTTCCCCAGCGTGATCAACCACTGCACTCCCAGTATCACATTGGTGTCTGGAATGTCCACCACAAAGAAATGACCTATCAAAGTGAAAGTCCCCATGGTCACTGCCAATGCCGGTACATATCTAGCACGCCGCTTAGTTCTGGCACCCGGTACCAGTACTGAAAATCCATCAAAACTCTTTGTTGGTATGCTCCTCCACTCTACCAATTGTGCATCAATAAAGTTATGGGTGGCCCCACTTTCAACTAGCACTGACACACATTTTCCCTTCACGGCGCCATGGACACGCAGTGTCAAATACTTGGGAACCCCTCGCAAAGAAGCAAGGACTCCCTGCGTAGGTGCAAACGCTACCCCTCCTGCTCCTGGAGGTGGAGGTGGTGGATGATCCCCTCTTTTCACTATAGCATTGCCTCCTGCCTCTATCTCCTCATACGCATCTTCTTCCCTGTCACTGTCAAAGAAGACCTCTATGTAGTGTGCCTTCCCTGCAACACATCGATTTCCCGGTGCCCATGGCTCCTGAAAAGTGAAGCATAGCTTCCTCCATCTCAAATATCTCCGGGTACCTGCCCCCTCTATTCTAGTTACAGGGTTTTTTGTCCTTCTTGAGCTGTAAAAAATTAGGGAAAGTGAGAGCTTCACCAAACTCTCGCCCATAGGACTGATACTCAGCAAAATAATCCCCCATATGAACCGGCTTCGGCTCCTAAGGTGCTTTTGTTCTGGTTCCTGTAACTAGAAATGTGGGCATCATGGAACGTGGGGGAGTAATTGATACAACCTACTGCGCTGTGAGCTGCTCCTGCAAATGGTGGGAAGTGTCAGACCCTTCTCCGATGTGAAAACCCCTTGGGGTTTCACGCTGTCTCTGGTCTGCAATAAAATTCTGCCCCATCTCTTATATCCTTCTCGATAGCTCCTGCACAGACTTTATGAGGAGTTTCCCGAACTCTCTCCCTTCATCCTTCTCCTCTACCATTGGTTCTTCCTCCTCTGTGTCCATTACTGGCACGCAATCTCCCTCTCCAAAAGTGGCCTCAAGCCTCTGCTCTTGGTCCTTGTATTTCCTTCCTCGATAAGTGATATATGGTTTTCCTACTAGTGTCATAGACAATATGCTCCACAGGCTGAGCCAAGTCTATGAGCTTTGATACCACTGTAATATTCCGAATAGAAATAAATAGTAATATAAACCAACATAAACAAGCATTTACAGCAAATAGAGAGACATCACATAAACAATGCAAATATGGAGAAATGTTGAACCATTTTATTATGTAACTGAAATATACAATGAGTACAAAGGTGATCATAACGATGGCACCTTGTCTTGCACAAGACAAGCTGGGGAATACTCTCAGAAATGCTCAAGGAATGGCTGCTCTGTCAAGGACTGCGTAATCTCCAAAGGCTGCTGCTGCTACTGCTATAATGGGATGGCTCTTTGGGGTTGTTCCCCTGCTCATAAAAATATGAAACTCTGGTAATGAGCTCTCCTCCAAATACCCAGGAAATCCCATGAAGGAATTCCATAATGAATGACCCCGGAATTTGACCTCCCTTGAGGAATAACGCTATCCCAGTGAAATATGTTGGCCCTGAATGATCCTCTGCAAACAATGGCCTACTCTTGTACCAAAATGATGAAATAGAGAAGGGTTGATCCCTTCACACTATCTTGGGCTGAATCCCCTGATGACTCCTCACTCCCGAAACTACCTCCACCATAAAGTGCGTGATCTCTCCTAGAGATTGCACTGCCCAAGAAAATGCGTTATTCCTGGTTGAAGATGCCATGGATCCCTCCTGTAAAACGATGGATAGAACTCCTCACATGAGTAGGCACTCGAATTCCCCTGGGGTTGAGGTTGGGATCTTCGCTCAGAGACACTTGGTATGCTAAACAACACTTGCACACTTCACTCAATAGCAAAAGCGTGCTCAATGTCAAAAGACATAAATCATAGATGCATAATAGAATGAGAGAATGAGGAGCCTCTTCCCCTTTTTATTCTTGAGAGCCTTGCTCTCACTCAGGCCCCACCAAATTGCGTTGTCCCTCTTGGCCCACGTTGTCCCTCTCTCACTGCGCTGTCATGGGCCCATGCTTCCCACGCTGCCACTTCGTCCTCCTGGGCCCCACGCTGCCAAATAATTATATGCTCAAGTGACTTTAGGGAATGTTTATTTCCTAAGTTTAGGCTATGTACCTCATCACCCACTTTATTAATTGACTTAACTTTAGAAAATAAAACTGGCCAAAAATTAATATTACCAATTAGTTGCTGCTAATTGGGAATATTACACCCAAGTTCATTACATCCAAAGCATCATACTTTGTCCATATTTCTTCTTTTATTCTGAGGACCAAATGTATCGAATCTTTCTTTCTTCCTAGATATGGCTGCAAAGGCTTGATTCCCTTCACTTGATCTTGTATAAGATTTGGCTTTCATTTCCTCTATTTTACATAGAGACCATAGATCATGGAATGGTGTTGCTTATTTCTTCCTGTATAAGCTTGAAGTGACATTTCCCCATTCTTTCGGTAGAGCATTCAACACCATTGTAGTCATCTCATTGTTAGACATTACTTCTCCCAATTCCTGCAGTTGGTCTCTAATTTCAAAAATCCTCATAAAATATGATGTGATTCCTTCCTCTCTTGACAATTTCATCTTGTATAGTTCTTGTCTCAGAGAGATTGCTTCTCCTGCAGTACTCACAGAGAATAGCTCCACCAGTTTCTCATATATTTCTTTCACAGTTTCTAGTTTTGATATATAGGGTATGATTGAGTCCTTAATGGATTCTATGAGAATCCTCCAGGCTCTGATTTCTCCTTTCATGTATTTGGCATGGGTTGGAGCATCTTCTTTTGAGGGTTGAATTGTATATCCTTCGATGTAGCCCATAAATTCATTTTCAATTAGATTCAAATATATCCTCTTCTTCCATGCACTAAATTTTGATGACCCAACCAATTTGTTGCTCTCTTTGCAATTAGTCATTTTGACATATTTAGATAAGGTCATAGATACTTACTTGAGTAGGGTGACTTCCTTCTCTAATTGCTTCCTTGATGATGATGAAGATGAAGTTAAGAGCTTCTTCTTAGATTGAATTTTCCAATGTAGGTGACCTTGGATCCTTGATGATAAAGGATGTCTTCAAAAAGATGACGTCTCTTCCAAAAATGTCTTCAATATAAATCTTTGATGGTGAAGATTATCTCCTTGAAAGTGAATATTCCTTGCAAATTGATTTGAATTTTCAATCTAGACTTTGATTCTTGCTTCCTTGAGTGTCTCCTTGTCAAGTGGCCCTTGTTTTTAGCACCTTAGCTCTGATTCCATGTTGAGAATTAGATAAGGCTAGGTTTAATTCAAATTATCTTCTTGATAATTATTTGTGAGCTTACTTCTCCTACTTATGTATTCTATTATTAGCTTATTATGTCTTTCATCAAGTCAGTTACCAAAAACACACGAGACACAAATATGGGCTCTTTAATCCAGGGCCAAAACCTCTCCCTCTTGGAGAGGAAAACCCACAAGAAATTCTTCTGATAGACTTTCAGTTGACAAGTACCATGATCATGACTCAGACCCTTTACCTATGTATGGCTCCAAGACCTTATCACTGCTTCTTCAATGACTCCCTGGGCTGATCCTTCTTCTCTGCACCGTCTTGCACCATTATGCACTGTCATGCACCTTTATGCACCAGAACTAGATAACTTAGTTTATCAACCAAATGATCTTTATTTCTTCTCGACTCTAGGAAATGTCAGTTCCTAGATCTCCCTCTTATACTTTGTTGTTATTATATTATGCCTCTATGGATGCCTTTCCGTTTTGTAATATATCTCTTCTTTATATTCCAAAACAAAGATACATTCAAGATAGTGAGTTGACTCCTTTCCTTCACTATGGGATAGAGATCCGAGGTAGGATTCCTTGCATTGTTGTGGAATCTATCATATCATATTCTTCCTCATATTATTCGCATTATGTCTTCTTATCCTTGCTTGATATTACAGTCCAGATATATATATATATATATATTGAAACCACACAATAATATACTAATCACGTAATCCTTCACCAGAATTCTCAGTCATTATCCTTCACACTTCCTGAGGTTCTTCTCCGCACAGTTTCTTTCAGATGTCCGAAGTTGTTGTGTACAAATGAGCCGCAGACATGTCTTATATATACAAATGGACATGCCTCCTTCTGGGCTGACATGAAGGCCTATTTCTGTATCGACTTGTGTAGGGGTATGGAAGCTGACTTGTTCACTCTACATAGGCCAACTTGAGGAGGCACTTCAACGAAAACCTTGAGCCACTTTATAAGGCATGACTTCAAGGCTTATGTGACAAGGTATTGAGGCATATTATATTGACTTGACTCCTCATATACATGACTCGTTAATTAATACATTTATGACTGGATGACAAATCCTAAAAGACATCAAGAAGAAGTATTTTGACCTATAATAAAACCTTTCTCATGAAACCCATGAAGCAAGCATACCAAAAATATATTTTTATTATCTTTGTCTTCTTTATTACATAAATACATAATTACATAGTCAATATGAAGACCGAACCTAGTTACACTTTCCAGCGATATGTTGGTTATGCATATGATTTATGACAATAATGATGTATGGATCTCATCATGTTTTGATTTATAAATGAATGAACAATGAATATGTGACATAATAGATGATAATGTATTTGATGTGATACGGCATCAATGCTTCTTAGCGATTCTCATATAAGTATGAGACCCCTATACTCAGATTTGTTATTATATACTGTAGATTACATGTTCATGATGTGTTCGACGAAATGTCTGTCATGGTTAGGCTTGGTTAGGTCAAGTCCTTGATCAAGTTTAGTGTTAGAGACTTTGTCTTGGTGTAATTTATTGTCTTGGAAAGTCTCACCAAGTTCTGGGCAGTGGTATGGAGACAAGCCTTGAAAAAGTGGTTGAAATCCCGTAGTCTCTAGCATAGAACTTGTTGAAAAAGACTGCAATCTCTCCCTTGCAGGCATTGTGGGAGCTACTAGAGGGTTCCATTCACATGGAGACCTTGTAATGGGAGCGACTAGGGGTTTAATTCATTGAAAGGCTAGGTTAACTCAAGGGTTGGGCACCTAGAGTGGTGGATTAGCTCCCGAGTGTCCTTTAGCACATGAGGGAGGTCTGTAAAGTGTTGGTTCGTCAGTTCCACTTCCTTAACTGCACTTAGGGAGTTGAATCATGCCATAGTAACTCTTCGTTACATGTTTACCCCAGTGGATTGGTTAGCTTGTGTACATATGGGAGGAGGGTGTTACAGGAAATGTTGTAATGTTTAACATTTTGACTTGGTCAAAATAAATAAATAAGAATTAATAATCATAATTATCATTAAAACATGTTAACTCTTATTGAATTACATAAAACTAAAACTACAACAAAATTTATAATTATATTTATATTTATAATTATTATTAATTATAATTAATAATTAAACCAACCTATATCCATCTTAATTACAAATCTATCGAGCCAACAGGGGTTTGGTTCGATGGTGAAGAGTGTGTTGTTAAGACACTCATGATGAAAAGGTCATCATTTCCAATCCCCTAAAGGCAAAAAAAATCCAACCATGATAAGGGTTGGTGTGGCCGAGGCTGGGTGCGATCCTCGGGTGATTTTGACGGCTTAGATGCCCCTCGGTCGCAGTTTTTGAGACCATAGGTTTGGCGTGAAGTCATGTAAGGACCCACATTACTCGCAATGCAAACTTATTTAGAGTGAAAAGAGATTTGATCCCTCTCCACTTGGCCACTTGGAGTTAAGATGGATCTAGTCCGGTAGAGATGTTGTGTGATTTTAGCATTTCTACTTGGTCCAAATAAACTAAAACAAAATAAAAATAAAAACAAAACAAAATAACAAAATAATATAAAATAAAATAAAAAACATAAAATTTGCGAGCTCAATATGGCAGAGATGTTGAAAATGGATTTAGAGTGACGTAGTCTAACTTATAGATGAAATAGTCATTTTTTTCTGGTTAATTGCGATGAGAGACACTCTACAACCCAATATGGGTGTAGATCTCTAAACGTAAACATTTAACATGTAATGTTAAAAAAAAATAAAAAAATAAAAAAAAATAAAAAACATAAAATTTGCCAGCTCAATATGGTAGAGATGTTGAAAATGGATTTAGAGTGACGTAGTCTAACTTATAGATGAAATAGTCATTTTTTCTAGTTAATTGCGATGAGAGACACTCTACAACCTAGTATGAGGGGAGCTCAATATGGTAGAGATGTTGAAAATGGATTTAGAGTGACGTAGTCTAACTTATAGATGAAATAGTCATTTTTTCTGGTTAATTGGGATGAGAGACACTCTACAATATGAGGGTAGATCTGTAAACGTAAACATTTAACATGTAATGTTTAACATTTAACATTTTTAATCTAATGTTTAACATTTAAAATTTTTAATCTAATGTTGTTCCTATTTAAAAATCAATCTAATTATTATTATGTATAAACACAATATAAATTTAAAATATGAAGAGTTTTAGGAATACTAAAAGAAGAGGTATGATATATAAATATAAATATAAATAAACCAAATGTATGGTAAATAAATAAAACCTCTTTTTATACTTACTCTAGAGGTATGGTAAATAAATAAAAATATAAATAAACTAGAGGTATGGTAAATAAATAAAACCTCTTTTTATATTTACTCCATAAACCTCTTTATATTTACAAAAACTCAAAAAGAGGTTTGATTTATGTGAAGCCTATGGGCCAAATACCATATTTATAAAAGAGGTATGGTAAATAAATAAATATAAAAGAGCTATAAAGAGGTATGGTAAATAAATAAAAATATATCAATAGGATTAGAAATCAATATCTAATTATATACCAAGCCCATGGGCCAAATACCATGGTAAATAGATAAAACCTTTTTTATATTTACTCCATAAACCTCCTTATATTTAAGAACACTTAAAAAATAAAGGTTTTATTTAGGTGAATCATATGGACCAAATTATTTTTAATACCATGTGAACAAACATTATTAACCATAATATTAATATTAAAAGGTTAATATTAATATTATTATTAAATCTAACATCATATTAATATATTATACTATTAATATTATAAAATTTAATAACTTTGGATTAATACAATCAATATATATATATATATATATATATGGGATGGAAAAACAAAGATATAGAGCAATAGAGGTGGAGAGATAGGGGGAGTGACAAGAGAGATATGGAAATAAAATGAAGGAAAGGGGGGAGGAGGAATGAAGAGAGAGAGAGAGAGAGAGAGAAAGAGGAGTGAGAGAGGTAGAGTGTAGAAATTATATACAAGATGCATGTATATATCCAGATTCTCCTGATCTAACAATATTTTTATTCTTGCTAAATACAGAATCCTTCCACTGTTAATATTTTGCGGAAATTAAACATTCAATTGCAAACACATGAAGCAATAAAAACAATCGCACATAACACAATTGTTTAACGAGAAAGCCTGAAGTTGAAAACCCCAACTATCATATATTATGTATCATGGAGATCATGTAACAATCTCATACAAAGCTTAGTACATCAAGCTCTCAGTACAATATAGATTCATTACACACTGTCATGCAGAAATTTGCATCTCTATGCACCAATTTCTTGCCTCCTGACAGCCTGCCTCCACTACGTAATCCCTGCTGAAGAATAGCTCTGAATGAATTCGAATTACCCTTGCCTTGACTACACAATCCTCATTGGCAACTCCAATGTGTGTGTGGTGCAATCAATGCATCACTATAGTCACAACAGATAGTCCATCTTGCCCTTTCACCTATCTCTCCACTAGGTCTCCATTGGAACTGCCATGCACTATAGTTAACTGTTGTATTGTTCAATTGATTAATGAGTTATTATTTGTGAATTAATTAACTAATTAATTCACTCCACTCTCACTTGTGTATCATTCAGTTAGACTAGATACAACTAGCTCAACTGAGTTAAACTGAATAACAATTCCATGAACTACTCTTCCAACTCTGTCATAACTTTTCCACTTCAGTTCTAATTGAGTCCTCCATGCATGAACCACCAGTAAACCCTAGGAATTGCGTACTTCCTTTAGCCTACTGATTTTCCAAATCTGTGCACTGAAATTAAGTGCTCCAAGAGAATAAGTTGTTATTTCTTATCGGATTATTATTAAGAGCTAATAATAATCGACACTCTATTTTTAGATCGACGATATATAAATAGACTTCGCCCAATATTCTAAAAATATAATTTCGTCTATTTTTCCAATTTGACCAGCCATCCACAAATAGCATACTGCAACTTCTGAAATATGATCACCATGTCTAAAAATAGACTTGCGCCAAAAATAGCCTGTGGGCCCACTTAGTGAAGGCAACTCATTTTCACTAAGCTCATCATCTTGTTGAATCTCAACACTCCCTCTTAACAAGATAGGGATTATCTTTCACCCCAATCCTGCCTCTATGGTATTCTAATTTTCTCCTGTTGAGCGCCTTCGTCAGAATATCTACATCCTGATCTTCCGTAGGAATGTACTGAAGCAGCATAATCTTGCGCTGCACACAATCTATGATATGATGATATCGGATATCAATATGTTTAGATCTATCATGAAACACAGGATTAATCAAGAGTTTAATGCAACTCTGATTATTACAATCTATCATTGTACGATCTAAATGTGAACCAAACAAACCGACCAAGATATTCCTCATCCAGATAGCCTCACATGCAGCTTGACTTGCTGCCATGTATTCTGCTTCCACTGAACTGAGTGCCACGGATTTTTGTTTCCTGTTGTACCAAGAAACTGTCGTAGATCCGATACTGAAAATCCCTCCTGATGTGCTCTTTCTATCTGTTGGGTTGCCTGCCCAATCTGCATCCTTGAAGCCATGCAAATTCACTTCATCTGTCTGTCTGTACCATAAGCCATACTCAGATGTGCCCCTGAGATACCTCAGGACATGCTTGCCTGCCTTCCAAAAGAGCTTGGTAGGCTTAACCATCGCTTGAGAAAGTTGGTTCACCGCATAGCATATGTCCTGTCTTGTATTAACTAAATACATGAGCAAACCCACCAGTTGTCGATAAACAGTGGCATCCACGACCTTTGTCGATGTAGCATCCTATTTCCTCCAATTTCCTGGAAGAGGAGTATCAATAGGCTTGCAGCCTTGCATGTGAAAATTCTCCAGTATCTCCCGGGCATACTTGCCTTGAGACACAAACAGTTCACCTTCCTGCTGCCATATTTCCAATCCAAGGAAATAATGAAGGAGGCCCAAATCCTTCATCTCAAACTCCTTTGCAAGATCTGCCTTGCATGAGTGTATCAACTGCTCATCACCCTTTAGTATTAAATCATCAACATAAAGAACAATGATTAAAAGCTTACCCTCCACCACAATTTGGTACAGGTTTGCATCCGCCTCACTCTTGGTGAAGCCAAGTCTAGTGAAATAGTTGTCGATCCGAGTGTACCAAGCACGAGGTGCCTGCTTCAGCCCATACAACGCTCTTTTGAGCCTGCACACATGCGACTCGCTACTGAAGATCTCAAATCCTTCAGGCTGCTCAATGTACACCTCTTCCTCAATGATCCCATTAAGGAACACGGTCTTCACATCCATCTGATGAATGTGCCAACCCATCTGCGCTTAGAGAGCAAGGATGGTCCTTATGGAAGAATACTGTGCGACAGGTGCAAAGGTTTCTTCATAATCAATCCCTTCGATCTATGAGAAGCCTCGGGCAACAAATCTTGCCTTATACTTCTCGATGCTCCCATCAACAACTTGCTTTACCTTGTAGATCCATCTTGATCCTACAAATGATTTACCCACCGGCCTTGGAACAATCTCCCAAGCAATGTTTCTGACAATGGAGTCATACTCCTCCACCATGGCATCTACCCATGTGGGCTCTTGCATTGCTTCTTCAAAAGAAGATGGCTCTATCATGATACACTTTCTCATAAGATCCATGTATCCAGTAAATCGGTCAGGTGACTGTCTCTGTCTGCGCTGTGATGTAGGGACTCCTACATTCTGTGTCGCATCAAGCTTCAATCTCTGAGCTTCTGTGGTACACTTTCTGCCTTGTCTGATGTTTGGTTCTGCATGAGTGGACTCCTCCACTCCATGAATCTCCTCCTGTGGCTGATCCACATCTAGAAGCTCATCTTTGAGAATAATAAGTTCCTCCTCTGCATGCAAGTGTAGCTCCCTCTCAAGCGACAACTTCATGGCTTTCACCTCATTGAATTTTATATCCCGTCGCACCACAGTCATCCGACTATCTGGAAAATACACACGATAATTATGGGGTGTTTTTGTGTACCCCACAAATATCCCAACTTCTGCAGTTGGCTCCAGCTTCTTCCTGGCATCCTTTGTCACATGAATGTAAACCGATGAGCCAAAAATATTCAAATGAGAAATATCAGGCTTCTTACCAGTAAAAACTTCTTCAGGTGTACTCATGCCAAGTACTCTATGAGGACAATGGTTTTGCACATAAACCACAGTGTTGCATGCTTCCGCCCACAAGTGCATCGGTAGGCCTTGGTCATGCAGCATCGCTTGTGCAGCACCCACGATCGTTCTATTCTTCCTCTCCGTGACCCCATTCTGCTGTGGGTTATGAGGCGTTATGAGTTCTCTTCGAATTTCTTCTTTGCTACAGAAGTCTTTGAATTCACCCGAGATGTATTCACCACCATTATCGCTCCGTAGAGCCTTCACTTGCTTCCCCGACTCCTTCTCCACCAATTCTTTAAACTCATAGAACTTTGAGAATTTTTCGCTCTTCTTCTGCATGAAGAAGATCTAGCATCTACAAGAATATTCATCAACAAATATAACATAATACCTGTGTTTTGTTGTTGAAGCAACCGAGAAAGGTTCATACACGTCTGTGTGAATTATCTCCAGGATCACCGAAGCACGGTTCTCCTTCTCATGAAAGGTGGTCTTCACAAACTTACCCATAGTACATCCCTTGCACTGATCTGAATACGCAAGAGTACCCTTGGGAAATGCAGTAGAAATCTGTTGCAAAATCTTCAAAGCGCCATGGTGAAGATGGCCCAATCTCCTGTGCCATAATTCACCCTCATCCTGGCTCACCACTTCTTCTGCTTTGCCCACCATTGCAGCGCAGCCATCTACCTCCAGCTTGTAGAGATTCTTAACTTGAATCCCTATCCTCTTGGTTTGACCTGTTGTTTTATGTCGTAGGAAAGCTTTTCCATCGCTAAAAAAAACGTCATAACCTTTGTCTTCCAACATTGCGACCGAGACCAAGTTCTTCTTCAGACCTGGAACATGCATAACATCCTTCAACAAGAATGGATTACTGGACTCCCTCTCAAAGGTAATGGTCCCAATGCCGCTCGCATTGTATCGACCATTGTCACCCATCTCTGTATACATTTGAAGGTCCTTCTCCTCCAAGTCACTAAACAACTCCTTGTCTCCCGTCATATGGAAAGACGTACCACTATCAAGATACCACATCAATCCCATATAGCTTGAAACCAAGCATGTTATCAAAGAGAAATCAAGTTCAAATTGCGAGGCTAAGGCCTCTCCAATTGCAGCTCCAACAGCCTTCTTGTTCTTCTTCTTCTGTGGGCAATTAGTGGCGAAATGCCTATGTTCATGACAATGAAAACACTTCACCTTGGACAAATCTTGCTTCTTGCCTTTAGCATCGGATTTTGAAGGAAATTTCTTCCCATTCCTTTTCCTTGCTTTGGCAGCCAAAGCAAAATTCTCTTCATCTTCATTCTTCGATGAAGAGCCATCCCTGGTACCTCGCCTTATCTCCTCTTGCACAGGATCCGACCAAAGTTGCTCCCATCCCGGCAGTTTCTCTCGTCCATTGATAGAGTCTTTGTAGCTATGCCAACTCTTTGAAAGACCAAGGAGAGCCAAGCTCACCAAGTATTCATCATCAACAATAATCCCCACACTTCCCAGTTCATCCCTACAGTGGACAAACTTCGTGAGATATTTTGGAATATTGTCACCCTTCTCCATTTTTATTTTTCCGAGCTTGTCTTTCTGCACCAAGTTCCTCTAGTCGCTGCTGCTTTGGAACAAATATGTTAAATCCTTCCACATTAAGAATGGAGTGGATTTCCCGTGAATACTTGACACAATATGGTCCTTCACACCTTCCAACATAATTCTTCTTGTCTTTGCTATTTTCTTTTTCCATGCATCAAGTAATGCAACATCGCTAGATCCCGGCTTAGGAACATCGCTATCGATGAACTCCTTCAGTCCATTATCCTCCAGCACTGCCTCCATCCTATCCTTCCAGACTATGTAATTCGAGCTCCCATCGAGGGCATACTCCAATCACAACTCATTGAAAGACATTTCAATGTATACTCAACCGTCGCACCAAGAATTTTCTGAAGCAAATTTGAATTGTCCACCAGCACAAACTCATCAATTCTTCACAATTGCAATCTTCAAGAATTAACACTGCTCTGATACCATGTAGAAATTATATACAAGATGCATGTATATATCCATATTCTTCTAATCTAACAATATTTATCTTCTTGCTAAATACAGAATCCTTCCACTATTAATATTTTGCGGAAATTAAACATTCAATTGCAAACACATGAAGCAATAAAAACAATCGCACATAACACAGTTTTTTAACAGGAAATCCTGAAGCTGAAAACCCCAACTATCATATATTATGTATCATGGATATCATGTAACAATCTCATACAAAGCTTAGTACATCAAGCTCTTAGTATAATATATATTCATTACACAATGTCATGTAGAAATTTGCATCTCTATGCATCAATTTCTTGCCTCCTGACAGCTTGCCTCCACTGCGCAATCCCTGCTGAAGAATAGCTTTGAATGAATTCGAATTACCCTTGCATTGATTGTGAAATCCTCATTGGCAACTCCAATGTGTGTGTGGTGCAATCAATGCATCACTATAGTCACAACAGATAGTCCATCTTGCCCTTTCACCTATCTCTCCACTGGGTCTCCACTGTAACTGCCATGCATTCTAGTTAACTGTTGTATTGTTCAGTTGATTAATGAGTTATTATTTGTGAATTAATTAACTAATTAATTCACTCCACTCTCACTAGTGTATCATTCAGTTAGACTAGATACAACTAGCTCAACTGAGTTTAACTCCATTAACTGAGTTAAACTGAATAACAACTCCATGAACTACTCTTCCAACTCTGTCATAACTTTTCCACTTCAGTTCTAACTGAGTCCTCCATGCATGAACCACTAGTAAAACCTAGGAATTGCGTAATTCCTTTAGCCCACTGATTTTCCAAATCTGATTTGCTAAAGCCTTCCTTGTTCAGTTGATTAATGAGTTATTATTTGTGAATTAATTAACTAATTAATTCACTCCACTCTCACTAGTGTATCATTCAATTAGACTCGATACAACTAGCTCAACTGAGTTTAACTCCATTAACTGAGTTAAACTGAATAACAACTCCATGAACTATTCTTCCAACTCTGTCATAACTTTGCCACTTCATTTCTAACTGAGTCCTCCATGCATGAACCACCAGTAAACCCTAGGAATTGCGTAATTCCTTCAGCCCATTGAATTTTGAAATCTGTGCATTGAAATTAAGTGCTCCAAGAGAATAAGTTGTTGTTTCTTGTCGGATTATTATTAAGAACTAATAATAATCGACACTTCTATTTTTAGATCGACGATCTATAAATAGACTTCACCCAATATTCTAAAAATAGAATTTCATCTATTTTTCCAACTTGACCAACCATCCACAAATAGCATCCCGCAACTTTTGAAATATGATCACCATGTCTAAAAATAGACATAGTCTAAAAATAGACTTGCACCAAAAATAGCTTGCGGGCCCACTTAGTGAAGGCAACTCATTTTCACTAAGCTCATCATCTTGTTGAATCTCAACATAGAGAAGGGTAAGAGATGGAGACATAAAGATGGAGGTGGGAGAGAGAGAAGGATAGAGGGAGGGAGATAGTGAGAGGATTGGAGGGCATACACAGAGAGAGAGATGGGGGAAGAGAGAAGGAGGTAGGAGAGAAATGGAGAGAGAGGAAGGACAAGAGATAGGACTTGAGAGAGAGGAGGAGAGAGGGAGGGATAAAGAGATGGAGTTGGAGGGGGAGAGAGGGAGGGAAGAAGAAGGACACAGAGAGTGAGAAGTGGAGCGAGAGAGGGAGTGACAAGGGAGAGATGGAGAGAGAGTGTGTATGTTTAGGGGTGAGATAAAGAGACAAATAAGGAGGGATGGAGACAAGGGGGGGAGAGGGAGAGAGAAGGAGAAAGAAAGGGATATAGTAACATAATTGGGGAGAGAGAGAGAGAGAGAGGATTGGAGGGAGAAGAGAGAGAGAGAGAGGATTGGATGGAAAAGAGAGAGTGTGAGTGAGTGATGGGGAAGAGAGAAGATTGGAGGAGAGAGAGAGAGGGGGGATGCAGGAGAGAGAGAGAGAGAGAGAGAGAGAGAGAGAGTGATAGGGGAAGAGAGAGGGAGGTAGGAGAGAAAGAGAGAGAGAGGAAGGGCGAGAGAGAAGAGGAGAGAGGGAGGGATAGATATATGAAGTTGGAGGGGGAGAGAGGGAAGGAAGAAGAAAGACACAAAGAGTGAGAAGTGGGGGGAGAGAGAGAGAGTGACAAGGGAGAGATGGAGAGAGAGTGTGTATGTTTGGGGATAAAAAAATGAGACAAAGGAGAGATGGAGAGAAGGGGGGATAAAAGGAGAGAGAAAGACATATAGTAACAGAGTTAGAGGATGAAGAGAGAGAGAGAGAGAGGTAGGGAAAGAGAGATGGATATGGAGGGGGAGAGAGAGGGAGGTAAGAAGAAATACATAGAGAGATAAATTCTTAGAGAGAGAGAGGGGTTCATAAGGAAGATGGCGAGAGAGGGAGAGAGGAAAATAAGAGGGAAGAGAGATAGAAGCATGAGAGAGAGAGAGAGAGAGAGAGAGAGAGAGAGAGAGAGGACTGGGGAGTGATAGATAGATAGATAGGAGAAATATAATATATGTTTTGGGGGTGATATAGAGAGACAGAGGGAGATAGAGATATAGATGGAAGGTGAAGAGATGGAAGAAGAGAGAGATGAAGTCAGAAAGGGAGGGACGAAGAGATTGATAGATATGGAGTGAGAGAGCGTGTGAGTTTGGGGGGGGTGAGATAGAGAGATAAAGAAGGAGAGATGGAGGGATATATAGATATAGATGGAGGGGGGAGAGAGGGAAGAATATTTCTTGCACTAGATGCATTGATTTCAGTGTAGATGGTAATTTATAATCCTATTTGATTGCTTTCACTAGATGTGAAAATTCTGTATTACACAAAATCCTACTATAGCAACTAATGGAAAATCTTCTATTTGTTGTTTTTCTTAACAAATTATTTATTGTGTTCTACAAGCAAAAATTGAAATCCATTCAATACAACCTACATAATTAAACTGCGAAATAAATACAAGTGTAGAAACAAATCTGAACATATAGATCACACAACCATCCGACACAATTATTTTTGGACTAATGTCCCCAGGAAAACCCAACGTGGGAAAAACAATGCAAAAAATCTGAGGGTTTATGTTATTATGCAGTAAATTATGAGTAAAAATCTATAATTGACAAGACTGTCAAAACATACAGAGAAATTGAAAGAAGAGATATTGTGAGACAAACATCACAACTCCACGAGAAACTCGCACTAATCAGCACCAAGGCTGCCCTGCCTCTGTGCAGTGACTATGTCACCCACGCTGGCTCTGCGCTACAATTACGACTGCACTTCTACCTCTATGCCGGTCTCACTGTTGGCTGGAAATTCAAGCCTACTGGCCCCTCGAAAAATCTCTCTGGGACCTGACTTTGGCTCTGCACTGTCTCCTCAACAAGAAAATGACTTTCCCTCTAACTCTACGCAGTGACTACTAAGCACTGCGTCACTAGCTCTCTGCGCTGATGTTGTGGCTCTCTCTATCTCTGTTGCTAAGTACTCTCCGACTCAGGAAACCTTCCAACCGGTATTACTACCCCTCACTGCAATCAAGAAATCACTTAGATCTAATTTTCGTCTGAGCACTTGTTCCGCCAAAAAAAAAAAAAAAAAAAAAAAAAAAGAAAAAGAAAAAGAAAAAAAGAAATAAATAAATAAATAAATAAAAATAAAAATAAAAATAAATAAATAAATAAAATTAAAATTAAAAAATAATAATAATAAAATTAAAAATTAAATAAATAAATAAATAAATAGTAATAATAATAATAAAATAAAATAAAATAAAAAAATCTCTAAATTCTTTGTGTCTCCATGAATGTATTTTCCAAATGACCCTTCAAGTCCTTCTTATAATCTTCTGGTTGAGGATTCAACGACCCAGATTAGATTTCTAATCAATGATTAAGATTAAATTTTGACTTGATTAGTTTATTCTAGATCTTTCTCACTCATATTCTATTAGTACAATTTAATAATTTTATTTTCCTAAGTTTTGACTTTGGGTCCCTTTAAAAATAATTAATTATTTCTACATAATACAATTCGAGTGGAATTTCACCAAACACTTTTCGGGTATTTAGAATACATGTGTTTAAGCCTCTCCACAAAATTTGAGACTTAGAGCACATCTGATGCTACCCCAAATCAACACTAGATGTATTGATTGTAGTGTAGATGTTGATTTCTAATGATATTTGATTACTTGTATTATATGCATTGATTTCAATGTAGATGATTTCTAATCCTATTTGATTGCTTGCACTAAATGCATTGATTTTAGTGTAGATGGTGATTCCTAATCCTATTTGATTGCTTGCACTAGATGCATTAATTTCAATGTATATGTTGATTTCTAATTATATTTGATTGCTTGCACTATATGCATTGCTTTCAATATAGATGATCTTTAATCCTATTTGATTGCTTACACTAAATGCATTGATTTCATTGTAGATAGTGATTTCTAATACATTGATTTCAGTGTAGATGGTGATTTCTAATCCTACTCGATTGCTTGCACTAAAAGCATTGATTTCAGAGTAGATATTGGTTTCTAATCCTATTTTCTTACTTGCACTAGATGCATTGATTTAAGTGTAGATGTTGTTTTCTAATCTTATTTGATTGCTTGCATTATATGCAATGATTTTAGTGTAGATGTTGATTTTTGATTTGATGTAATTAGATGCATGATGGTACATTAATTTTAAAGTGATTGGATTAACAATGTGCATTGATTTTAGTGCAAACACAAAAATATTGATAATGTACTTTGATTATTGTGTTATAGTAATTCAACCTATTAATATTGGAGAGCAAGAGAGACAAGGTATGATGTTTACCACAACAACTAGAACTAAAGATTTAAATGGTTTACGATTTCAACTGTCCTTTTCAAACAATCAATATGAAAAGATGGCAAAACTAACAAGGGTGACAATAAGAATAGTACAAGAAAATAGTTTGAGATAGATCACAATGAAGACTATTTTTAATCGACTACATTCTTATTATTCACATTTTCTATCATTCAACACTATTACATTGTCACTTTGCATTCAAATGTTCTATTTCATCATTTTTCATCATTAAAGTTATTAATAATATTTATCATGTCAACAAACTGAAGTAACTAAGCAAATTCAAAATTAAAATGACAAGATAAATCTTAGACATATTTAACATATTTAAAATGATTATACTAATATTAGATGTATTTACATATTATTGATAAAATTAATCATATGTTCGATAGTTTTTTCTTTCCTAGACACTAGTGAAACCAACCTAGATCCATCTTAACTCCAGATCTATGAAGGGCCGAGAGGGATCAAATTTCTCAAGGTGCAAACCTTTCTTCAAGTTTTTCACTAAAAAAAGAGTTTTGTACCTTGAGAGATTTGATCCCTCACGACTCTTGATAGATCCGGAGTTAAGATGAATCTAGACTAGTTTAAACAAAAATCCAGTAATTTTTTTTTAAATCTTAAGTTTAATTGTTTAATTTGTAAAATTTTAATGATTCAAGAATTTTGCAACATGTTGAATCCATTTATATATTCAAAAATATATTTTCAACAACAAAAGAAAATCACCATTTTGTTTGAGATTTGGAATTATGGTTAGATTTTCGTGTAAAGCCATTTGACTTGTTGTTCATGTTAGCCCTCTATTAATTTTTTGACAAGCAAGCAAGGGGTTAAACTGTCTTTGAGATTTCAAGGAGTGCATTTCCTCTGATGACACATCGTCTCAGCAAACCTCCTTGTGCCTTGCCCTTTGATGAATCCTCACTGTTGTTCCCAGTTACAAAGCCTCTCTGTTTGTTAAGAAGAATGCCCAAGAGGCCCCCCTTTCCATAGTTTCTCATTCCCATTAAGCCTCTATTTCTTTACCTTTTTCCCCTCTACTAATTCTTCATTAATCCCTCATTAGTCATCCAATTCCCCTTTCTAACCTCACAAACACCCTTTGTTTGGCTGAAAATCCCTTCATCCCCCTTACCGTTACCCCTTGTTGGCCTCAAAATGCATGAAAAACGGGCTAAAAACCCACTTTCCACCTTATAACAGGCTAAGCCCCTTTTAGGCCAGCCCTTTAACCACTTCCCCACCACGCGACTGAGAGCCGAGACTAGGCGCTAAGCCCATAGGCGCTTATCACAATCGGAGGTCTTGCGGCAAGCGCGTTTCTTTGTTATTCGTGAAAATCTCTGATGCAATCGTTTGTCGGTCTACGGAGCATGGGTGTATTACCCGTCGTCGATCTATAACAGATCCGACGGCCTGGCTCTAATCTCACCGCGCCTGTCGCCCCTATCCATCCGCTCCTCCAATTTCATCAGAACCGTCGATCTGCCTCCAGATCGGACGGCAATCGCTGCATCACATCCCCGCTCCAATTGCAATCGGAATTTTCTCCCTTGTCCTCCGCTGCCTCCCCCGATTGCGATCCTCCGATTCAATCATGACCGTCCATCCGGTCAGATCCGACGGTCCAGATTTATCCCGCTCCGCTCCTTCGTGCCTGTCGGCCTTCCCTTTCGGTTTAATCCCCATCGTTTATCTATCACTCTGATCTAACGGCAATCGCATAATCGCAACTTCGCTCCAATCGCAATCGCAAATGTCTTAATGTCACCCTCTGTCTCTCTCGATTGCGATTCGCCGATTCGATCGTGACCGTCCATTTGATCCAAGATCGACGGTCCACATCGCATCGCGCTTTCAACCATATTTCTTCATCGGAGCCTCTTTTAACTGCATTGTTTAACCTCCGCCATTGATCGCCTCCTACGATCCAACGACCCAAAGCTAATCGCCCTCCCCCTTAGCCGGGTCCCACCATCAAATGGCCCGCGTTCATTCATTTCCATCGCTTTTCTTTGTAAATCCACCCAAACGCTAAACTTTGGGTTTCAACGTTAATTCTAGTCTCTTCCGCCAGTTTTCGCTTGCATTCACCATTCCACAGGTTTTCAAAGCATCTCTTCCGCCACTTGGATTTTATAATTGGTTTATTTTATGATGCAGGTTTTCGCAGAGTGGTTAACTCACCCTGTATTCCATAATCATAGTGACTGTGGTTTAGAACACAGAGAGGCCATTTCATCAACGGCCAAATGTAGCCGCAACAGAAATTCAAGGGATTTGGGCCTGTAAATTGAATATTTAGAGCCTAATCCCGTATTCAAAGGATAAAGACGAAGTTTGAAGACCTGAAGAGCACATGCAACAGCTAGGTCTGTGTTTGAATATCTGCGGGACGTTTTTCTCTAGGCAGTACATCTTCCCATTAGAGCCTCCATGCCTCCTCAAGCCCTTAAACAGATGAACACACTAACAGAAGTTTCTACGCCTATCAATCAGCAGTTTTGAAGCATGGAGGCCTTGCAGATTTTCCACCCAGTTCATTTATTCCAGAAGGCTAGCGCAGAGCTCCAAACAGCCAGAAAGGACTTCAAGAACACATCCGAGGTCAATCTCGACCTGACGAGGACTCCCGAAACAGGCTACAGAGTACATACAGCACTACAGAGCCATTAAGCAGTATGGGCGTGAACGCTTCCGCCATCCTGTCTTAATGAGACAAATTAAATGCTCATCATCCACTCCCTTTACTAGTTTTTCTCCTATAAAACTCCCCAAGAACAGATTATTGAAGGTTCCAGATTTATCGAAAAATTATGCGGTGAGAGAATTTTTGTATGAATTTTGTAGGAACTCTTATATGAATGTACAGAGCCCGTTGGGTTTCAGTGAGGAGGAGTTCCATCTGTAAGGAGGATCCTGGTCTTTGGTGTCTCACAGTTTGTAACTCTTCCCTTTATGTGTTAGTTTAATCGTTCATCACGTTTCATCCGCTTTTCTTGTATCATGTTCTGGAATGCGAGTGGCTCACTGGTTTTCGGTATGAATTTATCCTATTTGATACTCATGCTCGAACTAGTCAAGCGCTTTAAATATGGCTCAGGCATGATATATTGTTTCACTTTCCACTTCAACCATACTTATGCTATATTAGCTTCTTTGGGATGTTATTTTTAAAATGCTATTTTCATGTATGGATTCTTAAATTGGTAAGCCCATTACATGTTAATACTTGTTCCTGGATAGCATCTCAATGACAGTTAGTATTATCTTACATCTTGCATACGCATTAAACACCTTCCGATTATTTATTTCTGTGAGGTATTTTTGAACCGGCCCTCTTTATAGTAAGCTGCCTTTAAATTGTCTGATGCATTTGGATTAGAGTGTCACATCTTGCCTCTGCAATATTCCTTTCCCTGTGTCAAGTTTCTGAAGGTTTTGGTCCCATTCTAATTAACTTTCTTGTTTACAAGAGATAGCATGAGAGCCTTTTGCTGATAACTCCCTATGTTATATCGTATGCTCCTTGCTATATAAGATGTCCTAGGCACTGGTCTTTCACAACTCAAGGCTGTCTCTAGGGTCGACAACATCTTTTTGGAGCCGTTGCCGGGGAATCGAAGTTGAGAAAAGTTAAATCCCTGGGCCTCGACAAAACCTTATTCAATCTCCAAATAGGTGAGCATGGAGAGTTGAGAGTTTTAAATCCCTCACCTTGGCGACTCCACATTCATTTATCAGAAAAAATTACTTGCAGTCATGGCTCCTCGTAAGCCACACCTGAGGTCAGATACGTCTCAGCCAAAGACACCTTCTGTGCCTGACCCAAAGAAGATCATACATAGAAGAAGTTGGAAGGAAAGGAAATCAGTCCATACTGAGATTCCTGAATCCTCTCTAGAATACTTCCCGTCATCCTCCTCTCAATTTGCACAAGTGCGAGGTCCCGACTCCACTGTGGGAGATACCGACTACTACTCAGATAGTCCACCACGGGGAGGTGTCCAAGATAAAGACTACCTTCACCCTACCCCTGAGGTTGAAGAGGTCAAAGAAGTCATCGAAATATCTGCTATTAACAGCCCATTGTTTCCGTTAACCCCTCAAGCTACTGTCCAATACATTCCTATTGTCATTCATACTCCACTTCCCCCTCCTCCTCCTCCTCCTTTTACGCATCAAACTCTTGCACTACCTCCTCCTCCAATGGCCAATGTCCCCGGCTTCTTGCTGAATAAATATGCCCCCCTGGCCTTACCTCAAGTGTTGAATGATATGCCACAGGACTATCTGAAGATCTTACCTCGATTCAGTGGGGAAAATGGGATTGATGCTCAAAAGCATCTTGAAGTCTTTTGTTCTTTTGCAGAGAACTTTAATGTGGAACACCTAGATGTAGTCTTGAGACTGTTTGTGCAATCTCTTGATGGCGAAGCCAGAAAATGGTTTAAGACATTGGGAGACCGTTCCATCACCACTTGGGAAGGAATGGAAGATAGTTTTCTCAAAAAATGGGGGGAGAAGAAAGATCATGGACATTGTCTTATTGAGTTTAACACACTCAAGAAAAGACATAATGAAGGGGTGTCAGAATTTATCAAGAGGTTTAACAAATTGTATTTGAGCCTTCCTGCATATATGAAACCTCATCAAACTGCGGCTAAAGTTGTTTTCGTGGCAGCTTTTGACTCAGAATTTAGTTTCTCTCTGAGAGAAAGAAAGCCTGCCACCCTGGATGATGCTCAAACAGATGCACTAGAGCTAGAAGCAAACTTTGCCTCCACTAGTAAATCAAAGGGAAAATCTGAACAAGATACTAGGAGAATAGGTAAAGAAGAAGTATCTACCTCTAGCCAAGATAGAGACTCAGCTAATGACAGAATTGAGGAAATGAACAAAATGATTAAGAATCTTTTGAATAAGCTGGTTAAACTTGAACTAGAGGCCAAAAATCCATCCTCCAAGAATTTCCAGAATGCTCCAAACAGGGGTTACAATCCTCAGTATAGGAAACCACCCCTGCAAATACTGCAAAGGGAACTGAAAGAGCAACAAGATCAGGTACTACACCCGCTGTACTTGGAAGGACAGGTAAATGGTCCTACTGAAGACCCTGCCTATGAGCTAGAGGACGCAAATCTTGCTTTTTCGAATAGTGATGAAGCAGAATGCCCCTTGCAAGGAAGTGATGGGACCGAGATCTCATTACAAGAAGAAGAGAAGGCTAGAGGCACAGAAGACCCAGAGGTTGATGACGATTATAGGTAGTTTGTTGATTTCATGCAAGCACGGTTCAATAGAAGATATGATCTCAGATCTTCTAGGAAGAGGACTCGTACTCAAGATAAAGAAGAAGAGCCGCCCCTGAAGGAATCACTTGCTCAGAAGGAGTAGACAGTACAAAAGGTCACAGACAAAGGAAAGAGGCCTATAAACGAACCTTTGCAGTCTAATGATCAAATTCCTTCCTCTTCAAAAGTAGTCACTCCCCCTAATACCAAGCCTCTGTCAAAAGAAGTCAAACCCTTGGCCGAAAATAAAGAGTCAAAAGAGGTTGTAACAGAAAAGTCCCCTCCTGCCTTTAGTCTACAAAAGGAGCTTGAGAAGGTCAAAATCCCAGTCCCCTTGACTGAGTTGTTGAAGCTGCCTGCATATCAGACCCAGGTCACCTCTTTCATGCTCCCTCCAGAAGCAACACATATTCCGGATAATCTGAACCTTCAAGAAGAAAGACCTATGGTTGTATTTGGCCCACATGTTGAGGAATTGGATGCTTCCACTCCTCCTTTCTATGTGTCTCTAGTGATTCATGACCTACTATTACATAATTGTATGTTAGATTTGGGAGTTTCCCATAATCTATTACCTCTGTCAGTCATGGAACAACTAGGATTACAAATCACCCGTCCATACAAGGACCTCTATTCATTTGATTCCAAAAGAGTTAAATGCCTGGGGATGATTAAGGATTTGGTGGTCAATTTGGCCCAAATCCCAGCAAAAAGTGTGGTAATGGACATCGTGGTGGCTGAAATCCCAGCTCGCTTCGGCATGTTGCTGTCAAGATCTCGGAGAACTAAAATTGGTGGGTCAATCAAGTTGGACTTAACATATGCCACTATCCCGGTTTTTGGTGGCCAGGAGAGGAGGTTGTATAGGGAAACCATATTTGTCAAGATGGTTACTAAGGCTGACAACTCAGTTAATTCTCCAGTTTACAGTAAGGAAGGCGATTTCTCATGTTTGATGCTAGAAGAGGATCAAGATTGTGCTCAAGAACCATCATTCTGCGAGATCAAGACCAAGCAGCCCTTAGAAAGCCACGAAGCAGGAATCTGGACACTTCATTTTGATGGAGCAAACTCCATAGAAGGTAATGGGGCTGGGGTATTACTGATTTCTCCTACAGGCCAATGGGTCCCATTGTCTTTCAAGTTAGAATATGAAGCCACCAATAATGTGGTTGAGTACGAAGCACTTCTGTTAGGATTGCAAACAGCCAGGAGTATGAACATACACAGTTTAAAAGTTCTGGGAGATTCAGAACTAGTGGTTAGACAAGTGAAGAATCAGTGCCAAACCAAACATCCTAGGTTGAGGGCTTATAAGAACGAAGTGTGGGCCTTGGTGGAGAATTTTTGTTTGGCATTCAATATTCAGTTCATGCCCCGGGAGCAGAATAGGATGGCAGACTCCCTTGCAGTGGCTGCCATTACCTTCCGTTCGCCTCAAAACCCTCTCTTAAGATATGAAATAGAGGTACGCTATCGGCCATCAATCCCAGACAACATCAAGCACTTGCAAGTGTTTGAGGATGAAGAACAAGTGAAAATATTTATGGAAACAATCGGAGAATTCTCAAATATGGAGATTGATGCTTGTGAGGAAAAAGAAGTTGACGACCTTTCAGAAAACAAATGGGAGGAAAAGGTGGCCGGTCACAAAGTGTTGCAATTGAAGGGAAATGTTATACCCAGAGGGTTGGTGCCTCTAGAACGATTGTTCGACAAGAACGATATCCCACTGCAGCCAAATAAAGTGGTAGAAGAAGACCAGGTAGAAGACCTGAACCTTGGCACTGATGCTACCCCCAAAATTGTGAAGCTATCAAAAAAAGTCCTAGGAGAATATAAAGAGCTCTACCAGAAATTATTCCAGTCATATAAAGATGTGTTTGCATGGTCTTATCAGGACCTAAAAACTTTTGACATCAATATCATGCAGCATAAAATTCCACTAAAGGGAAATGCGAAACCCCATAAGCAGAAGCTTAGACAGATAAATCCCCTGCTGCTTCCCTCCATTGAGAAAGAAATTAAGAAGTTGTTAAAGGCCAAAATAATTGTGCCATTGAGGTACTCTGAATGGGTGGCAAACCTAGCCCCTGTCCGAAAGAAGAATGGAGAAATAAGGCTATGTGTTGATTTCCGAAATTTGAACCGAGCATCCTTAAAGGATAATTATCCCCTGCCCAAGATGAATCACATCCTGTAGAAAGTGATAGGAGCTTCTTGGATGTCAATGATGGATGGATTCTCTGGTTACAATCAGGTGGCTGTACTTCCAGAAGATCAGAAGAAGACTACTTTCACCACACCATGGGGTACATTTATGTATGCCATAATGCCTTTCGGGTTGATCAACGCAGGGGCCACTTTTCAAAGGGCCATGGGCATTGCCTTTGTTGGGGAGCAAGATAGGTTTGTGGTGGTCTACCTCGACGATATCATTGTGTTTTCGAAGGATGATACTGAGCGCATTGAGCATTTGCGCAGACTTTTGAGAAATGCATAAGGTATGGTCTCTCTCTTAATCCACGGAAGTCATTGTTTGCATTAGAAGAGGGTAACCTTTTGGGACATATTGTGACTAAAGATGGGGTAAAAATAGACCCTAAGAGGGTAGAGGTTATAAATGGTATTTCTCTTCCCAGAAATAAGAAAGAGGTGCAGGTGTTTCTAGGGCGTATTAACTTTCTAAGGAGATTTATCCCTAACTATGCTGAGATAGTTAGACATATAACTGACATGTTGAAGAAAAATAATGAGGTAAAGTGGTCCCAGGAATCACGAGAATCCTTTTCCAGGATAAAAAATGCCTTTGCAGAAGCCCCAGTGCTAGCAGGACCAGATTATGCCAAACCTTTCATGATCTTTTCATTTGCATCACCTCATACAGTGGCAGGAGTTTTATTGCAGAAAAATGAAGAAGGATATGAGTAGCCCATCGCTTTCTTCAGTCAGGTGCTCTGGGATGCTGAGCTGAAATATAACATATTAGAAAAGCAGGCATATGCCCTGGTGAAATCTCTTAAATCATTTCGTTTGTATGTCCTGCAGTCCCATATCACGACATTTGTAGCCACAACTGCAGTGAAAGATATTCTTATCCAAGGAGATAGCGAAGGGAAAAGAGGGAAATGGATTGCCAAGATACAAAGAGTATGAGCTAGATATCCGTCCTACTAAACTGATCAAGGGACAAGGCCTAGCCAGAATTTTATCTGAATCAAACTTTCAGGCTCTGGGTATAAATCTGTCCATGATAACAAATGAGGAGTCCGAGGGGAAGGAAGAGCAGCAGGGAGTAGAGATGACTACTCAGAAGACACATATGAAATACCTCATCAGCCCATGGTACAAAGAGATAGTGGAATACCTCCTAATACTCAGATGCCCTCCTAGCTACGACAAAACTAAATACATAACACTAAGGATGAGATCACAGAAATATGCGGTTGCCAATGGTCAGTTGTACTGGCGAGACCCCTCAGGCATTCTACTCCTATGTCTCACAGAAGACGAGGTGGAGAGTATAATGGCCGAATTTCATGAAGGAATCTGTGGTGGTCATTATAGCTGGAGGGCCACTGCGCACAAAATCCTAAAGGCTGGTTTCTACTGGCCCAAACTCTTTGGAGATGTGTTTGCCCGGGTCATAGCTTGTGCGAAATGCCAAAGATTTGCTGAAAGACAGAAGTTGGCACCTCTGCCCATGATCCCTGTTCACATGGATGAACCATTCCAACAATGGGGAATCGACTTTATTGGTGAAATACATCCTCCATCAAGTGGTTAGCGTAAGTGGATATTAACTGCTACAGATTATTTCACAAAGTGGGTGGAAGCTATACCTGCGAGGAATGCAACAGATGCTGTGATAATGAAATTCATGGAAGAAAATATCATATCAAGATTTGGCTGCCCTGCCAAGATAGTGATTGACAATGCACAGGCCTTCAAGTCCGCAAAGTTTGTCAGCTTCTGCCAGCAGTATAACATTGCGTTGGGTCACTCCACGGCCTACTACCCACAAGGAAACGGCCTGGCAGAGTCTTCATATAAAACCCTGGTGAGAACACTGAAGAAGGCTATCAATGAAAATCAGAAAAACTGGGATTCCCAGTTGAAATTCGCTCTATGGGCCAACATGATTACTAGTAAGAGAGCAACTGGGAAGTCCCCATATGAATTAGTATACGAGAGGGCAGCAATATTCCCCGTACAGTTAGCCTTACCAGTAGCCCGATTCATGTAGGAGAGTCAAGAAGAACCCGATGATGTGACCAGAGAATAAATCAGCTGGTGGAGTTAGAAGAAACACGGAGCCAGGTAAGTCAAAAGCTAACTAAATATCAAGAGAAGATGAAAAACCTTTTTGACCAGCATGCCAAGGACAGGAAGTTGCAAGTTGGGGATTTAGTGCTCATATGGGATATCCGAAGAGCTAAAAAGGGGAAACATGGTAAATTCGACCCACTTTGGTTTGGCCCTTTTAAGATTGTGGAACAAGGGGGCAATAACACTTTCAGGTTAGAAAATTTACAGGGAGACTTGCTCGATGCCCCTGTAAACGGTTAGTTCCTCAAACCCTACTTCCAGTTCTGATTCAGGCAGAGAGAGCCTGATGTATTATACTATACATTAGTTCTCTGTTTTCATCTTTGTGTGAATAACGTGGGTGTCGTGATGAATCATGAAGAGCAAAGTAAAAGTGCTGAAGAGTGGTGTCCACGCACAGGATTAACAGGTGGTCTGCGAAGTTCTCGACACGCCCAGGGATGAACGTGCCGTCTTCAGGTGGAGCCAATGTTGTTCATGTTAGCCCTCTATTAATTTTTTGACAAGCAAGCAAGGGGTTAAATTGTCTTTGAGCTTTCAAGGAGTGCATTTCCCCTGATGACACATCGTCCCTGCAAACCTCCTTGTGCCTTGCCCTTTGATGAATCCTCACTGCTGTTCCCAGTTACAAAGCCTCTCTGTTTGTTAAGAAGAATGCCCAAGAGGCCCCCCTTTCCATAGTTTCTCATTCCCATTAAGCCTATGTTTCTTTACCTTTTTCCCCTCTCCTAATTCCTCATTAATCCCTCATTAATCATCCAATTCCCCTTTTTAACCTCACAAACACCCTTTGTTTGGCTGAAAATCCCTTCATTCCCCTTACCATTACCCCTTGTTGGCCTTAAAATGCATGAAAAACGGGCTAAAAACCCACTTTCCATCTTATAACAGGCTAAGCCCATTTTAGACCAGCCCTTTAACCACTTCCCCACCACGCGACCGAGAGCCGAGACCAGGCGCTTATCGCAATCGGAGGTCTCGCGGCAAGCGCGTTTCTTTGTTATTCGTGAAAATCTCCGATGAGATTGTTTGTCGGTCTGCGGAGCGCGGGTGTATTACCCGCCGTCGATCTATAACAGATCCGACGACTCGGCGTTAATCGCACTGCACCTGTCGCCCCTATCCATCCGCTCCTCCGATTTCACCAGAACCGTCGATCTGCCTCCAGATCGGACAGCAATCGCTGCATCGCATCCCCGCTCCAATCGCAATCGAAATTTTCTCCCGTGTCCTCCGCTGCCTCCCCCGATTGTGATCCTCTGATTCAATCATGACCGTCCATCCGATCAGATCCGATGGTCCAGATTTATCCCGCTTCGCTCCTTCATGACTGTCGGCCTTCCCTTCCAGTTTAATCCCCATCGTTGATATATCACTCTGATCTAACGGCTATCGCATAATCGCAACTTCGCTCCAATCGCAATCGCAAAAGTCTTAATGTCACCCTCTGTCTCTCTCGATTGCGATTCGCCAATTCGATCGTGACTGTCCATTTGATCCAAGATCGATGGTCCACATCGCATCGTGCTTTCACCCATATTTCTTCATCAGAGCCTCTTTTAACTGCATCGTTTAACCTCTGCCGTTGATCGCCTCCTGCGATCCAACGACCCAAAGCTAATCGCCCTCCCCCTTAGCCGGGTCCCACCATCAAATGGCTCGCGTTCATTCATTTCCATCGCTTTTCTTTGTAAATCCACCCAAATGCTAAACTTTGGGTTTCAACGTTAATTATGGTCTCTTCCGCCAGTTTTCGTCTGCATTCACCATTCCACAGGTTTTCAAAGCATCTCTTCCGCCACCTGGATTTTATAATTGGTTTATTTTATGATGCAGGTTTTCGCATAATGGTTAACTCACCATGTATTCCATAATCATAGTGACTGTGGTTTAGAACACAGAGAGGCCATTTTATCAACGGCCAAATGTAGCCGCAGCAGAAATTCAAGGGATTTGGGCCTGTAAATTGAATATTTAGAGCCTAATCCTGTATTCAAAGGATAAAGACGCAGTTTGAAGACCTGAAGAGCACACGCAACAGCTAGGTCTGTGTTTGAATATCTGCGGAACGTTTTTTTCCAGGCAGTACATCTTCCCATTAAAGCCTCCATGCCTCTTCGAGCCCTTAAACAGATGAACACACTGACATAAGTTTCTACGCCTGTCAGTCAGCAGTTATGAAGCATGGAGGCCTTGCAGATTTTCCACCCAATTCATTTATTCCAGAAGGCTAGCGCAAAGCTCCAAACAGCCAGAAATTCTTCAAGAACACATCCGAGGTCAATCTCGACCTGACTAGGACTCCCGAAACAGGCTACAGAGTACATACAACACTATAGATCCATTAAGCAGTATGGGTGTGAACGCTTCCGCCATCCTGTCTTAATGAGACAAATTAAATGTTCATCATCCACTCCCTTTACTAGTTTTTCTCCTATAAAACTCCCCAAGAACAGATTATTGAGGGTTCCAGATTTATCAGAAAATTATGCGGTGAGAGAATTTTTGTATGCATTTTGTAGAAACTCTTATATGAATGTACAGAGCCCGTTGGGTTTCAGTGAGGAGGAGTTCCATCTGTAAGGAGGATTATGGTCTTTGGTGTCTCACAGTTTGTAACTCTTCCCTTTATGTGTTAGTTTAATTGTTCATCACGTTTCATCTGCTTTTCTTGTATCATGTTCTGGAATGCGAGTGGCTCACTGGTTTTCGGTATGAATTTATCCTAGTTGATACTCATGCTCAAGCCAGTCAAGCGCTTTAAATATGGCTCAGGCATGATATATTGTTTCACTTTCCACTTCAACCATACTTCTGCTATATTAGCTTCTTTGGGATGTTATTTTTAAAACGCTATTGTCATGTATGGATTCTTAAATTGGTAAGCCCATTACATGTTAATACTTGCTCCTGGATAGCATCTCAATGACAGTTAGTATTATCTTACATCTTGCATACGCAGTAAACACCTTCTGATTATTTATTTCTGTGAGGTATTTTTGAACCAGCCCTCTTTACAGTAAGCTGCCTTTGAATTGTCTGATGCATTTGGATTAGAGTGTCACATCTTGCATCTGTAGTATTCCTTTCCCTGTGTCAAGTTTCTGAAGGTTTTTGTCCCATTCTAATTAACTTTCTTGTTTACAAGAGATAGCATGAGAGCCTTTTGCTGATAACTCCCTATGTTATATCGTATGCTCCTTCCTTATAAGATGTCCTAGGCACTGGTCTTTCACAACTCAAGGCTGTCTTTAGGGTCGACAACATGACTTATGAATTAGATGCACCTATTTTAACTGTCAATTCAATATGGATACCAAATATTTGATACCTATGAGGGTTTGCTATAAATCTAGGCTGATTTGTGAAAGAAACCCTTTAATGTAATCTATTGAGATTCCTTCTATAAATCTAGGCTGATTTGTGAAAGAAACCCTTTAATGTGATCTATGGAGATTCCTTCGAAGGGGCATGCGATTTAGTTGGAATTGCATGAGAAAGACCCGTCGTTGCTCGGACAAAATAAATACTTCGAAATGCGGTTTCAAATTGTCGACATTGTTACAATTAACGCAAGTGCCGAACACCCCAGTTTCATGCCTTCCATATTCTATCATACTAATGCCCATTCCCATGATATAACCTGCAACGAATTTCAGATTCAATCATAATTCTCATGCAAAATAAATCGTTTAAATCGTTCCATCAGAGGTCTCGTTGGCAATCGAATCGTTAAGCCTCTCTACAATTTGAAATATTTTCTCCCGGTAACCATCAGAACAATTCCCAAAATGGATGGTATCAGGTTGTCCATAAAGCTCATTGGCCAGCTTGGGTTTCTAAGCCACTCGTTTTTCTTTTGTTTTTCAAAATTTTGGCAAATTCTTTATTATCTACCTCGGCAACACGAGTGAATCTTGAGAATTTATAAATATACTCACGCCACTGGTTTGCATGTGGGGTTTCACTGTAGTATTCCTACCATCCAACAATCATTTTGCATCAAAAGCGAAGTATTTTCTCTCGCAGATTCTCCAAGGCTTATAGTCCTGAATAGGCTAAATACTCACCAAACACTATGTGACTGATAGGTTAAATACAAGCTTTTCTGGACTCGAAGAAAACTTGTATTTGAGAGTGATTCACACTGGTGGAAGGATGGACGCGCACTTGAGAGAGCTTTTTGGGTTATTTCAGCAACAGTTTGGATCGACAGCAGGAAAAAGAGCGGGCTCTGGAAGCTCTTTGATGAAGATAGAGGGAATCAGCAGTGCTTTCATCAAGGCCATATTCAGAGCTGCAGCTGCCCTGCATAGATCCAATCCATGGACTAGGTACAGATCCACCCATATATTTGGTGTTAAAGTTGGTAAGGATTCTGACTGGAATGGTGGAAAACAAATTTTTTCATCCTTCCAGTTTGTGGGTGGGGCAGCCAATGGCGATCTGGGATTCAATGCATTCAGATCTGAGGAGGACGCCAATGCAAATGGTGGGTTCTCGAAACAAATCAAGTTTCTCCCCCAGAATGGATATCTTAGAGTCGTGTTTCGGTCTGAGGCCGAGATATCACCTGCTAACAGAAGAATGATCAGGACCCTCGGCTTGGAGATTGCAGGATTGAGTAATTACTTCCCTGTAATTGATGTTGTTTATTCTGTTTCAGATCAGTTGCCTTTGTTTAGAAATCCCGAGCTTGAGGAGCTCAGGTGGCTATATGCATGCATGAGGGCTCTCGTGCAAGTTCATCCAGTGCTGAGGGAGAATGATAAACACGGAGTCTTTGAGGATTTTATACAAAGTGTTGATGTTCAATGGCCTGCAGATGATCCAAAAGCTTGGGAGATTGTTTCAGTCAGGATCTCATATCCTCCCAAAAGCGGCCAAGAACAGGTGAATTTGCCACCCAGATTAGCAGAAAACTTGGAGGATTATTCAATGGATCAGCAAGTGAACTGGCTTGTGCCAAGACAATGTGCAATGTGCTCGAAGGAAGTTCAGGCTGACAAGGCCCCTCGCTGCAGCAGATGCAAGGCGGTGATATACTGCGGCCAACCTTGTCAGAAAAGGCATTGGAAGGATGTTCACAGAAGCAGCTGCGAATTATACAGAGTGATGATGGAACGTGAAGAGGAGCTGGAATTGAAGGTATTTATGTTTTCTTGCCTTTTGGAACATCCTTGCAAATGGTTGGATTCTGTTGGTTTGCATAAAAAGGGTATGTGGAGGAGATTGTGTAAATGCCACCATCACTGCCCTTTTGGATTGCTGCCACCTCCCGAGGGAGGAGGGTTGGCAGGGGCATGGGGGGTTGAGCATGGGAAATACCCGCTTGATTCTCCTCTTCCGGATTATATTGGAAGAGAGAGCACTTCTGCCATGGTTCTCCTGTCAGGATGGGCTGAATACTATAGCTTGCGGTCACTCCCTCTTACAAGCCCAGTTGCAGCCTTGCTTACATTCCCTTTGACTCTATATCATATTCTCACAGCCCTCAGTATAAGTGCCAAGAATCTGCTAGCAAAGAGCAGGGAGGTAGTGGTCCATTACTTGGGCCCTGAAAGGGAGCTTGATTGGATGTCTGCATTCTCTGAGATTGGCCATTTGCTTTGTGGTTCTGGTAGTTTGCATATTGTCATGGTTGGACCTGAGGTGCCAAGCACGTTATCAGGAGCAGTTTCTGCTGTAGGTAATAAAGTGAGGGTCACTTTAGTTCAGGGCCTGTATCAGGAGGAAGCCCCCTATCTCCCTTCTCCTCAAGTGATTGTAGCTCTCAACTGTGGACTAGAGGCAGATGACAGCTGGAAAGGTGCCCTAGAGCTGATAAAAACTCACGAAGTGACTGCCTACTTTACTGATGACTCAGAGCTTTCTTGTGCAAATGCGAAGCAGATTCTCCGTGCTGCAGGTTTGCAAATTAGCTATCCTGTTACACCTAATCCATTTCGTTCACCTTTGAGAAATCACACTCCCTCCAATAATCTTCCTTCCTTTGACAATGGATTTGTCTTTGGAGTGAACAGCTAGAAGGGTTCAAATATGAAAAGGGGATAAGAACCATGGTGGCAAACCCTTTTCCTCTTTTAACTAAATAAATTGTTTCCAGTCCAACGCTTTTATTTTATGTTGCTATTTGCCCAGAGAGCATGACGTTTCAACAACACTTTCTAGTGTTAGATACAGCACGATCCATCCAGTGGCTGGAAACTGAAACTGGCGATTGATCTTGGGGAAATTACATTGTGGCGACGTTCTAAAGTGTAATTTTCATTCGTATTGATCCTCTGGCCTCAAGCATCTTGTAAATAATAGTATATATTTCATTCAGTATGCTTTCTTCACCACTTTCAGTGGAATTAATAAGAGATGCAAGGCTCTGGGTTGGTTTGGTTATCTATCAAAATCAGCAACCGTTGACATAAAAGTTTAGAGAAATGCCAGAGAAAGAGATTAGAGCTGGCTTTAGGTGGATCTCTCTGATGCAAATAAAAGGATTTGTTTTCCATGGGTGGCTGTACTCTGACAGTGCTGGAGAAAATAACTTCTTATCCATAAGATTTCATGGTAGTTCTGTTTCCCAGTAACTTATGAGAGTAGTTATGCTTACCAAAAAAAACCATACGAGACTAGTCATTTCCCAGAGTATCTATATTGCATATTGTTTCTTACAGGAAAGTAGCTTGAGAGGAACATAAAACATGGCATATTGGCATTATAAACTTTTTATGTGTCATTTTTAATAAGGGGCCGCATTGAGAGTGGCTCATTTTTGTCATCTATATGGTTTGGAATAAAAGTTTGAAAGGCAAAGTTTGCTTCTCTCCCGAGAAACATTGACACGAAGTTTGCAGGACATTGTCTATTTTTTCTGCCCCTATATGTATCCGTGCTTGTTCTGTTGAATGGTACATCTACTGATAATGCTTGTCCATATGTAAATTTGTAGTCGTAGACATTGAATTCAGAATGGTGTTTCTTGTAATGCCTTGTCTGTATAATCTTTTAGAAGATGAAAATCATGTTAATCCTGTTTCTGCTGTTGTATGTTTTATTTCTTATTATAGTTAATTGATACTAGAAGATCACTTCTTTTTAGGGTTTCAGTCATCACATCCAAGTTGAAATACTGCATATCCCATATCAAATACTCATCTAAACTTGAGTCTTATGGAAGGAACTTAGGGTTTTGTTCGCAACATCAGCTCATGAAGCTGATCTGTTTGGTCATTCTGGGTTACTTATGTGATTCTTGTGTTGTAACATCACTGTTTCCTAAATCGGTATGCATTTGAAATTTTGGCATGGATGCATAACAGGTGGTAGGCAAAGATTACATAGATAATATTGCTCCTCTTAAGGTTTGACTGGAAAGTTACCACAGTAAAGCTTCCCCGCAAATTCTACAAGATGACAATTTTTTTTTTTTTTCTTTATTTTTGGGAGATGCAGCATATATGTCATTAGTAAATAATAAAAAGGTACATCAAGAATAAAAGATCATAGAGCAGATGTCCCTTCCCTACCTGTGTAGGAGAACTAGCATGTCTGCTTTGGTTCCAATCTCAGAGAATCTGTTAGTTTTCTAAAACCCAGCTAACTAATCTGTGAATTTTAACCAAGCAAATAACGAAATCTGAACTTTAACTTTTAACCCACAAATATGCCGAGTTTTCTAACTTGCATGCAGCAGAAAACAAAAGGAGTAGATGAAGACAAGCACACCATAAAAAACAATACACAATAATTTACCCAGGAAACTCCAATCTTGGTGTTTTATTGTTCAACTTGGCAAAATCTGCTTAAGACAAATATTACATTCAAGAGGGAAAACTTCCTTTTCTCTCTCTGCAAGCCCTATACTTAGTTGCCTGTGCACTGCAAACACTCTCTGCCTCTTATTTGCGCACTAGTACGGACTCACATTACCTGTATGACCTCCTCTGCACAATTATCTCAGTCCCTGGAGAGGTATGCAAATGGCTGGAAGTGATTTTGGCTGAATCTTCAATCAACCTCCTTTCTCTGCCTCTTTCACGCTGATCTGAAACCCTAGCACTGAGCTGAACCATTCTTTCTCTCGCTGAGCTGAACACCAAGATGTCTTGTATATTATGACCAAGTTCTGTGCGCTTTTTCCCTCATGCTCGAAGAACTTACTAAGAGCCCTTTCCTCCTCAAACTTGACATCATGCCTGATAACTATTTTCCTTTGTGATGGTACGTTGATCCAGGTGGATTTTGTTGTCTACCCGCATATTCCGCTTGGACCCCCACCATTGTTTCTTTCAGTTTTTCATTTTGCTTTATTGTAGCACAATTTACTATTTTTGGCATTTTTTTCGGGTCCTGAACTTCCGGAGTAGTTTTGAGGCCCTAAACGACGTTTTTTGGAAAAACCGGGAGCAACATGGTTCTTTGACCAATGTTGGTCACTCGAAAGTTGTAGTCCTTAGATAGATCTTTCTAATGAGGTATTGTGCACGTCAAACAGAGATCGTATGCCAAAGTTACGTCCCCGAGAAGTTGATATACTTATTTACTCAAATGAGGCACATAGTTTTGGAGCTTCATCTCCTAGGGTTAGGTTTTTGGATGTTTAGGGTTTTCCATTGTTTCTCAATAATAAATAGGCCTTCGAGTCTCATTGTAACAGAGTTTAGAGGCATGTAGCCACCACATCTCTTCTCAGAGATAAGCTACCATTGCTCGAGTTAGTTTATTTTCCATTCTGTCTGTAAGCATTTTTCAGTATTTGATATAAATGAAATGAAGTGTTATTCTTGCTGCATCTCTGTGTTGATGTTTGTTTCTGTATTTTATTGCGTTCCCGCATAAGTTTGGATCAGTGGTATCAGAGCGGTCTGCTCTTTCTCGATTTTTCTTTGCATGTCCCCAATGAGGTCGGGATATAAGGAGTTAGGGCTCGATCTGGTTGAACCTTAGCAAGATCAGCCTCACAAACCCTGACGACCTCCCATGGCGGAAGAAAAGAAAGACGAGGAAGTAGGAGATCCTATTAAAATATTACTCGAGGAAGCCCTCGAGAAACAAAGGAACGCGATGATGGATGACTTTGCCCAGTCTTTCAATGGCTACCCACCAACGGTGCACCGTCTTCCAGCAACCACTCTGGAGGCGCTACTCCTTTTAAGGTACAAGTAAACTTTGACATTCCCATATTTGAGGGCCAAATAGATGTAGACGCCGTACATAGATGGTTGAATCTATTAGAAGGATATTTCTCGGTTCATGACTTTTTCAATCGTGAAAAGATTACGTTTGCACTCCTCAAAGTCGCCCCCATGTCTAGGACTGGTGGGAAACCTACTGTGAGCAAAAGGACGAGAGGGAAACCTCCATGTTTTCGGCCATACCCACTTGGAATTATTTCTGAGACACCATCAAGGAATAATATTATCCCTTGGGGAGCTTTGAGGACAAGTACATACAATGGACTACACTGCGACAACAAAGGGATCAAGATGTGCAAGAGCTGGCGAATATGTTCCATACCCTGCGCACAAAGTTGGGTATCATAAATTCGGAGAAACATTTGGTGCTGAAGTACCGCAATTGTCTGCACAGATACATCCAGGAGGAAATGGAGTTCCTCAACATCTACTCGCTTGGTGCAGCATATCGGTATGCTGCCAAGATTGAGTAGAAATTCAAACAAAAGAAGTGAGACTTTTGATTTGCGAGTCAGAAGCAAGGGAAAGGTGCCCCCAAATTGCAGAACAAAGGACAAAGCCAAGGCGGGGTGGCCCAGGACAACCTGCCAAAGTCGCAAGCGAAGAACAACACCGCAAAGCCAAAGAAGGACATGGGAAAGTGGTGTGAGTTCCATAAGAGTTCCACTCACAACACAAGTGAGTGTCGGGCCAAGCAGTCAATGGTGGCTGAGTTGAAGGCTTCCAAACTAGATGCATGTTCCAACTTTGAGTCAGAACTCGAAAAGGGGAATGACAAAGGGAAGCAGATTATCGATGTAGAGCCCAACGCCACTGTTGCCACCACCAAGATCCATAAGGAGGAACCGGAAGATCCAAAGGAGGGGGAGCGCCTCTTCAATTCCCAGATGTGGGTGAAGGGTTCCTCGTTGCAGTTCATTGTCGACAGCGGGAGCCAAAAAAACCTCATTTTAGCAGAGGTTGTGAAGCGGTTGGGCCAGCCGACCACAACACGCCCACAACCATACACCATCAGATGGCTTCACCAAGGACGAGATCTCCGCATCAGCCAACAGTGTTGCCTTCCCTACAACATCAAGCCCTTCACGGATGAGGTATTATGTGATATTACTCCTTTTGATGTTTGTGATGTATTATTATGCCAACCATCCTTGTGGAAGCGACATGTTGTGTATGAGTTTAGGCCTCACACTGTTATTGTTACTTTGGGCAATAAGTTGTACAGGATACCATAGGTAGCATTGCCCACCGCCATTTCTTTGATCATTGCAAAACAATGCAGTAAGCTCATTTCCAAAATCGAGAAATTTGTTTTCCTGATGATCCGCCCTCAGGGCAAGAAGAACACTGTAGCCACAACCTCCAGACATGGCTCCTCCGCATGGCAACAACTGATGGACAAGGTTGTGGAGGAGTATGGGGACATCTTCACCTCACCCGCAGGGGTACCTCTACATTGCTAGATCAAGCACTCCATCGATCTGACCCCAGGCACGTCGCTACCCAATGGACCGATCTATCAGTGCTCTGTTATGGAGAACAACAAAATCAAGAGGCAGATTCAGGAGCTGTTGCAGAAAGGTCACATTCGGCCGAGTTCATTGCCCTGTGGGAGCCCGATCGTGTTGGTGCAGAAGAAGGATGGGACTGGGAGACTCTGTATTGACTATCGGGTACTGAACAAGATCATTGTCCAGAATAAGCATCTGATCCCGAGGATTGATGACCTTCTGGACCAACTCAAGGGGAATTTCAACAAGATCGACTTGAAGTCCGGGTACCATTAGGTACCAGTCGAACTCTCTGATGTGTGGAAGACTGCTTTCAAAGCCAAGGAGGGCCTTTTTGAATGGTTGGTGATGCAGGAGCATCCAGACTTAGCCAACAATGTGATTATATGTTCACATGTTGTGGCTAATTTGAGAGGAATAAACATTAGCATTAATATTTTATTATTTATTTATTTATGAGAGTAGTTAGTTGTTTGTATCTTTTAATTGATTAGGAATAAAATTAGAATTTGGTTTCTTTCCCTGCGTGGAAATAAGGCCAAGTAAGGATAAGAACTTAGGAATAGGGAGGCATTGGTTTGTTGGAGTAGTTCGACAAGAAATCTATTTTAAGAAGAACAGTTTCACATTAAAGTATAAATAATAGGGAAATATGAGAGAAAAACAAGAGCGTAGAGAGGGATAGTTGACAGTGTGAAGAATGCCAAGAGTAGAGGGGCAACAAATGTAATATTCGTCCCATGAGAATCGATACAGTCCTTATTATTGTAGTTATAAATCATTCCATGTATTCGCTCTGCATTTTATGTTTTTCATGTGTATTTGACTCTGCGATACATCATATACATGCAGTAGATGAGTGTGTTGAATTACAGGAACAGGTGTGCGATTGGAACCAATTCCGATTGGTAAAGTTGATCCCAGAAAACCACGGATGGTAAGCATGGAGTGGCAAATGAATGGTGCAAGTCTGATCGTGAATGTCGAGAATTGAGTTCACTTGAAATGGTAAATGGTAGTGTGAACGCATATTGCCGAAGCCTGTGTAACATGAGAACAAACTGGGAGAACGCAAGACATTTGCTGTAGGCGTGAACCTGTAATGAATTCCAACTGGTATTAACGTTGGATCCTCATGTGAGGAGTTCACTGGTTGTTGTACGATTGGATGGGAGTGCTATAAAATTCGCACTGTGTACTTTGTATTTTTTTTTATTATATAGCGGTGGTTCACAATTCACAATTGTGCTATCAAAAGAAAATAGATTGGAGTTTCATTTCCTTATGGGAAAAATATAGAGTGTATAAACTCTATTCTTTTGCAGAGGTCTTTGCTTTGTGCAACACTCGATTTGTTCACTGCATCTAATTTTTAACGTGTTCCCTTACTCACTGCATCAATTTTTGGTATCAGAGCTAGTTAAGTTTGTTCTTGAAAGTTGCAGTGAATGCTGCCCAGAAGAGGAGCTGGAATAGGTCGAGGGAGACCTATAGCAAATGCTGTTCTGCTAGAGGAAATTTGACACCTGCATACAAGGATGGAGACAATAGAGACTACTCAGAGGAGGGCAACAGATGATGGGATTGCCAGTGCAGATGAAGAAGAAACCACCGAAGAAGAAATAGAGGAAGAAAGCGAGGCAACTAAAGTTATTAAGATGCTAGCAAAGGCCAGTGGCAAACCAAAGGTAAAAGTACTTTTATATGATGGAAACCTTAGTGTGGAAGTACTAATGGACTGGATCAGTTCATTAGACAAATATTTCGACTATGAAGAAATTGATGACAAGAAGAAAGTGAATTTTGCAGCCACCAGATTGAAGGGTCATGCGGCCATGTGGCGGGATGAACTACAATTGTCCAGAGAAAGAAAAGGGAAGCCCAAAATCTGGCAATGGGATAGGATGGTGAGTAAACTGAAAGGTAAGTTCATGCCGAAAGATTATGAATTAAATCTTTTTAGACAATTGCAAAACTTAAAGCAAAAATGAATGACTATCAAAGAATATACTGAAGAATTTTATAAGCTGAGTATTAGAGCGAGACATGTTGAAGATGACATAGAGAAGGTAGCTAGATATATAAATGGTTTAAGATATGATATACAGGATGAAATCAACTTATTAAATTTGAAGACAATTGAGGATGCCTATCAAGCAGCTTTGAGAGCAGAGGAGAAAATGTTGCGCAAACAAAGTTAGAGGAATAGAGTTCAGAGTTCGGCAAGAGGAAGAGGAACATTTAAGTCCAGATTTCAACACTTCCAGAATGAAGCAGGAGGTTCGAATAATAGATCACCACAGAGAGGAGACTTTGGTTGCGGAAGGTTTGTGCCCAGAGGTAGAGGCCGAGGAAGAGATATTCAATGCTTTATATGTGGTGAGTGGGGACATGGGTCATGGGACTGTCCTCACAATAGATCAACAACCCAACAAAATGTGAATGTTGCTGAAACAAAAGAAGGAATTCCTCAGACTGCAGCCAAAGAGGAACCACTTGAAGCCAGAGAATCCTTGTTGTTAAAAAGGATATTGCCCAAAGCAGCCAAAGAAGCCAGAGAACCAGCTCAGAGAAAGAATCTATTCAGAACTATATGTAAGTCAAAAGGTAAATGTTGCAAATTGGTAATTGATAGTGGAAGTATTGATAACCTTGTTTCTACAGAAATGGTGGACAAATTGAAGTTAGAGAAAACAGTACACCCTACTCCTTATAAAGTATCATGGCTCCAAAAAGGCCATCAAATTATTGTAACTGAACAATGTAAGGTCGAAATCTAGATTGGTACTCACAAGGATGTTATTTTATGTGATGTAATGCCGATGGATGTATGTCACATATTGCTAGGAAGACCTTGGCAGTTTGATCGGAAAGCCATACATGATGGCAGAAGAAACACTTATACTCTCGAGAAAGATGGAAACAAGCATACATTGCTGCCATTGAAAGCTGAAGCTGACGAAGAAGCACCTGGAAACAACGTTATGTTGATGAGTGGTAAGCCCTATTGCAAGAAATCGAGAAAGACGAGGAGATGCATTTTGCTATTGTAGGGAGACCCGAGGTAATTTTAACTTCTACAAATTTAGAAGATTTACCTGAAGAAATTCGAAAGCTGTTGAATGATTTTGCTGATATTATTGTGGATGAGTTGCCAAATGCGTTACCGCCAATCAGGAGTATTAGTCACCACATTGATCTAATCCTTGGAGCAAGTTTGCCGAATAAAGCAACATACAGGTTAACGCCACAGGAAAATGTCGAAGTTGGAAGACAAGTGCAAGAGTTAATGGATAAAGGATTAATTAGAGAAAGCCTCAGTCCATGTGCTGTACCAACAGTGCTCAGTCCAAAAAAAGGGGGTGAATGGCGCATGTGCACAAATTCTAGAGCCATAAATAAAATCACCATCAAGTATCATTTTCCTTTACCACAAATGGATGATTTAATGGATTGTTTGAAATATTTTTCTAAGATAGATTTGAAGAGTGGTTATCATCAGATAAGAATTAAAGAAGGAGATGAGTGGAAAACGACATTCAAAACAAACAGTGGTTTGTATGAATGGTTAGTAATGCCTTTTGGACTTACTAATGCACCCAGTACATTCATGAGACTAATGAATGAGGTTTTGAAGGAATATGCAGGCAAGTTTGTAATTGTTTATCTTGGTGATATTCTAATTTTCAGTTGAAGTAAATAAGAGCATCTGGAACACCTTAAGTTAGTTCGAAAAACTTTGCAGAAAGAAAAACTGCTAATAAATTTGAAGAAATATAGTTTTATGAAGGAAGAACTAATTTATTTGGGATTTGTAGTCTCTAAGGAAGGTTTGAAAATGGATCCGGAAAAAATCCAAGCAATTGTGAATTGGCCAACTCCGAAAAACATATTTGAGGTAAGAAGCTTTCATGGTCTTACAAGTTTCTATAGAAAATTTATCAGAAGATTTAGTCAGATTTGTGCACCTATTATTGAAACAATCAGGGAAACTAATCAGCCATTTAAGTGGATAGAGGCAGTAGATCGAAACTTTAAATTGCTGAAGAAAAAAATTACTGAAAAACCAGTTTTAGCTTTACCAAATTTTGAAAAAGTGTTCCAAGTTGAAACTGATGCTAGTGGAATTGTGATAGGAGCAGTTTTAAGTCAAGAGCAGAAACCAATAGCATACTTCAACGAAAAACTGAATGAAGCAAAGAAGAAATATTCATCTTATGACAGACTTCTATGCTATTGTACAAGCTTTAAAAAAATGGCGACATTATTTGTTGCCAAAAGAGTTTGTGTTATATTCTGATAATCATGCATTACAGTTTATAAAAACCAGCCAAAATTGAATCAGAATCATGCCAAATGGGTAGAATATTTGCAGGGTTTTACTTTTGTAATCAAGCATACGAGTGGTAAATTGAACAAAGTTGCTGATGCTTTGAGCAGAGTGAATTTAATTATGCAGGAATTACAAGTTGGTGTGGTAGGATTATCTTATCCAAGGAGGGTTGCTATTCAAAAGTAATAAATTATGCATTCTCAAATGTTCTATGAGGGAAAACATAATTAAGGAGAGACATAGTGGAGGCCTATCTGTACATTTTGGGACAATACAAGACCTTTGCTTAGGTAAATACTTTTTATTACTGGCCAAAGATGCAAATTGATGTTAAAAGATTCGTGGGAAAATGCAGGATTTGTCAGCATGCTAAGGGGAAAAGTCAGAATACAGGATTGTATCAGCCATTACCAATACCCGATCGACCGTGGGATGCAGTTAGTATGGACTTTGTTTTGAGTTTGCCAAAAAATCAAAGAGGAAATGACTCCATTTATGTTGTGGTGGATAGATATTCTAAAATGGCTCATTTTATTGCATGCAAGAAAACAAGTGATTCCACACATATTGCTAATCTATTTTTTTTAGAAGTCGTAAGATTACATGGATTGCCTGTAAGTATTGTGTCTGACAGGGATACCAAGTTTGTGGGACATTTCTGGAGAACTCTGTGGAAGAAACTAGGTACCAACCTTAGTTTCAGTTCAACATATCATCCTCAAACGGATGGACAGACCGAGGTAGTGAATAGAAGTTTGGGAAACATATTGAGAAGCTTGGTGTATAAATATCCTAAGCAGTGGGATTTAGCCCTTGCTCAGGCTGAGTTTGCTTATAATGATACTCCAAATCGAAGTACTGGTATGAGTCCATTCCAAATTGTTTTTGGAATGCATCCAAGAGGTGTGTATGAACTCAGAGATCTCGGAAAACAAGAGGTAAGGAGCGCAAAGGCTGAAGAGTTTGCAGAACAGATGCATAAACTACAGGAAGATGTCAAAAACAGATTGCAAGAAAGCAGTAGCAGATATAAGTAGAGAGCTGATATGAGGAGGCGAGAAAAAGAATTCCAAGCGGGTGACTTAGTCATGGTATATCTAAGAAAAGAGAGATTTCCTGTTAAAACTTATAACAAATTAAAAATGAAGAAGATAGGGCCATGTAAAATTGTAAGGAAATTTTCTTCAAATGCATATGAAATTGAATTGCCAACAGGAATTGGAATATCACCAATCTTTAATGTTGCAGATTTGTATCTATACCAAGAGCCAGAAGAAGAACCACAAGAGGACTCTACAACAGAAAAAAACCTGACAGTAAATTGGGAAGAGCAGATGCCAAAAACAGAAAAGAAGGAAGTCGAAGCCATTTTGGAGAAAAGAGTATCAAAGGAAACCAGGGGACATGCCTATTATCAGTATTTAGTCAAATGGAAAAGACAACTGGTGGAAGATGCCAGTTGGATAACTGCAGTAGAGCTACAAAAGTTTGGAGTAGACTTGAAGGGTTGAAGAATCAATTTTTTTCCCCCGGGAATCTGATGCAGGTCATCCGGACTTAGCCAACAATGTGATTATATGTTCACATGTTGTGGCTAATTTGAGAGGAATAAACATTAGCATTAATATTTTATTATTTATTTGTTTATGAGAGTAGTTGTTTGTATCTTTTAATTGATTAGGAATAAAATTAGAAATTGGTTTCTTTCCCTGCATAGAAATAGGGCCAAGTAAGGATAAGAACTTAGGAATAGGGAGGCATTGGTTTGTTGGAGTAGTTCGACAAGAAATCTATTTTAAGAAGAACAGTTTCACATTAAAGTATAAATAATAGGGAAATAAGAGAGAAAAACAAGAGCGTAGAGAGGGATAGTTGACAGTGTGAAGACTACCAAGAGTAGAGGGGCAAAAAATGTAATATTCGGCCCATCGGAAGCTCAAACCTCTTTGATATGGTACTTACACCATTATCAAGGCTGTGGGAGACAATTCTTTTGAGCTCAGAATTCCCCCATTCCTTGGACTGCACCCATTGTTCAATGTGGACCGCCTTCGGCTATACTTTCCACCATTACTGGACACATTAGACATTGTAGAACAATTCACACCAACAGAGCTAAACCCCGACTACATGGAACATGCCACAACTGATCGGATCATGGACTCGCAGATCAAGAACACTCGCCAACAGAAGATCCAGTTGTATCGGGTTGTCAAAGCTGGCCAACTCCTGCACCAAGGCAAGTGACTCACGAGGGACCAAGTTCAGCAGAAGTTTCCTCATCTCATGGAGGAACTCAATGCAATGGAGACCATTGCTTCCTAAGGGGGTGGACTGATCTAGGTGGATATTGGTGGCCACTCGCCTATTCCACTTGGACCCCCACCATTGTTTCTTTCAGTTTTTCAGTTTCCTTAATTGTAGCACAATTTACTATTTTTGGCAGTTTTATGGGTTTTGAACTTTCAGAGCCGTTTTGAGTCCCTAAACGAAGTTTGTTGGGAAAACTAGGATAAACATGGGTCTTCGACTGATGTTGGTCACTCAAAAGTTGTAGTCCTCGGATAGATCTTATAACAAGGTATTGTGCGCGTCAAACGAAGATCGTATGCCAAAGTTGCGTCCTCGGGAAGTTGATGTACCAATTTACCCAAACGGGGCCCATAGTTTTGGCGCTTCATCTCTTAGGGTTAGGTTTTAGGATGTTTAGGGTTTTCCATTGTTTCTCAATAATAAATAGGCCTTCGAGCCTCATTGTAACAGAGTTCAGAGGCATGTAGCCTCCATATCTCTTCTCAGAGATAAGCTACCATCGCCCGAGCTAGTTTATTTTCCATTATGTCTGTAAGCATTTTTTTAGTATTTGATATTAATGAAATGAAGTGTTATTCTTGCTGCATCTTTGCGTTGATGTTTATTTCTGTATTTTATTGCGTTCCTGCATAAGTCTGGATCATATGCACACCTTGTATGCCTTGGATGTCTCACTGTAGCCCACGAAAATCCCCTTTTTTTCTATAGGCTTCAACTTCTTTTAACTCTCTGAGGGCACATGGCAGTAAACCACACTACCAAAAATCTCGAAGTGTGAGACATCCGACTTCTCGTGGGTAAATGCCTCCTTTGGTGTAACTCGTCCAAGTACCTTATGTGGACTTTTGTTCTACAAATAAACTGCAGTGTTGCATGCCTTTGCCCAAAGGAATAATGGCAGTTCCTGGTCATGCAACATGGCTTTGACCGCTCCAAAAATACTCTTGTTTTTGCGCATTGCCACCCTATTCTACTTAGGGTTATAGGGTGTGGTGAGCTCTCTCCTTATGCCCTCCTTGGCATAAAAATCCCTGAAGGCATTTGAGATGTACTCCCCTTTGTTAGTTGATCTTAGCGCTTTGACCTTCTTTCCTGTCTGGTTCTCCACCAATGCTTTGAACTCCTGGAACTTTGAGAACACTTCGTCTTTCTTCTTCATGAAGAAGATCCACCTCTTCCTCGAATGGTCATTAATGAAGGTGATGTAATACTGTATCCCATGAGGGATGGAGAAGAGAATGGACCATATACATTTGAATGAACCAAAGTCCAAGATGCCCTTGGCTTAGTTTTCACTAGTGGGAAAGGACGTCTTGGCATACTTGCCAAGTGTGCAAACCTTGCACATGTCATGCTAGTTCGTATTGCATTGTGGCAACCCTGTGGCTATCTCCCTGAGGATTTTCAGTGCTCCATGGTGTAAATGGCCCATACGCTTGTGCCATAGCTCCCCAAGGTCTCAACCTTGCCCATGGCCCTCCTTGTTACTACTCAAGGCCGTGTCTACCTTGAACTGTAGCCTATAAAGGTTCTTCATGCTCACCCCAATCTACTTCACAACTCTAGAATTTAAGGGCTTGAGATAGGCCTTTCCTCTTGTAAAAATTACCTCATAACCCTTGTCCTCTAGGGTTCAAGTACCTTCCATCATCTCCTAGCTCAATGTGAAATTGCATGTCCTTCTCTATTAACTGGCTGAAATATTCTTTGTTCCCAATCATATGGCTGGATGCTCCACTGTTAATATACCATATGCTGTTGGCTACAGAGCTTGCCATGCAAGTTATGAGCGAGAACTCCTCAAACTTGGAATTGAACTCGTCCACTTCTGTAGAAGCTACCACTTGGTCCTTCTTGGACACCTTCTTCCTTTATGGATACTTGGTGGCGTAGTGTCCAAACTGATGGAATATGAAGTACTCTATCTTGGCCAGATCCTTCTTCTCTTTCTTCCCTTTGGAGTTGGACTTTGCCCCTCCTATGCCCTTCTTGCCCTTGACTTTGCCCCCTTTGCCAGCTAGGGCAAAGTTCTCCTCTTCCTTATGCTTTACATGAGCTCCATATTTGGCCTGCCTCCAAATCTCCTTCTGAGCACAGTCACCCCACAATCGCTCCTAGTCTGGAGGCTTCTCTTTGCCACTCACTGCGTCTTGGAAGTTATCCCGTGATTTGTGAAGCCCTAACAGTCCAAGGTTCACCAAATATGTTTCCGATATTGTCTCCCCCACACCAACCAACTCCTTCGCTTGGGTGAATCTGGTGAGATAGGAAACTATGGGCTCATACTTGCCCATTTGGATCTTTCCTAGCTTGTCCTTGAGCATGAGTTTTCTCGCTTCGCTTGTGCCATGGTAAAGGTTCATAATCACTGTCCACATTTCCTTAGCAGTCTTCTTGCCAGAAAGATGTGGAACTATGTGGTCTTTGACTCTCTCAAGAATGAGCCTTCTCTCTATGGCATCATTCTTGTTGTGTTAAGCGAACTGTTGGGGATCAGATGGTATAGCTAGTGGGTTCTCCACAAAATCCTTCACCCCCTGCTCCTCAAGCACCACAAAAATTATCTCCTTCCATGAGCAGAAATTTGCTACTCCCTCCAAACTATGCTTTGGTCTCAAACCTTGGTACGACATCTTGCATGTTGAACTTGTCTAGAAACCCTAGTGCATTGGTTTACTAGTAAAGGATGCGCTTTGATCCTTTACTGGAACGATCTGCACCTGTACCTACACTCGACCTCCTTAGTGCAAGCTGTTCCTGTACCAGAGGTCGAAACAACACGGTGTTGTTCTTCACTCAAAGACGTGGCTTTGATACCATGTTAGTTTTCTAAAATTCATGTAACTAATCTATGAAATTTAACCTAGCAAAGAACGAAAATCTGAACTTTAACTTTTCAACCACAAATATGTTGAATTTTCTAACTTGCATGTAGCGGAAAACAAAAGGATAAGCACACCACAAAAGCAATAAACATTAATTTACCCAGGAAACCCCAATCTGGGGAAAACCTGCAATCTTGATGTTTTATTGTTCAGCTGAACAAAATCTGCTTAAGGAAAAGATTACATTCAAGAGCGCAAACTTCCCTTTCTCTCTCTGCAAGCCCTCTACTCAGTTGTTTGCGCATTGCAAACATGATCTGCCTCTTATTTGCACACTGATACAGACTTGCATTCCCTGCACGACCACCTTTGCGCAATTATCTCAGCCCCTGGAGAGGTATGCGAATGGCTGGAAGTGATTTTGGCTGAATCAACCTCCTTTCTCTGCCTCTTTCACGCTGATCTGAAATGCTGGCGCTGAGCTGAACACAAAGATATCTTGTACACAATGACCAAGTTTTGCGCCCTTCTTCCCTTTTAGAATTAGACTTGGGCCCACCACTGCCACGAATGGCTCAGATTAGATCTCCTTGGATGGCTGAGATCAATCTAATTTTGACTATAGAAAAAATTAAATTTTCCTAAGTAAAAAAACAAATAGAAAAAGGTAAACTGCGCCTTGGCCCCACTTGTGGGCCCCTCTGCCAAATTTAGTGCACCTGCTAAATATGGTGGAACCCTTCCTCCTCTAACTTCATTTAACATAATCTACATATTTTATAAAATTCTTAATCTGAGCAGAAATCTATACAACCAACTCCGATCTAAAAGTTGGGAGTCTGGACTTCTCCCAAATGGAACATATTATTTTCCCCAGGAATGGTTGCATAACCTTGGTGTTTCCATGAAAAAAATATGCCTGTCAGTCTTATCATAGCTCAAAGACTTTCTTGCTTGTCAAACCATTCAACTCTCTTGCAAAGTATCCCTTTCCTTTGAAGAGGGGCAACAAAAAGAATATTATACTGACCATAAATCCATGGCCAAAAGGCCCTAGTAACTTTGCAAGTCCACATGTCATGCTTAGTGGTTTCAGCATCGTGGTAAATCACACAATAATCATTTGTATGACCAGAGTGATGCAACTAATCCTTAACTACTAAACGGTCATAGAGGATCAACCATCCAAGCAGTTTAGCCCCAAGAGAAGAGTGAAACTTTCAGATATTTTGACACTGCCTAAGCCATCTATTTCTTTCTCTGGTGTGGTCCATGTCCTGTTAGGATGATCAATCAGGAATGATTTGGCCAGAGTTCAGGATATAGTTCCTTCATTACATAATCCACGAAGGCCATAAAACCACATCTATTATTTCCAAATAGGGCAGGTGCATCCAAATTAAACTTTTTTGGTGCATCCAAATCAAACTTTTTTTTTTTCAAATAAAAACCTTGTGAGATCCTCCCTCTTTCCTGGAATATCCATATGGAGGGTGGCTGAATCTCCAGCCACAATACTGGCTGGTAACCCCGAGGGATTTGACCAGAGTTGAACCTATCTCTAGTGGTCTTGCCATCGGCAACATGGCCTGGGTGGATGGTTAAATTGGTTGAGCTAACCCTTGGGGATAACCAAATTTAACTTAAATAAGTCATAATTTGAAATTATTTGCCCAAGTTCAGTGAAAACATACTTGTCTTGTGGTTGGAGTCATTGATCTTTATTAGAGTTTGCAAAGGCAACCCTATGTCTGAGGCTTTGCCCCACAAATCTCTCTAGGTATTAAAATATTATTAAATTTTGGAGGATGGTCTTACATGAGAGAAACAAGAAGATGCAAATTTAATACCTTCTACCTTTTTAGTAGAAATCTCATCAACCTTTATAAAGAAGAAAAATGATGACATTCCAACTGTCTACTACTTCTACTATTCTATGATGCATTTAGAACTAGCCATCAAGTTTCCATCACCTGTAGGTACTCTCGTTTGTTGACAACACTACTGGAGGAAATGAGTAGCAGAAATGAGAGAGCCCTAGAAGCAGACTTGTAAATGGCTAGGCCTTTGCCACTATGGAAGATGTGGCCTAGGCTCTAAGTTACATGGTTCAGGTTCGACGACTATTATGTTCGATTCGGGTTTGAATTTTCTGATAAGGTTCTGTTGATGGGTGCTGGAAATCTGTCAACCGAGGGGGTCTCCCTGATGTGAAGTCCTAATTAGATCTCACACCATTTGGAATAGGAGCCCCATCCAGGGTATCGGTCTGACTACCATATATTCTTATAGATTTGCCTTGGCTACGAAGTTCGTCACAAGAGAGCAATGCACAGGTAATCTCAGATCAACAAGTGATTATGCCTTGTGAAATGTTCAGCTGCAAATAATATCAAGGTCCTTCTACCAAAAGGGAAGAGAAAAGTGGGCCCTTTAAAGACAAGTAATAGTACTAATCTAGAAAAGGCACACGAGCATATACATATGAATGAATCATTGATCAACCAACGAAATAGTTCACAAGGAAGCAACGACAAGATAAGTACCAAAGCCACCGAAATAGTTCAATTTCCTTAGTACATATGAAAACAACATACATCACAAACATTTAAAGAATAGTCTTACAATATTCATGACATATGCATGAAAGTGTGTTGGCTCAATGAGCTTCTGAATTAAGTAAAAGTCCCAAGATACATCAAGACTGTGAACACCACTAGCCCCAACAGTGGAGCATTAGAGAAGTCACTTGCTCCTCCAAAACAACTAGGTTCCTCTCCAATGCCTGGCAGGAGGAGCCAAGGTGAAAAGTCCTTTGCATGAACAATGAGGGTGTATATATAACAAATGGGGTGATCCTTCACCTCCCTTATGACTCTTGGACTACCCTCATGACTGTTTGACTTCTCATGACTTTTCGACATCCTACATAACTCTTCACATTACATAGATGACTCTTGGACTTCCACTTTACATTACATTTTCTAGTATAGAATTACATAATCCACGAATGATGTGGTACATGATGGCTCACGACATGACACGACATGAATCTGATGACATGGCAATGTCAAGTCACTTTTTGCTGTTGTTTTCTTTGTGTTTTCTTGAAAAGATTGTGTATGTTCTTCTTCTTCCTCCTCCTTATGACTTGAAGATAAGGAGTCTTCAATGTGGTCATGATCTTCCATCTTCTGTTATAATCCAGTGTTCCTTCGTCTTCTTGCCTGATGATCATCTTATCTCCTCAGCTCCTTAGATGTCTTCTAGCATGGTCTCCTTCTCCATCTCCTTCATCATCATCTTGTCATGACATAATAGAATACCTGCGACTACAATCCACCCATGACAAGACGACATCAGTCCGATAAACCACCCCTAGCCTAAGATGCTTCATGGAATCACATGTTAGGGTTGGAACTGGTGACTAATTGAGTGACTGACTCAGGGATTGCGTAGTTCCAGAGGCCAAGGTTTGGGACTGAGGCTTGAGATTGCGCAATGCGCAGTTCAGGATGACCAAGGTCAAAGGATTGCACAGTGAGGGTCTCAAGGACTCAGGCTGGAGGCTTGAGCCTTGAGATTGCGTAATGCGCAGTTTTGGAGGCCTGGGTAGAGGGACTGCGAAATTGAGGGACTCAAGGGCTCAAGGCCCTAGACTGAGCCTTGAGACTACACAATGCGTAGTTCAGGCTTGGACTGAGCAAAAAGATTGCGTAGTTGGGGAGCTCAGGGAGCCAGGTTGAGGGCTTGAGCATTGATTTTTCCCATTGCACAGTTTTGGAAGGCAGAGGAGTCTAGGTGATTGCGCAATTGTGCAGTTCAAGAGCTCAAGGGCTGGGCTTGAGGACTGAGACTGTGCAATGTGCAGTTCAGGCTTGGCTTGGGAGATGGATTGCGTAGTGCACAATCCTGGAAGGTAGGCACTGCACATTGCGCAATGCCAAGAAGCAGGGTTGCAACTTGAGCGTTGAGATTGCGCAATGCCAAGAAGCTGGATGAGGCTAGGTTGTTCGGTCAGGAAGTGTGAGATCCTTGCAACTGATGTGAATAGTGACAAGACTTGATTGTGATCACACACTTAGAACACTTGACGACACAATATAGATCATCCAGAACACATGAACAACATACTTCCCTCAGTGTGACAATTTTGCGACAACTTATGACAAGTGCGACACCAAAGATACACTTTGCGACAATTGTGTCGACACTTGTGCGACAGTGATTGAAACTTTGAGAATGAGTGCGATACATGTTTGCATGGTTAGTACAACTCATTAACGCAAAGATTACCTCTTGAAACACACCAAAACTAGCCTTCGTACATTGTGTGACACTCCACATGCTAAAAGACGACATTTACTATATGAAGAGGAAAGTGTGAACGACACTTGTGATATGCGAACAACAGTGAAGCAACACATGCTAGAGCGAAGATAACATGAAAACGACACTAATTAAAGTGAAAGCAAGTGAAAGCGACTGTCAGAAGCATGAAAATGACATTCGCGAAAGCAAAGGTTTGCAAAAGCGACAGTTTGAAAGACTCACCAAAATAGAAGTACAGACACGGCCAAAAGTGATTGACTGTCAATGACAGTGCACACTGACTGTCGACATGGGTTGAACATCGCACAAACATTGTCTTGATGGATTGTGCTATGCTTGTTCAAGCTTGCGTAAAAGAAGGCGCTCATGAACTTGTTGTGAACTGAGCATGTGTGAGCAAGTGACTTCGACCGATCAAGGAATGACCACGGAACAACCGATCGCAAGATCCACAGTAGGCTCCAAAATTCTAGTGTAGATAAAATTTTGGAGGGTGTTTGTCGCAATGACAACAAGTTTGGTTTTAGGTTTGTCTATATACATTTTCAGAATGAATATATATATATATATATATATATATATATATATATATATATATATTATTCTGAAAATGTATAATTATTACACACACACACACATATAAGTTTCTATCTTCCTTTTTTTTTCAAACAGAAAAGCATAAGAGCCATGATTGCAGAAGTATAGGACATGTTTCCTGGAATCATTACCTTTCATTTTTTTTGCAATTGATTGGTCTAGGAGAAGGGCATAAAACTGAAAACTGGGCAATGAGACCACATTCAGCTAGAGCAAAGAATTTTCAAAATCGAAGAGGAAGCTTGACCACAAGGATAGAACTGGTTTTCTTCACAGACCTGGATGACGCTGATTTATTTTTGATCTGCTGAGAGCTGAGAGAGGAGACCAAAAGCTTGCAAAGGTGTGGCCTAGAACAGAGCGCAATTAGATAGATGATGCATATGTGCAAATATTATTGTTAAATTGCTGAAGATTTTTTATTTTTTTCACTCAGACAAAATTATTATTTCATTTGAGTAGAAAAAAATAGTTACATTAGGCATGCTCGTAGATAGCAAATGACAGCAATGCCAATGCGCTGTCGGGCCAGGGTAGAAAAATGTTTCCGCACCAAAAAAAACCATAGACCTTATACAAATGTCGCCAAACCTAATTTTTTTCTTTTAAATTTGTGTTTTCGTTCGGGTTCAGGTTCGATCCAGTTCGGCTCCAGGTTCGACTTGTGATTCAATTTAGTTCGGGTTTGGTTTCGAGTTTGAGGTTCGGCTTTGAGGTTCACCGAACCTCAACAAATTTCGATTTTTTTTTCAGGTTCGCTGAATTCCGAACCTGAAGGTTCAGGTTTGGCAAACCCTGTGACTTAGCCCAGGTTTATAATCATTGATAAAGCATTTTGCCATTGCTCTATGATACAGTGGACATATATTATTTCTTTCTTTCAGACAATTAGTTCTCCCTAACAGTTATAATGCCTCAAGTCAATATTCCGAGTCTTTGTTCTCCAATATTACTTAGACTTGTCAGCGTCTGAACTGCATTATAAAGCAATCACCTTCATGAAAGAGTACATTAATCATTCAAGAATGAACAGCACATGCTCTACCCTAGAAATAAGGAGACCTGAATTCTGTATGGTATTAATACTCATGAGCACAGTGACGTTGATGGGCTCTTATCCTACATTAGTAGTCCATGAATTAGTACCACAGACTATATTCTAGGAGTAAGGAGACCTGAATTCTGCACAGTATAAATACTCTTAGGCAGTGTGAAGCTGATGGGCTTTGATCAGCTTGAAACATTATCTGTGTCGTTCAACATTTAGCCTCAAGCTCCACTCTTCATAGCTTCAAGATGCTCCAGATTTGTTGTTGCTCTGATTCCAAAATTAATTGCACTCTTATTTGTTGTTGTCCTGATTCTAAAAACACACCTATCTTCTATTCCTTATTTGTTATATTCAATATTAAGTCTATGAATTGCGTTTTGTGAAGTAATTTTATATGGCATTGACGTCCATTTAGGAATAGTCATATCTATCAACTATATTTTGTCATGAATACTATTGCTAATAATTATCCTGTATATCATCTATAAGCATTCTGTTTAGTATTTTATATACGCATATATCATGATTCATTATAATCATACAAAATAAAGTTCATGGTAATATTTGAACAACCTACAATACTCTCAAACGAGGACCCTTAGCTATTGGTGTCTAGGCACTTAACATATAATTTTGGCTTGCAAGTCCAAGTTTGATTGGACCAGAGTCTGTTGAAAGTCATATATTCAAAGATTTGATGGACATGGTTTCAAAGGATTTGGTATAGAGCCGAATGAGTTGTAGTTTGTACAAGTTTGGCTCTAAAACAAGTGCTGAAGGAGAGACAAAAATGATAGTTGTCTTTTGACTGGAAGATACAAGTCTGGTTAGTCCAGATCTATTGAAAAGAAAAGGTCACAAGCTTTTACATGGAATGCTTTCATAGGATGACAGATGTGGTATAAATTTGAAGGAGTCACATCATTTATGAATTCAGCTTCCGTACTAGTTTTCAATGAAGGTCAAAAAACTATAGTTTGTCTTCCATCGTGCATAACTTTTGATTGACAGATCCAATTCAAGCAGGATGGAATCCATTGGAAAGTTGGAATTTTAATCTTTTTGTTTGACATAAAAACTTCATCTGACTATTAATAAAACTTAATGTACAGAGATTTTATACAGAAAGGGCAGCCTGTGTGTGCAACCTCCACAAGCACTAGCAAAAACTAAGCAGAATATTAGACAGGGACCCCAAAATCTCCTATCTACAGAGATAGCTCCAGATTGGGAAAACATCACGATTATACCACTACATATGTCCTTCCTTTACAAAAGTCAGGCACTCATGCAAGAGAGCAGAGTGGCTGGGTGTTTAAATCAGGGAAACATCCCCCTCAAGTTGCTGATAGGGTGTGCAAGGAAGAACAAACCCCCAAGGCCATAGGGGACAGAAAATAGTCGTAGTCAAAACCCCTAAGCTGCTGTAGAACATCACAACAACAAGCTGTTGGTTACCATAAGAGTTTGGCTGGGCCAATAGGGCACCTGTGAGATAGTGGAAGCAGCACACATAGGAACCTGCCCATCTAAATCCAACAGCCATGAACACAAATCATGAGCTCCATGGAAGCACAAACCAAGCTGCGCGCTATCAAAAACACAAGCTCATAGAAAAAGCTCTTTTCCATCAATAGAAAGCCATGAAATTGGGTGGGAGAAGATGCCTCCAGTGTAGGTCTGCGAGGCAGACCTGCCACCAGAAGCACAAAGACAAAATGCGTGAAGGCAAACTGGAAACTCCTTGTCCAAACCACGATGAACACACAACAATAAACCAAGCGATCTTCCAGAGGTGTCGCAGCTCTCTCCTCCCCTCTTGCACCGTCTCCTTGCTCTGTGTGGCCACTGACAAGCAGCCTGTATTATGTGATAAACCCTAGAAGGGTTTGATGCAGGGGTTACTGGGGAGAGTGGGAGGGAACAGTCGATTCTCCTCCTTCCTGTCTCTCTATCTCCCTCTTTATTTTACTTTTTCTTCAGGGAAAGATTCTGAAATGTTTGATGTATATTTCAACAAAATACATACATTCAATAAAAGTTGACCATCTAATGAGTTGGAGATTAAAAAAAAGATTATAACAATGAGTTCTAATTAAGAACTCAAAAATCAATTATTGAAATTTAAAGAATATATCGAAATATCTGGTTTTTGTGGAGATGAAGTTGGAATTGTTCCTAGAGAATAGTTTCTTACCTTAAAGAAGACTAATTGCTCCTGGTTATTCTTTATTTCACCAACTTAGTGATATAACTTTTCATTGGTGTAACAAAAGTGGAAAATTCACCAAGGGAGAACTTGGAGAGATCTTAAATGTGTTTTTTTCTAATGGCTTTGATTTTGATAGTATACATTCTTTTTTGATTGCATCCAATCTGTGAAGGAGGAGGGTTGGCAGGCACATGGGGGGTTAACCATGGGAAATACCCACTTAAATTCCTCTTCCCTGTTATATTCAAAGAGAGTAATTTTGCCGTAGTTCTCTGTCAAGTTGGGCATTTGCAGCCACTTCCTTTTACAACTCCAGTTGTTGTGTTGCTCACCTTCTCTTTGACTCTCACATTTTGACAACTGTTAACATTAGCACTAAGAATATGTTAGCAAAGAACAGAGAGCTGCTGGTTCATTGCTTGCACCCCAAAGAGGAGCTTGACCCTTAGATCTTTGTCTTTTACTATCATTTCACAAAGCTAAGGTGTTTTATCATTCTAGGTCTATTTATGCCATTATTTTTCTTTAGCTATGCTGTTTCCCTATTCCTTGTGCATTTTTCATCAAATATGTTAGGTGATATTAAAGCATTGATTCACAGATGACAGTGGTAATATTTCTCCTCTTGAAGGTTTGATTGGAAGGTTCCCGAGTTAAAGCTTTCCAGCAAATTTTCCAAGATAGTGAACATTTTCTCTTGCAACTTTGACCCACTATTGTTAAATTGCATTTGACTTGGAATGGGATTTCCTTAACGAAAATGATTGTAAGTTACAACAATTGACCCGCACTCTCCCTGCAAAAATTCTATACATACTGGTAGATGGTATTTTTGAAACTTATTGTTGCATGGTCTATTTCTATTAACATGCCTAACCACACAAATTGCGTATTTTTCCATGTTTCCTAAGTGACTGCACTTTAATAGTAAATAACACATTACTGTTTTAGGTTAGCCTCTCATAATCTGCTTGTTAAATTTGGACAACTAGGTCCAAACTCCATGTTATGATGCTCAGATTAAGAGGCTAATATTTTTGTTGGATTCCTATTTCGGAGAGGTGTAAAATCCATATATAATATGTCTTAATCCGATGAGCAGAACATTTATTTTGAATTTATTATTCATAATAAATTATATGTGCAGGTCGGCCTTAAGGTTTCACACCCCCAGCGGATGTGTCACACGCCCCAATGATGGATATAAATACAGGCAAAGTTGGAGAGCATTTCATCACAACACAACTCACAACATCTTCTCTCATCTGATTTAGTACGAGCTCCTTGGAGGACGAGTTCAGCCACACGTGTGAAGGAGAAGAAGGACAAAATAGTACGGCTGAGTTGAAGGACGATTTTCTGCAGTTAGGGTTTTGCAGAAAGTTTGACCAGCGTTGACTTTGGTCAACGCATGGTCCGATTGGGCTGAAAACTTGTGGGAAGTTCGATTTTGGAAGGCCGTACTATTTGGCACAGAAATCGAGGTCAAAGGGTTGACCAATCTGCTGCTGCGTTGACTTTTAGCTTGCTGCCATGCGTTGACTTTTTCAGGACAGCGTTGACTTTTTTGGAGTTGACTTGGGTTGACTCGTTTGCTGATTGGAGGACTGTTGTGACACATTCTGGGTTGGCTGACCAAGGAGACTTTGCTGGTTGAAGCATCCTGTTGACCGCCGTAACGCACCACCAAAATTTTCTGTTTCTGGTTTGTCTTCTATAAGATCCACTTATATGTTCTATTTGCATTTTACTTAACTATTTGTGTGATTGCTGTAAGAAAAGTAAAGTTGCTCCAAGCATAGAACATCTACAAAAATTTACATGGTATCAGAGGTGAGGTGAAGACAAGCCCTATCTTTAGCAATCACCATCGGAAGAAATGGGTTCCACAAGTTTTGAATTCAAGGAGAATGACAAGCTGACTGGAAGGGATGACTTCCATGCCTGGAAGATGATATTAGATCTCAAATTGGAAGACCATGATCTCTTGGATCATGTACTGGGTAAGATTCAAGAACCTCCATCCAATGCCACCGCTGCTGCTAAAAACAAGTATAAGAAGGGGGAGATCAAAGCAAAGTTGATGATCAGGGAATCCATACATAAGAGTCTGGTTGCCTATATATCTGAGCTAGGCACATCCAAGGAGATGTATGATAAATTGATCCTTATGTTCAAAGTAAACAATGTGAACCAAGTGCTATTCCTCAAGAATAAGTTGAAGAATATGAAGAAGGGCCGGGATGAGTCTGTTCAAACTTACTTTCTGAAATTGACCGAAACAAGGAACAATCTGCTAGCTATTGGGGAGACAATAGCTGATCGTGAGATGGTTCCCACCGCACTTGGAGGACTTCCATATGAATGGCAAGTATTCACAACTACCATTCTCAACAATAATACCATTCCTAACTTTGATGAGCTTCTGTCTAGATGTATGCGAGAAGAAACAAGGATGAAGGAATTCGATAATGACAGAAATGCTGCCTATGGTGCTCATTCTCGAAAGAAGAACTCTGGTGGTTCTAAGGACAAAGGAAGAACGAAGACTCAAGAAAAGAAGGGCAAGTGTTTCACTTGCTATAGGCCTGGTCACTATGCTAGAGAATGCCCCTTCAAGAAGGATTCTCCCGATAGTGATGATAACAACAACAACCGAAGGAATGGGAATCGAAGAAATGACAAATCCAAAGGAAAGAGGAAGGCTCACTTTGGTGAAAAGAATCAACCTTCTAAAAGGTCTAGAAATACCAGGTATGAGGAGTCTAATGCTGTTGATAAAAGAAATGAGTATATTCTTGTATCTTCTCTTTCTGCTGCATCTCCACCCAACACTATGGATGTCTGGCTAATCAATAGTGGTGCCTCAAGACACATCATTGGATTCAAGGAAGCACTTTCTGACATGGTTGAAAGGGATACTAATCTAGAAATTATCCTTGGGGATAATGCCACATATCCCGTGAAAGGGACAGGGACTGTGACCCTCCACTTGTGTCAAGGACAAGTCCTACGTTTGCAAGATGTACTCTATGTACCTAAATTGAAGAAGAACCTTGTGTCTGTATCTGCCATGGAAGACAAAGGATTCAATGTAACTTTCTTTGATGGAAAGGTGCTCATGTGGAAGGAGAGCTTCAAGGAAGCTATCTCAATTGGTTTTAGAGTTGGTACACTCTACCAGGTTGGAGGGAGTCCATTGGGAGCTATGACTTGTGATACTATCCGTCAAACCGAACTATGGCACCGAAGATTTGGACACCTTCATTACAAGGCTCTTCCCGAAGCAAGGAAGGTGGTGACAGGGATGCCTGATTTTGGAAATAATCATGAAGGTGTATGTAAGGGCTGTGCTGAAGGAAAACATACAAGGGGACCTTTCCCCTCAAGTGTCACAAAGACATCTGATATATTGCAACCGGTCCATTCTGATCTATCTGGTATGTTGCCCGTAACATCCCTGGGGGGATGTTCTTACTATATGACATTTACTGATGACTTCTCTCGCAAAACCTGGATATACTTCTTGAAGAAGAAGGATGAGGCTTTCATGTGGTTCCGTACATTCAAAGCCTTGGTGGAAAATATGACCGAAAGAAGATCAAGATTTTGAGGACTGACAATGGCACTGAATATGAGTCAAATGAGTTCAAAGACTTTTGCAGAGAAGCTGGCATTAAGAGGGAGACTACCACTGCATATACTCCTGAGCAGAATGGTGTTGCCGAACGCAAGAATAGGACTATTGTGGAAGCTGCCCGTGCCATGCTATGTGACCAGGGTCTACCTAAGTTTCTGTGGGGAGAAGCTGCAAATACTGCTGTGTACATTCAAAACCGATGCCCTCATTCCGCTTTGGACTCCAAAACTCCCGAAGAGGTTTTCTCTGGTAAGAAACCCGATGTCTCACATTTTAGAATTTTTGGATGTCCTGTCTATTTTCATGTGCCGAAAGAAAAGAGAAGTAAGCTGGATGCTACTGGGAAGAAAGGAATGCTTGTGGGCTACAGTGAGACTTCTAAGGCATATAGAGTCTATGTACCTGGTCAAAGGGAAGTAGAGATAAGCCATGATGTCACTTTTGACGAAGATGCTTCCCTGAAGAAAGTAGTAGATCTTCCAAGATCTGAAGAAAATCATGAAGAAAGGCCTGGAAATCAAGAAGAATCGCAGGATGAAACAATGCCTGATACTGAAGGACCAATGGACCCTATTGATCCATCTCCTTCACTGGGAAAGAGACCATCATGGCTCAGGGACACCCTCGAAGATGCTGAGGGACATGCTGCCCCAAGGGGGACATTCCGAGAAAGCAAGAAGCCATGTAGATACCAAGGGTATCTGGCTGCCATGAGTACCATTGTACAAAATGAACTCGGATCTTTTGAGGAAGTCGTAAAGCATCAAGTCTGGAAGGATGCTATGCACGAAGAATATGAGTCCATAATGAAGAATGATGTCTGGGATGTGGTTCCAAGACCGAAGGACAAATCAGTTGTCACCGCAAAATGGCTCTACAAGATCAAGCATGGATCTGATGGAAGTGCTGAAAAGTTCAAGGCAAGATTTGTTGCTCGTGGCTTCTCTCAAAAGGAAGGAATAGACTATGATGACATATTTGCACCTGTGGCACGATATACCACCATTCGATCAATCATATCCCTTGCTGCTACGCAAGGATGGAGTCTTCATCAGATGGATGTCAAGACCGCTTTTCTGCATGGTGCAATAAAAGAAGAGGTGTATGTAGAACAACCTCTGGGATTTGAAGTTCAGGATCAAGACACTCATGTCTGCAGGTTGAAGAAAGCCCTCTATGGGTTAAAGCAAGCACCCAGAGCTTGGTACGAGAGGATGGATAGTTACTTGATGAAGCTGGGCTTCACTCGAAGTAATGCTGATCCGAACCTTTACTTCAAGGTTGTGCAGGGAAAGCCTCTCATTCTAGTGTTGTATGTGGACGACCTCTTCCTGACAGGTGCTGACCCTCTCATTCATCAATGTAAGAGGGAGCTCGCTGCTGAGTTCGAGATGAAGGACCTAGGACTGATGCACTACTTCCTAGGCCTGGAGGTCTGGCAGAGACCTGGAGAGATTTTTCTTTCTCAAGGAAAATACATTGTGAAACTTCTAGAGAGATTTGGTATGGTGGACTGCAAGTCCGTGTCAACACCGATGGAACTCAACTTCAAGAAGTTGAGTGGCAGCGCTGCTGGGCCTATCTTGGCCAATCCTACCGAGTATCGTCAACTCATAGGAGCTTTGATGTTCTTAGTGAACACCCGACCAGATATATGTTTTGCAGTGAACACTTTGAGTCAACAGATGGTTGAGCCTCATCATTTTCACTGGGTTGGTGCCAAGAATCTTCTGAGATATCTTCGGGGCACGATAAACCATGGGCCGAGATACACTGCCGGGAGTGTGACACTCTGTGGATATACTGATGCCGATTGGGCTGGCAGTGTGGTGGATCGTAAGAGCACATCGGGATGTTGCTTCACTCTTGGTTCTGATTCGATCTCATGGATGAAGGGTGAAGCGTAAGTCTGCGGGCTTTGAGCACCGGGCGGGAGTGCCGAATACATCGCTCGCTAGTATGGCCTCGTTGTGGAAGGCTTTGGTTGCGGAAGCTCTTTAGGGGGTGAGCCGCTTGGACATGTGCTAGATACCACTGTGATATCGTGGATAATCGTCCAATCCTTGGGTAAAGTGATCGAGAATCCCGGTTTGTTGGGCGATCCAAGCATATTGATATCAGGTATCATTTCATCCGGGATATGGTACAGCGAGGCGCCATAAGGCTCGATCATATAGGAACTGATGAGCAGGTCACGGATATTCTCACTAAGCCCTGGGGGAAGGTCAAGTTCCTAACCTTCCGTGAGAGTCTTGGTGTCGTGGAAAGACCCTATGATGTGGGTCCTGTTGGACGATGAGCTCTGGGAGCTCTGGGGGGCTTTGGGGATAGCTTCTCAGAGCTATAAGCACTCATAATGCTTCTGCCCCACCTTTGTGATTATTGAGCTGGTTCGCCTCTCATTTATCTGTGCCCCGTATGCATCCTACCCATTGAGTTCATGGCTCATGGGAAGTACCTCTCATTTGGCCAATGAGGTGGGAAAAGCTAGAGACTATTAGCAAAGACTGATGGACGCATCAGAGATTGCCGTACTCTCTATCTAGGATGGCACGATCCAACCACTTGATCTGGGATCAAGTTTAGTGAGGTCTGGGACCTCTGCCTGACTTCGGGTCAGATGAACCAACTTTGGGTTGGTTGGATACTCTTTATGAGTTTGATAGAGGTTTCGAACCTCTGGACTGATTATGTCAGTCGGGGGATGATGTCTTTGTGACTGACCCACTTCTGTTTTGAAATAAAGAGGCCAGCAAAGCAAGTTACGGCGGGATGACGCACGATGTTTGATTGCACTTATGGATGGAGTTCTCCCTAGTTGAGAGGGAGTGTTAAATTTGGACAACTAGGTCCAAACTCCATGTTGTGATGCTCAAATTAAGAGGCTAATATTTTTGTTGGATTCCTCTTTCGGAGAGGTGTAAAATCCATATAAAATATATCTTAATCCGATGAGCAGAACATTTATTTTGAATTTATTATTTATAATAAATTATATGTGCAGGTCAGCCTTAAGGTTTCACACCCCCAGCAGATGTGTCACACACCCCAATGATGGATATAAATATAGGCAAAGTTGGAGAGCATTTCACAACAACTCAACTCACATCTTCTTCTCTCATCTGATTTAGTACGAGCTCCTTGGAGGACGAGTTCAGCCCACACGTGTGAAGGAGAAGAAGGACAAATCTGTACGGCTGAGTTGAAGGACGAATTTCTGCAGTTAGGGTTTTGCAGAAAGTTTGACCAGCGTTGACTTTGGTCAACGCATGGTCCGAATGGGCTGAAATTTGGTGAGAAGTTCGATTTTGGAAGGCCGTATTGTTTGGCACAGAAATCGAGGTCAAAGGGTTGACCAATCTGCTGCTGCGTTGACTTTTAGCTTGCTGCCCTGCGTTGACTTTTCTGGACATCGTTGACTTTTTTGGAGTTGACTTGGGTTGACTCGTTTGCTGATTGGAGGACTGTTGTGACACATTCTGGGTTGGCTGACCAAGGAGACTTTGCTGGTTGAAGCATCCTGTTGACCGCCGTAATGCACCACCAAAATTTTCTGTTTCTAGTTTGTCTTCTATAAGATCCACTTATATGTTCTATCTGCATTTTACTTAACTATTTGTGTGATTGCTGTAAGAAAAGTAAAGTTGCTCCAAGCATAGAACATCTACAAAAATTTACAGCTTTCCAGCAAATTTGATTGGAAGGTTCCCGAGTTAAAGCTTTCCAGCAAATTTTCCAAGATAGTGAACATTTTCTCTTGCAACTTTGACCCACTATTGTTAAATTGCATTTGACTTGGAATGGGATTTCCTTAACGAAAATGATTGTAAGTTACAACAATTGACCCGCACTCTCCCTGCAAAAATTCTATACATACTGGTAGATGGTATTTTTGAAACTTATTGTTGCATGGTCTATTTCTATTAACATGCCTAACCACACAAATTGCGTACTCTTCCATGTTTCCTAAGTGACTGCACTTTAATAGTAAATAACACATTACTGTTTTAGGTTAGCCTCTCATAATCTGCTACTGTCCCTGAGAGTTGTTTTGTCTGTGAATAACAAGTGTCTACTCAAAGTTTGAACGGTTTTTATGTTTCTAAAATTTTATGTATCATTCTTGCTTTTATAATTTATTTTATTTTCATTCTGGCAAGATGCCTGATAACAATATCTGCAAGTTCCATAAGAGGTAAATGTGTGGTTAATCCACATAGTTGTTTTCCTGTCACAGTATCGACGTCCAATAGTTGACTGTCCATTGAGTGTGATTTGGTAAACGATGCCTTGGCTCTTCAGCATTGTATCCTATGTAAACAGCACGTCAGGTGTGGACTTCCCAAGCCGCGATGAGAACATGAATACCTAATAAGTTTGGGTTATGTTTAATCCTTGAAAGTCTCTGGCTTAAAAATTCAGAAAGATCCCAAAACTCCAGTTCTGTTCAATTTTGTGCTGGTGAGGTTGATGGCTCAAACATAATTCCGTGCTTATTAGGTAACCATTTTCTCAAGGTAATGCAATGGGGTCCAATCTAGTTATAATCTGTCTGCCTAAGCTTTATCTGCCCCTTATTAAACATAATTGGTTTTAACGACAATAGAAATCGTTCAAGGTCAAATGGATATTTGTGGCTAGCAATTGATCATGCTTGCTCTCAGTAGTTGTGGAATGTGATAAGGGACCATGGTGGATTTCAATCCAAAGCGTGACAACTCATAAGAAGCATTCGAATCATATTGGGGTTCACTAGTATCATCTCACTAGGTTTGTTGCCATGAGATCCTTTGGAATTGATCAATGCATGGTTAGTTGCAAGGGAAAAAATGGAAAGCTAATCTTGTTTTATCAAGGTAATTTACATATTTCAAGGGGTCACCTTTTCCCTGTTGAATGGTGTTTTCATTGATGCCAAAATTGGTCTATGAACGTTCTTAATATATGTCATGGATTCCATTAGTTGGAAGCTCCAATGGATAAGAAGCCCCATAAGAAAGCAAGCCCCTGTGGTGTGTTCATGATACCCCACATTTTTGGATAGAAAGATCAGTATATTTGCACTCAAGACCATCATAAGAAGATTCTTCTTGTCATGCCGATTCCAACGGTATGTGGCATGCCTCGTGGTTCATCTCGGTTGGGGAGATATGCTCATTAAAAGTTGAAGTTCCAGAAGTTGGTCAATGAGCCCCAAAATTGAAGGTTATATGGCAGCTCTTTGATTTGTCAGTTTCGGCATTTTTCACATTAAATTAATTCATCTTGGGCCTTCTAGTCAATTCACTTATAGTAAAAGGAATGCCAAAATTAATTGAACTTGAAGAACAAGTTGGCCTCCAAGATTAATTGGTTTTTGTTTCCAAATATTCCAATTTGATTTTCAAATTTATTTCAGGTCGGCTTCATGCCTCTAAGGGCTAGTCGGCCCCTCTAGAAGCCTCCTTCGACTGCAATAAGTAAAGGGCTTGGTTTCATCTTACGTGTAATGACTGGAATGATTAACCTTCAAGGAAATTTAGAGTGAATTCTTGAGGTCTGGGCAGAAAGAAATATCAAGAGAATGGCCAAGCTGTTGCTTAGTGTTTGAGTTTAAATTTTTGAATGTTGAATGGTTTTTCGTTGAGGTTGTGAAGTAATTTGAGCAGTGTTTTTGTGATCCACATCTAAATGGAGTTTCAGCATCTTGTGATGATCAAAGGAAAAGTTTCAGAGGCTAGTCGCTGAAATCTTTTAATCCGAACTGATTTGAGGCAAATCTGAGATATCATTTGAGGCATCCGTCCAACATTTTGATGTGTGAAAATTACGCATTCTTTCTCTGAAAAAAACTGATGACTATGACAGTACTGTAGCAAAAGAACATATGTTTTGGATTTTTTATTTTTTCTTTATTTTTGGTGGCTCGTTGTAAGACTGGATAGTGTACTGGTATGTGAGTGATTGCATATCTTGTCGCCTTTCGTTCTGGTATAGGAAAGGAAGCGGAACTTCACCAAATTGACTTACTTCCTTAACCCAAAAATTACCATGTGCATTGTAAATTGTTGACCGGTTTTTTAAAGTTCGTTTTAAGTTGTTGATTACACATGTGCGTAGTGCATTTGACAGGCTGTGGTGTGGTACTGAGAATAGCAATGTGCATATGCCCAATGTTGAATTAAAGTGCTGGATTGAGTGGTAAATGTTTGCGGTCCGAGTTCACTGGTTTTCATGATGGCTGTTTAATGTTCTAACATTCAATGAGTATTTGTGACTTAGCATCTCTATTGCTCTGTGATTGGGTTAATATGTTGGACTAAGGCTCAAATTCTTGGCTACCACTTATTCTATGAGGAGCCTATCGAACTTAGGAGAATTTAAATTTTATACTGTTGGTGGTGTATGATTGCAAGGGTATGTGTCTAAGGTTTGGTGTTTTGAATGTTGAGAACGATGTTTGCATGGCCATGTATAAAGTGCAGAGCAGCGAAGCTATTGTTGTAGCAGTTGTACTTTGACATATTAATTGCAGAGATCAGAGCATGTCATTTGTAGAAGCTAAGTATTTGACAATGACAAGACTAATGCTTGTATAACCAAGGGCCATTTGTGATATACATGATTAAATCTTGACTTTTTTGGTTAAGTGAGAAGACAAGGAACAATACTGGTACCAATCAGTTCAGTACCTGCACCAACATTGAATAAAGGCTTATATAGTGAGACAGGTAACGGTACTACTGTAATATTCCAAATTGAAAATTTATAGCAAATAACAGAAACATGTACAAGGAACAACCATAAACAAATACCACACATGCATATCAAAACACCAGGAAAACAAAGCAAAATAACTGAGCCATTTTATTAATCTCGAGAATGATGAGTACAATGAATAGGGAAAATGGAACGTGGGCTTGCAACTGCAAGCTATGCAAAACCCAGGTGAGACAACTCTGATCTTGAGGAAATACTGCGCACTACCCAAGAAATTACCACTGCTGGTGCTAGAATGGGATTGAAGATTCTGCTCTGAAGAATGCCTTGATCATCCTGAAATTGCAGCCACGAGTTCCACTCCTCAGACCCAAAAATATCCAGAAAGGGTTTGGCCCAACTCCAAGCCAAAATTGAACCCACAAAGTGATGCAAATTTACCAATTAATCAACAATATTCCCTAGTATAAGAATGACGATTTCGGGCCCGAATATTGCCTGGAAAATTATGTAAAATTAGTTGTAGATTCCTCTCAATAAACCCACTAAAACCCAGAATGGGTTTGGGCTGAATCCACCGACCCTTGGTGATCCCCAATAAGTGTGAATTGCCTAATCTGGCCAAAAAATGCCACACAGTTTTGATACTACTGAATTATGCCCAAATCTACCCGGGAATTTCTCCCAGCTCCAGCTAAATTCTCCATTGAGAAATGCCTCCTTTCTCCATCCCTTATCTTTCCCGACTCCACTTCTCTAAACCCTTGCGCAACACTTGGTTAATCGCTTCTGCGCCCTTGCCAAAAGATAGAAAAATCAACCCAGGTAATAACCTCCAATCTAACTTGGCAAATCACTGTCCAAACTCCAGTCTAACAATAAGAAAATTCTCTGCAAAATCTCAGAGCCTCTAACCCACGCTTGCTCCCACAATGTGCTCCACAAAATACTTCTGCGCCAAAAAAAAACGCACAATTGAATAAACTCTTGCAATGATGTCCAATGGAAGCTGAGTTGAACTCCCCAAATTGCCTCCCTAGGGAGACACATGAAGTTCTCCGAAATGAAGGTGGAATTCCGCTTGGAATTCCTGGTGCTAAACAACACTGTGGCCATTATGCTAAACAACTTCAAGAGACGATGAACTATGAAGTGTAATAGTCAAAAGATGAACCACAAAATGAGTCCTTCTTATATTTTCTCTCCATATTTCTAGACTCCTTTTAATAATATTTTATTGGTGGGGTCCATTTTCCACTTAGTTATTTTTTCCACCATTTTATTAAAATAACAATTTGCTGTCAATGTGCAATAAAATAATATTTGCCACCTTTCTCCCTCTTTTAATTAATATTACCAAAATTGGGAAAAATTCCCATGCTCACAAAATTGGGAATATTAGAGTCCTCCCTGCCAAAAATTGCTTGTCCTCAAGCAATGTCTGATCAAACTGTGAAAATTTTGCTGCAGTATCATGGTTTACTTCTCCTACTTGATTCAATTATACAAGTTATCTTCAAAAATTAGATTCATAAAATACCGAAGTAAGCACAACTAGCAGTCTACACATGCAGATCATTTACTGAATATTACGCTCATTCAAACAAAGTGACACACTAATTTTTGGACATAAGTCTTTGGAAAAACCCAAAGCAGGAAAACCGGTGGAGCATATATGAGGGTTTATTTTATTAAGTAGAATCTGAGTACAACAAATCTGGGTTTCAGATTTGTAAAACCTAACAGAGAATAAAAGAAAACTGCATCTAACCTGTTGTTCCAAGACCAAATATTCGATTGATCCACACCCTCAAACGAGATTTACAAGACTCAGCCCGGATCTGGCCCTAGAAACTCCAACGCTACCCCTGAAGCCCCAGCGTCAGCCTTGCTAGGCTTTGCGTGCCACTGCGCTGCTCAGGGAGGGACTGTGTAACCCCAAAGTGGGTGACGCAGTCCTTACGCTGCCTCTGGAGGCCTCTGCGTAACTTCTGAAGCTCCCTGAAGTTGCAACGCTGCCCCTCCTGGGCCTGCGTAGCGGCTGAAGCCCCTGCGCTGCGCAACCTCTCGACTCCTCTGCACTGTCCTTGTTTGCTGTTCCTCTGCCTCTTGCTGACTCTTGGCTCCAGGATCAGATCATCCCCTCAGCTAATACTACCCCTTGTTGCAGAAAACTCCTCCGGAAATTCTTAGCAAACCCTGCCCTAGAATTCCATATCAGTCTCTTAGCTCTGCCTCTATGTGTTTGTCTCCAACTGACCCTCAAGCCTTTCCCTTATACTTTTTCGATGATCTCATCAGCGGCCGAGATTAAAACATTCATCAACAACTGAGATTAAAAGACTGCTTGATCTGTGTCTTTTAGAACATTTCAGCGCATGTTAATTAGTTCACTTTAATTATTTAATTTTCCTGAGTTTAGACTTTGGAAATTTATTAAAATAATTAATTATTTGAATAACTTGAACACCAGCTGAAATTTCACAAAACACTTTCTGGGTTTTGGAGTTCAAGTATGTCTTAGCCCCTCCACAAAATTTCAGGGCTAGAGCACACCCGATGCTACACCAATTACACAAAATCTCAACACAAACACTCTCTCTATCAACTGACCCAAATGGCTACTGCAAATGATACGGGGGTCCCAAATGTGTCACCGAGTCATCCCTATCCCCAACACTATCCTGTCATGAAGGAGTCCCTCAATACCAAGGTCACAAGCCATCTTGATCAACGTGAAGCACCCCTTGCTCCACTCACTGTCCAACCTGGTACAGGCACTCGAATCCCTCTGCACATTGTATGTAAGTAGAGCATCATGATAATATGAATTCCTAATCCACTCATCGTGTAACTGCTCTACTGAGTCATCCATCTCATGCACTCCAAGTGTGGACTCCTGAAAATACAATCCAACCTCGATGGAGATGAATCTTCACCCACATGAGCTTCCCTTGATCTCCTCCTGTTGATCATCCCTCCATGTTGGTGAAATCCCCCACGCTAACAACAAATCACTAAAATCCAATGGAAGATCTGGATGATCTCCCCTTATCAAAACCAACTCATCCCTAAAGGTAACTGAACTGTCAAGTACTGTGACACTAAGGTCCCATGCTCATTGACTCTTTGGTCACGACTGACTGCCCAACATGTGTGTACCAGAGCCTCCTATCCTGTTATTATCGACCATAACATATGTGATGATCGAGGTTATGCCCAACTTGCCCAAGCGACTTAGCAATGCCAGAGCCTATCACTCCATTGTTGGCCCCAATCTTGAGCAACAACTGTGAAAATTTCTGAATCCTTATTACATAAACCCTACAACATTATTTTGATTTACTTATCCTACTTGTTTGATTTAATTAATAAGTTATTTTTTTTTACAACTGTGAAAATTTCTGAATCCTTATTACATAAACCCTACAACATTATTTTGATTTACTTATCCTACTTGTTTGATTTAATTAATAAGTTTTTTTTGTTTTTTTGTTTTTGTTTGTTTGTTTGTTTGTTTGTTTGTTTTTTTTTTTTATCTGAATTATTCAGGAAAACATCAAAGTAAATACTACTGCAACCTACACATACATACAGATCAAGTACTGAAGAATAAAGCCCACATGACATAGGACACACAATATTTTTCGGACAAATGTCCCCGGAAAAACCCAATGCGGGAAAACATGTGCAATAGCTCTTGAGGGTTTTATTATTATGCAGAATTTCGAATACAATCAAGGGCACTAGCAGTGGTTTTCCAAATAGAGAAAATCTCGACATATGTACCTCTATCTCTCGGAGACAAAATATGGCTGATTCAGTTGAGGGTGAAGAACCCCACAGGTGCCTTCGCAGTCACTGCGTCACCTTTCGGTGTGGCTGCTTCACATCTTCTGGATCTGCTGAAAATGAGCCCTTTTTGGTCCACTGGAACCCTAGCGCTGCCTTTCCCAGCTCCGCATTAGCCCTCTAGCCCTGTGTGAGCCTCTGCATTGCCTCTACGCTGCTTTGGCTGGGCCTGTGTCACCCCTTCTGGGCCTACGTTGCCTCTGCGTGAGCTTGGCTGGGCTACGTCACCCCTATTGGGTCTCTGCGCTGCTCTGGTACAGAGCTTCCTCTCTACCAATGTATTCTTGACCTCGAATTCAGAAATCCCTCTGCTGATCTGCCCCTCGCTGCATTCCAAGCTCACTCGAAAATTCTTAACAAACCGTGCCCCAAAATTTCGACTTAGCTCATGTGCTACCGCTATGTGTGTCTTCTTCGACTGACCCCCAAGCCTTTCTTTAATACTTTTCTCGCTGAACAATCAACGACCGTGATCTAATCTCTAATCAACGACTAAGATTAGAAAAGACTTGATCCTCGTCACTTACAACATTTTCACCCACATGTTTAAATTAATTCCTTTTAATTATTTAATTTCCCTAAGTTAGACTCAGGTTCTCCATTAAAATAATTAATTATTAGAATAACTTAGGCTCCGAGTGGAATTTCTCCAAACGATTTATGGGTCTTGGAGATCTCATGTGTTCTAGCCCCTCCACAAAGTTTCGGAGCTAGAGCACATCCAATGCTACCCAAAATCTCAACAACAACCTGCCTCGCCATATGATGAAGACCTCAGTGATCCCCCATGTGTCAGCCTGAGAATGAACCATATCACCTCCTATCTTGACCATACTCACTAAGAAATGGAGTGTCCCACCAATCCACTGGATCCCTAGATCCCATAGCCATACTAGGGGTCCACAACTCCCAATCCTCATCGCTTGCTGCTGTGACATGCAACTAGCTACTGGGACTCCTCTGTGCCATGTCTCTGACCCTTGTATGTATCCAATAGATGGGCACCAAGCATCAAGAATCTGTCCCGCGTATGACAAACTGCTCTACTCCTGCTAGACCACACAGTGAAATCTGCTATCCTAGCTCCTGATTATGTACTTGGGTACTGCCTGGAGCCTAGGCATCCTCTTGCTAATGAAGACTACAATCCCTTGTAACTCATGCTCACATAACACCTCGGGTTGTCCTGCCGATAGTGCACCCCACAACTCACTCTCTCCCTGGATACTCTGTGTCCCAACTAATTGTTTCGAGCAAGCCTCTCGTGTCTTGCTGCTCGCGATGAAGGTATTAAGGGACAACATCCAACTCCTTTGTGGTTGCAAATAATGTAAAAGTGAGAGAGGCACATGAGTCCCCATGGATATCATCAAATGATGCTCATCTGCATCCTCATCGATCCTGGGTACATACGACCAAGCATCCTTACGCTCCCTTGCATAAGAACATGTATCTTTGTGCTCCTTGGCACACGACTACACCTAGTTGCACACCTTTGTGCACTGCTGGACACCACTACCAACTGCCATATCATCATGAATCATCAAGTATCCCTCTTGTGGCGAAATAGTTGTCACTCCATGCGAAACCTCGAGGTGGTGTGAATCACTCCTCCTACGCCACAGTGCAAGCCCACACAACACAACACTCCTCCATGCATCTCTATGCTCCTCTGCAGAACACTGAACTCTATGGCACGACTTTGTGCACCACTCAACACCTACGCTGGCGGCCGCACCACCCTGCATCCTCGACCATCCCACATCTGTCAATCCATCCACTACTCTGCTAGTGAATCCACCATGATGTGGGTTACACCTCCTCATCTGCCTTGGTAGACCTGAGCAACCTAGCTCCTCACATGTTAACGAGAATGATACTACTGTGCCTAGCCTCAGTAGCTCCTACGTCCAATATGCCAATAAGAGAGCATTGGCTCCATACAATGCCCCGCCTGATAGTTTGTTGATGCCACCTCCTCTAACCAACCCTTGCCAGAGTATGTTGAACATTCTTCAATCCCATGTATGCCTAACATCCCCGAACAACTCACGGAGTTTGCCTGCCCCCGTGTTAATCCAACTCGACGCTAGTGCTGATGGAGAGCTGAAAGTGTGTGGGCACTCGGTCACCAGATCCATCACATTGCTAATACCATCACTAACCAAGCCCATGTTGTGATGGGGAATCCCACCTGGATCCCAACAACAATTTGGCCCTCGTACTCCTCTAGTAATCCACGACCTCTGTGGAAATGCGGCCATGGATGTACCCAATCACCTAACCTGCTCCATTAAGTACCATCTCAATACCTCTCGGCATCCAATCCCAAAGGAGGGATTGAATGTACATTCTCCTGTGTACGGGACGAGCCCTCCATGTTGATGCTGTGTCATACTCAAATCAAGCCGCTGGTCCCTGCAGACCTAGTCATCCCCTATGATATGTCTCGACAACTCCGACTCTCTCAATCCAATGCATAAGGGTGAGATAATAACGTTGTGGACCCTGTCAGCATGCCTTTGAAGCGAACTGTGCTGAAATCTCAACGTGTGCTCTCTGCGTTGCCCCTCGTCAATGTCTAGCCCCAAGGAAGACTGTACATCCTCCTCCGTCACGACCTCAACTTGAGCCTCCAACTACTCCTCCATTGTCAACCCATCATATAGAACATCCTCATCGGTCAACTGTAGGTGATTGTCGTCCAATAACTCTGTCATAGATCTGGATGCCTTTGTACCTATCATCTCATCAATGGTGGAGATGTCTCCCAACACCTCATCAACCTGTGGTGTGCTGCTATCACCTGAAAACTCAATCACAACACTGGGTACCTCATCAACTTTTTACATCTCATCAACATATGTATGCTCAACTGGCTCCTTGCCAACCATGGCCCCTTCAACTACTTTTTCATCTTCCACCTTGATCCTCCTCATCAATTTTGCATAATTCCACTGAATTCCCACTGATTTGTGCATGTCTCTTAGTTCACCGAACTCCCAAAAGGAGAGGGACGCCTGAATTTCATGTCCCAATGATTGGTATGCCCTCCAATTTGCTGCCAACAACTCCACATTAGTTGCAATCATGTCTTGCCATCTTGATGAATTATCCATAACTTTGGGCATAGTGGATTTGTTGTATAATTGAGAATGGTCCTAATTCTCAATTGTGGTATGAATCAACTGCTACCCCACATCAATCATCATTTGTTGCATCCTAATCGCCTCATTCAAGGTTACTGCCATTTGTTTGATTTTAACTGTTCTTTGGATCCCATGATTTCTTAGCTTTTTATTCTGGTTTTGTCATCACTTGGCTTAAGGCCCACAACTGGTCAAGATCATGGCTCTGATACCACTATAATATTCCAAATAGAAAATTTATAGCAAATAACTTAAACATGTACAAGGAAAAACCATAAACAAATACTGCACATGCATATTAAAACACCAGGAAAATAAAGTACAACAAATGATCCATTTTATTAATCTCGAGAATGGTGAGTACAATGAATAAGGAAAATGAAACCTGGGCTTGCTACTACAAGCTATGCAAAACTTAGGTGAGACAACTTTGATTTGGAGGAAATACTGTCCCAAACTGGTATTGTGCACTATCCATGAAATTACTACTGTTGCTGCTAGAATGGGATTGAAGATTTTGCTTTGAAGAATGCCTTGATCACCTTGAAATTACAGCCATGAGCTCCACTCCTCATACCCAAAAATATCCAGAAAGGGTTTGGCCCAACTCCAAGCCAAAATTGAACCCACAAAGTGATGCAAATTTACCAGTTAATCAACAATACACCCTGCTATTTGTTACACAACATTTTGTCACCGTCCCTGCAATCCCTCGTCCTGCATATTGGAGGATCATCCCCGTGACTTGTGAATTGTGTCATACTTTGCAAACACCTTCTTTGCATCCTTCTGCATAAAGGCATCATTTCTCCTGTTGACCATTTCTTCAAAAAAGCACACAACCTATGTTTTGGCCTTGGCGCGGGTAGACAGTTCACCTCTCGCGCCAATGTGGTAAATTTGCATTAGAGCCCGCGCCACCTGGCGCTCTGTCTCAATGTAGTGCCCGCGCCAGTTGTTTTATGAATGTTTTTTAACAAATAGAGGCGGAAGTTTCCTTCTAACCACCTCAGGAATGAGTCACTGGAAGTGGTTAAGTTGATCAACCACGGATCTCCCTCTTTAGGTAGTGGTTTCCACCTCCCATGGAACACGCCTTGAAGATAGGTCTCCCTTTCATAATTATAGGGATCCTAACCTCTCCCTCTCCCTCTCCCTCTATAAAAACAAGCCTTCTCCCTTTATGAAAGCTAGTTGAACATATAGCCAAGGAGCTGAACTTGGAGAAGAATACTATAGCTGAGTAATTGCCATTGAGAAGGTAGAACCAAGGATAATTCCGTAGAGAAAGTCCCGTCCGAATCCCCGACGAGCCTTTGTGAGACGCGCTCTGCTTGAACGCTGCTGGAGGAGATCGCAACGTTGAATCTTGGTTTTACTCTTCCTTCCATTTATTAATATACTCGACTATGGTGTTGGTTCCATTGTTGTGTTATGTTGTTTATGTAATGCAATTGATTTAGTCCTCTTCGACTGACTAATAGTTACGAATGTGAATTAGTATGTTGTATATTGTCGTTGTTTCTTGTGTGTGCAGGTGTCCGAGTGTGAAAGCGAGCGGATCGTGATCTGTCAAACCAAGAGCGAGGAGCGAGCCACTCTTTTCGACGACAACAACCGCATATGATCTCCGGTAAGTCATCTATCAAATCTCCATCCCTTCGTTAACTAGGAATCAATATTATAGCTTGTCTTGTTTGTGACTAGACCCACTCTAGGGCTAGTGGGATCGCTTCTGTCCGTAGAGGGGATTTACCTCACCAACAAATTGGCGACTCCGCTGGGGATCAGTGCGAGTTTGTCTTTCATCCATTAGGTCTTCTTCTTGGTCTTTGCTTGCTTATTTTTGCCTTTTCTGATTATTCTGCTAAGTCTAAGACCCTTGTTGAGCCCCAGAGGATCAGATCTGACCTCTGTCTTCCAAAATTTTTCTTTTACCTGAGTTAACTGGCTTGGCGCGTTTTCTGGTCAGACAGTCACACCAATTGGCGCTTGTTGCTAGTTTTGCACCCGCGCCATCCCCTGTTTGGCGCTGATTACAGCCAAACAGGCGCGCCAACCCCTGTAGGTTTTAGGGTTTGGTCTTTTTTGAAGCTTTTTGGTCAGTGGTTGTCCCTCTAGGTGATTTTTTGATATGTCTTGAGTGCCTTTGGATTGTTTTTGATTGTGAACGACTTCCTTCCTTAAGTTTTTTGTCCGTTTCCGGTCAGCATCATAGCCTTAGGGTTTTGAAGTGCTTTGGTACGCTGAGCCTCCTGTAGGAGTTTGGGTCTTTCGTTTCGCAGTCAACTTCATTCCTTGTTTGATTTCATCCAGCTCCCTTGATCTGTTTGAGTGATTGCGTTGGTTGAATGATTCTTGCCTCTTTCGTTCAATTTTGCTTCTTATCACTCCAGGCATAGATCACACTGCTTGCATGGGTCTATTTTGAAATCTTTCTTCGATTTGAGAGATTGCAACATTGGTTTGAGTTTTGTTTTGTTTGTTTGGAGTTGATTGAAATTACTTCGTTTCAACTCTCGCATTAACATTCTCGAGCTGGTGTGTTGGTTTGTTTTTCATGTCATTTAGTGCACTGTTTTCTCTATTACATTGAAAAATCAAAAAAATATTGTTTGCATTCTTGTTTTCATTGTGAAATTGAAAGTCTTTCGCATATCTAGCATTGGACAATTCTAGGAAAGATTGCTCATTTTCATTAGCTTGCATCGAATACTGTAGTGGATGTTTCCGCGTGTTCTCATTATTTGCTATCGCTTAAAAACTCCTAACTTTCTCGTAGATAACTTTTCATCGAACGAAATGGTATCTTTTGGCATGTAGCTTGCATTTAGGGATTTTTGAGATCCAACATTTGGTAGGACCTTGGAATTGCAACGTAAATACAAGATTAACTTAAAATTTACTCAATTAACCTAAGACAACATTGAAACCTAACGAAACATCTAGTGGTCTAAGTTAGAGACATGTTCCGGCGTCTTTAAACCTAGCAGCTGTCGTTCGCCATCTGGCTTTAGACAGCACTAGTACGGACTTGTGCTCCTTGTACCGTCGAGTATATAAAGGGAGACCCCTCTAGGTTGCAATCCTTTTATCCGTAGGAAGCCGAGTCTGCCGCCTTGTAACCGTGATACACCGAACACAACATCTGGGGAGACTACCTGCACGTACGTCAAGTCCTTGGTCATTCTTCTTTCATTTGATCACCAAGGTGTACATGGCAGTTCACGGAAACCTGGTACACCCTTCTACCTAGACTACCTGAGCAGTCATTTTCGATCTTCACTGACTCTATAAATTTGAAAAGATCATCGAGCACTTGTCCTTTCACGCTCGCTTGAAACTGAAAGTGACTAGAGTCATCTTTTGCTTGTTTCTTGACTCTTAAAACATGAAACAACGAAATTTTGGTTTCAATGTGGTAAAATAAACTACCTACGATTACACGCTCATTAAAGTATGATCGCTTGGCTTGTCTTTGTTTGCCTTGGTTTTTATCCGAGCTTCTTCATTTTCGATCTCTTTTCCTTTTCTAACGTGCTACAGTCACAGTGGCGGAACCATCGGTTTCATTTACTGGTAGTCCTTTCTCGGACGATTCTTCTGAAACTTCTCAAACCTCTAGGTTTGCCGAGCTTCAACAGTCTATTCTCCCGTCAGAATACCCCTTTGGAGAACCAGTTGAGTTCAATTGCCCTCTTTCAAACGCTTGGTTTGGGTTTGGGGTCGGGGAACACTTTCCGCCTCTTACATCGGGATCGGCATTTTTGGCTGCTATCATACCTCCTAGTCCCCGTAGTCTTTTACAAGATCTCACGGCGGATTCAGACATGGATTTGTCTGGTCCTATTGGCAGTGAGGGGATTCCTGTTTCTGATGAAGAATACCAAATTTTTCCGGAAAACATCCCTCAAGAGTCCGCTCAATCTTCACCATCGGTGTCACTTCCAGCGGGATATAGGTCTTTGGGTCAGATTATGGTCAGTATAGCCTCCAGGGCAGCGTCAACTCTGTCAAGGGGTCCGGTCTTTCCATCATTAGGGATGTCACCAACGACACCTGTCTCGTCAACACCTTTTGTTACATCTGTCCCAACTAGACCTACTGTCTGTGTGGCTGCATTAGCACCAGTTGTCACCACTCAGTTGTCGGGGGCTTCGCTTTCGGTAGAGACTTCAATTTCCATGGCAACCCCCGACAACATATCTTTCGAGGAGCATCGGCTGGCTACTCAGCAACAGAGCTCCCAGACTTACCAATCCCCTCAGGATTCTGGTGAGCCTCAACTTTCTTATTATGACGCGGTCGGTAACCCCATTTATGCACTTCCATTTCATTATGATGAGTACGACAACCCTATCTATTTGCCTGCTTCGAAAGCTTATCAGTTCCTTTCCGGTTTTAGACCTACCTTGCCTGTGCAACCTTCTAACCAACAAGGACAACCCTTTCAGGGACAACTTTCGGTTCAACAAGGGTATGCTTACGACCCACAAGGACAACCCTTTCAGGGACAACCTTCGGTTCAGCAAGGGTATGCTTACGACCCACAAGGACAACCCTTTCAGGGACAACCTTCAGTCCATCAAGGATTCTTTTACGGTCTGCAAGGACAATCTTACAATCCACAAGGCCAACCTTTACAAGGTCAACTTGTGATCCAACCTGGGCAACGTCAAGGATCTGTTGGGCAACCGATATATCAATCAGGGCCTTCATACGGTCCTGGGGGGCAGATTTATCCATCTCAAGGGCAACCTTTTGTGCAACCACAACAACGGTATTTTCCAATTGGCCCGAATGTTGCACAGCCAGGGCCATCTTATGGTCTTGTTCCAGGTCAACCTAGTCATCAGGTACAATCTGGCCCGTCATAGCTAGGGCCATCTTATGGTCCTACTCCAAGTCAACCTAGTCATCAGGCACAACCTGGCCTATCGCAGCCATCAGGCTAACCTGCTCCGCAGGGGCAACCTGGTGGCCCTCATCAGTCAGGTCAACCTGCTTAGCAGGGACAACCTGCACAGATAGTTCACCCTGCTCAGCGACCACTCTACTCTACACCGTAGTCGGGTCAACTTGAGCGTCTGATTTATCCAGCTCAGCAGGGCCCTACTTATCAACAATGCGTTCGACCCCAAGGCGCCTATTACCCTCGAGGTCAATATCGACCGGTTTACAATGTGCCTCAAGGTTCTGCTTATTACCCTCAACTGCCAGGCTATACTTACTTTCCGCAGAAAAATCTTTATGCTGCTCAATTAGGACCCTCATATACTCAGAATCAGTATCCTGGTCCTCAGCTGCCATATTAGCCGAACTATCCAACTTATACCCCTTATGGTCCGAATCCTTCGAGACAGAACTAATTGGGGCAAAGTTACACTCAGCTAGGATGGAATGTGGGTACTGGTCCTTATCGAGGGCCTGCTATGCCTTTCAACCCTCAATTACCCTTTCTCGCCACGTTGGAATTACCGGATGTGTCCAAATTAACGAATGATCCAATTCTTCATAAGCCATATTGGCCTCCGGTTCCGACTAAGGTTCCTAGTGATTGCCCCAAGTTTGAGGGCAAGGTTGGAGAAGACCCCCAAGCACATGTCATGACATACCATTTATGGCGTTCTTCAAATTCTTGGGTAGATGACTCTATTCGACTTTGTCTTTTCCAGCGAACTCTCACTGGAGCTGCTACTAAGTGGTACATCGAGCTGTCTCGCGGCATCTTTCAAGATTTCAACTCTCTTGCTATGGCGTTCCTTACTCATTTCCAGTTACCGGTTTGTTATGAAGCCGGGACGCATCTCCTAACGTCCTTGAAACATGACTAGGCTACCCATAGCTCGAACCACATTCATGAATGGAGACGGCGTCGTCGCTTGATCAAATTCAAAATTCCTAATCAACTTCTTACCCATTGGTTTACCACCTCTTTTGTCATTCAGATTGCAAAATATATAGCCATGGGGGCATGTGTTACCGAGGAACAGACAATTGCTTGTGCCCAGTACCTTGATTTAGTGTACTCTCAATCGGGCATTTTGTATGATATCTTGACTGATGCCCTGCGACCTGGGACTTCTAAAGCACCGACCACCCCATCCGTTGACGACGTTATTGGTTATGTGTCTCAGACTTCACATAAGTGTTCCAACACTGGGAAGAAAAAATCAAATTCTTCCAATGATTCTGCTTCTCAGCCTACCTCGGATTCTGGCAAAACCTCGGAGGTCAACGCCGTTCAGGCCAATCCTGCGGACAAGACATCCAAGGGGAAAAATAAAGGCAAAGGCAAGGCCAAAGCCGATGCCCCAAAACCAGAGTCGTCTAAACCTCGTGTTGATGATGGTTCACAGCACAAGCTGAAGTATCCCTGTCTGATTTGTGATGAGGAACACTACACTAAGGATTGTCCTAGACGTGCCGAAGTTAGTAAATTGCTCGAAGGCACTAAGGGAACTCCGGCTGTCCTCAAAGAACCTTTTCCATCTCAGCAAACACAGATGGTCGAGCAACCTGCGCCATCTGCACCGTTTGGCTCTCAAGTGTTCATGACGAAAGGTTCTGCACCCGTTTCCATTGCTACTCGGTCGAAGGATTATGCTGGATCACGTCAGGCAACCAGGAAAGAGATCGCTGATGGTCCTCCTCCCCCACTTGCCTCTGGTCCTCTTGGGATTGAATGACCCAGTGCTGAACCCGTTGTACGGTAACCTTCTAAGGGTGTTCTTCGGAAATATTCTTATAATCCTAACGGCCATGCTACTCAGCATTACAATACTGTTGAGGATTTAGCACAGGTGCCATCTGCGATGTCCGCGTTAGAAGTGCTTCAGAGTTGTCCTTCTCAACGGAAAGCGTTATTATCTACGATCGGCGGGATTGATCCTGCTGATTCTAGCCTTCTCACTTTCGACTTAGAGAATTTCGTCCCTTGACTTCCGCACCAGATTGCGCTTGTCATACAAGTCGGCATTAACGGTCTCAACATCTATAGAGCCATTGTGGATGAAGGTGCATCCACCTGTGTCATGTCATCTCCTTGCTGGAAGGCTATTGGCTCTCCAGCCCTAACTTCGTCACCCAATGCCCTGGAGGCATTTGATGGAAGGGAATCGAAACCCTTGGGTGTTCTCTCCAGCTTGTCGATCACGTTGCAAGGAAAGACAGTCAATGTTGAAGTAGAAGTAGTTGACGCTAAACTCAATTACAATCTTCTACTCGGTCGTAGTTGGACTCACGCTAGGCTATGCGTTCCGTCCACCCTCTTTTGTCTTCTAAAGTTCCCACACGAGGGAAAAATCATTACTGTCGACCAGTTGTCGTTCTTTACCTCGTCTTATGAGAACAACGTGCCATACGTGGCTTAGATTCCTTCTCCCCCCGACAGCGTAGGGCTGGGTCTTTTCCAAGACCCCGCCCTCATGGGTATCTTTCCCTTTCCGCCACCAAATACCGTTCAAGTTAATATGATCTCTCGGTCGGATGACCCATGGATTGTCTCTTTACCTGAACGGGTTGATTCATTTGGGGATTCGATGCCACTTAGTCAAATTTAAATCAATTATTGCGAGCTTGTAGTTGCATCCGATTCTCCCTCTTCTGACGGTGGTCCTTTAAGCATGTCTCTCGACGTTTATTCTCAATCCCCCTGGCTCGGCGATACAGATTCGCTTGATCCTTTGAAAGAAGTGTTTCCATCCGATGAGGCTATCATGGAAACCATGTCTCTCGAAGACCTATTGTGGAGTGATGGGCATCATCGTTCCTCGTTTATGCCTGGCCTCGGGGCAATGTCTAACTGTCTTGAGCGTTTTGCCTCTCAAGTTCCTTCGCCGCCACTTCAAATGCCTATCTTGACTCACGAAGTCTTCACTGAAGGTAACTTGAGTAACATCACCCAGACGATGCCTATCAACATTTCTGTGAAACCGGAAATTGTCGAGAACATCCATGTCGGAGTCACTTGTTCTTCCGATGAAGTCCAAGTGTACACTAGCCTCTTTCGCGAATTCCGTGATGTTTTCACCTGGTCTTACGAAGAGATGCTTGGAATCGATCCAAGTATTGTGGTGCATGAGATTCCCACCTACCCCGGTGCGAAGCTCGTTTGCCAGCATCTTCGTCCAGTGCATCCTCAAAAAGCCGCCGCCATAAAAGCTGAAGTTGAAAAACTTCTTAAAGCGGGTTTCATTTATCCGATCCCTCTGACAGAGTGGGTTTCTAACATTGTTCCAGTGGATAAGAAGCAGGGAACAATCCACATTTGTGTTGACTATCGCGATATTAATCGGGCCTGCCCTAAGGATAACTATCCCACCCCTTTCATCGATCAGATCATTGACGATTGTGCGAGGAGTGAGATTTTTTCCCTTATGGACGGATTCTCTGGCTATAATTAGATCAAAATTCTCCCATCCGATCAACACAAGACCGCTTTTATTTGTCCTTGGGGAATGTTCGCGTATAAGAAATTCCCTTTCGACTTGAAGAACGCTGGGGCTACGTTCCAGCGCGCGATGTCTTATGCCTTCCACGATATTCGTCATATTGTTCAACCATACCTGGATGACCTTCCGGCTCATTCAGCGATGCGAAAAGACCATCCAGACCATCTCCGCCAGATCTTTCTTCCCTGTAGACGCTACAACATTCGGCTCAATCCGCATAAATGCGTTTTCTACATTGACTCTAGTAGATTGTTAGGGTTTATCGTATCCAAAGACGGAATTCGCCTTGATCTACTTAAGGTTGAGGCTATTGTTAATCTCCCCTCTCCATCCTCGTTACACCAGCTCCAGAGTCTCCAAGGGAAAGCCAATTTCTTACGTCGTTTTATCCCGAACTATGCCGAAGTGGCCAAAGGGTTCACACGACTTTTAAAACAGGATGTCCCTTTTTGTTGGGATGAGATTGCTCATCAATCTTTTGATACGCTTAAGACATTGCTTGTCAATGCTCCTCTATTAAGTCCTCCGGGTTATCATCATGATTTCACCCTCTATCTAGCTGCCGCCTTCAGCATGATCTCCATGGTTTTGGTTCAAGATGATGATGACGGTAACGGGCATGTTATTTACTACTTGTCTCGAAACCTTCTCAACCCTGAAACACATTATGCACATGTTGAGAAGTTAGCGCTAGCTGCGGTCAAGGCTGTCCAGTGTTTCCGTCATTATATCCTTTTACGGATGGTAACCGTGATTTTTGATTGTAACCCCATGACCTATATCCTGTCTCGACAGTTGCTGGGGGGCAAGTACTCGAAGTGGATCGTTATCCTCCAAGAGTTTGATTTAGAATTCACTACTGCCAAATCAAATAAATCACTCGTTTTCGCTGATCTAATTTGTTCTCTCCTCGCCGACTTTGCTCCTTATTCCGAGGATCATATTCCGGACGAAACTCTTTTCTTGATTAGCACCCTCGATCCATGGTACGGTGATATCATCGTGTACCTCCAGACTTCTACTTTTAGGTCTGAGTTGACAAAAGATGCCTGATGCCGCATTCGGCATCAGTCGCAACCTTATCGTATTGTCGGAGATACCCTCTATCATGTTGGAGTCGATTCCGTGCTCTGTCCATGTCTAACCCTCGAGGAAGCTGAGAAAGTTTTAAATGATTGCCACAGTGGCGCTTGTGGGGGTCACATGTCTGGTTATGCCACCGCACTGAAGATCCTTTGTGCTGGCTATTTCTGGCCGTCCATTTTTAAAGACTGCATTGTCGCAGTACGCAAATGCCATGCGTGCCAGATATATCAACGCAAGATGCGTGCGCCACCCATTCCTTTACACCTTGTCATTACCGTTGGTCCTTTTGCCAAATGGGGCATCGATTTTATGACGTGTAACCCTCGCTCGGTGGGGGGGCATGCCTATATCATCATCGCCGTTGATTATTTTAAAAAATGGGCCGAAGCAATGCCTACAATCGCTGTGGACGGTAAGACAACAACACAATTCATATTCAATCATGTTATTGCTCGGTTTGGTGTCCCTCAAGCCATTGTTACCGATCATGGTTCACATTTTCGGGACTATATGATGGCGGAGCTGACGTCTAAGTTGGGTCTGCGTCACGACAACTCAACGCCATATTACCCTCAAGCTAACAGCGAAGTTGAAGCTGTAAACAAAGTTCTTGTTACGATGCTTCAACAAACAATTGGGATCCATAAATCAAATTGGCATCTCATGTTGTTTTCAGCTCTATGGGCTTACCAAACATCGATTAAGAGTGCAACTGGATTTACCTCGTTTCAGTTGGTGTACGGTCTGGAAGCTACTCTTCCGATTGAGTGTGAAATTCCTTCATTCAAATTAGCTATGGAATTACTGCCTAATACTTCACCTGAGGAAGAGCGTCTCCTCTATTTAGAGAGATTGGATGAAACTCGTCGCTTAGCTGCTTTGGTTATCGAAGCACAAAAGAAGCGAGTCAAAGCTCACTTTGACCAAACAGTTTCCCCTCGTTCTTTTATCGAAGGCGACCTTGTTCTCCTGTACGACCAAGCTCATGACAAGCTGGGGGCAAGTAAATTCCAACCCATGTGGCATGGGCCCTACATCTTCAAACGTGTGTTACAGAATGGGGCTTATGAGCTGATTGATTATGAAGGTTATCCCTTAGCACAACCCAGAAATGGGTTGTACCTGAAAAAGTATTATGCTCGAGTCATTCATGCATGATATGTGTACATAGGTGATTTTTTCATTTTTGTGCATGCTTTGGTTTGATGTGCTTTGTAAGTTTTTTTTTCTGCTTATTGGGTCTTGTTTATTATGCAGATAGATGTCTATTACCCCTTATGTCGGTTTCGTGGATGGTGCTTCCCGCAGTACCAGGAACTTGTCTTCGGCAGCGTGGGTAATTTATGATCCTGTTGGTGAGTTGATTAACCTACAATGTATTTGTTTAGGACCAACTACAAACAATGTCGCTGAATATAGTGCTGTTTTGGAACTATTAACCGAGGTAGTTAACCTTGGCATACGCACATTGCTTGTAAATCTAGATTCATAGCTTGTTGTTCCTCAACTTAACGGTCATTATTCGGTTTGAAACCCATGCATTTTGAAATTGTATTTGCGTATTCGTTTGCGGGAAAGACATTTTGATTTCATCACATATCAACATATACCAATACGAATGAATACATTAACTGATGCAGTGGCTAACATTGTATTATATAGACATTTGCGCAATTTATAAAAATCATCATATGTAAATAGACACATGTAGAATATATATATATATATATATATATATATATATATATATATTGATTGTTTGTAGCGTGTGCATCAAAAAAACCCCAAAAAATATATATGTATGTTTCAGTTACATCCCGAGACAACATGTCTCTCAAAAATATGCGGAAATAAAAAGCCTAGGTGCCTAATCAACGTGGTGCTCATGATAGCACGTCACCACCCGTACCAATTGCCTCAGCAAGCAGTGGATACGACTAAGCACCGCTACATTATGCCTCTAGTAGCCCCGAGGAACATCATCAAGGCGAGCATAGTTTGGGATCCCACGGGCGATCCCCTCCAGATTTTGTACTATCTCCTCCTCGCCGCCCTCACCATGAGGATCGAAATTGCGAGGAGTTCGCCTCGCTATCGGCGACATACCTGCAGGCCTCTCCGGGCCAACATCTGCATACATATAAGATTAACTGTCAGAACATGCATGTATATCAAAAAATCCTAAACTCATGAAAATAAAAAAAACGAGTCTCACCTAGCTCTTCGTGCCAATCCTCTCCCTCCGGGAGTGGGAGGTCTGGATCACCGGTGAAGTCTGTGCCAGAGTAAGACCAGTCCTCCACGACAATCAGTTGTCGATGGAGCCAATCGAAAAATTTTGGCCTCCAGGACATCTGTTGGCCACCCCTTGCTCTAGGCATCAGCACAGCCCATCGGGCCATCCGTGGTTCTTTGGGTGGTGGCATCGGGACAATGACCTCCTGACGCTGGAATATCAGTAGTCGTTCCAAGAAGAACGATACCAGAATTGATCCATATCCAAACTGTTTTAGTTTGCCCTTCTTGCACTTGGTGAGTTGCTGCTTAATGTTGAAAGTCACGGCCTCTGTCCAGTTGTAGAGAGTCGGGTTCATGCACTTTGAGGCAAGAAGCAGTTGTGTATTTGTGGCCTCATGCGGTGCTTGCGATCCTGCAGCCCACGTGATAGTGTGCAACACTAATTTTAGTGCCAGATCAGGGATGGTTTGGATGCCAACCTTTCCACTCCCTGTTCCTTTTCGTGCCCCTCGGCACACCCTGTCAATCACCATTCCCATGCTTTCCTCGGAAGGACGGGTACCGGTCAAGATAAGGACTGCACCCCTAAGCGACAATCCTGTGATAAAATAGACATCAGAAACTTCAAGTTCAAGTTCCTGATCTCGGAGAACAAAATTTTCTTGATCTTCATCCCAAATGCTTATCAAATGTTGAAGCAATTCCGGCTGAACCCGGAGGCACGATGTTAAAAAGAATTTATTTAGCCCACAATCTCTAAGGGCGTCCATGCACCGATCATTCTCCATGGCAAGTTCATCTTCCTCACCATGTTCTCTCTCTTTCCACTCAATCACCATTCTTTCTGCTTGGTACCTGCACACATTGTTCATATGAACATTATTAGTCTACTTAGGCATTGAAATTTGCAAGCAATTGAATGCATTTTCCTTAAATTTAAGCAGATTTTTGGGTTGCGCGGTTGGCGCGACTGTTTCGCAAATAGCCGCGCCCTCTGTGTAAAAAAGGGGCGATTGGCACAGGTCCGTGCTCGAAACCCGCGCCAACCGCGATGCCCTAGTTTTGACAAATCCTCTCCTAAAGGAATCAAAATGATAAATACAGGGAATGAAGATTAGCTTAAAAGATGGCAAATGGTGTCGACTCTTACCTGACACTGACGGAATCAAGATTGGTTCATTGGATCACTTGCAATCGTCGCCACAAGATCGCAAAGAAAATGGGTCACTGTTGCTCCACAAAGAGGTAAAAGTGAAAAGTAAATACTTTTTACCACTTATGGCATTTTATAACTTTTCAAAATCTTAAATTAGGTTTTAAAACATATTTGTCGATTATTTTATCATATTATTTTCGAGAAATGGGTTTTACATATGTCTTTTGTGCAGCGACAGGTTTTCCACATGATTATGACGAAGAAAAGAGTTGTATTTTATACTTTTTTCGGACTCGGTAAAAACACGAAAAATTCCCTACTAGAGTCACCTTTCAACTCTTTTCTGACTCTAAAACTGAAAATATTGCTGAGACGCTTGTCCTTTTGAACTCGTTAAATGGCTGCGAAACGATATCTGCCCGGTATACGTTTACCCCTTTTTCGGGCCGGGATATATTATTTACGAAAAAGCAATACCTTAGCCTATCGTGACTAAGAGGTTCTCTCGGATATTGTTTTCTACCTTTTCAGATCTGAGAGACTTTTTACGAAAAGGGCCTCGCTGGAGTTTTCTTTTCCGCTTTCTTTTCAAACTCTCTAAACATGAAAAGATGCTGAGTTCTCCCTTTGTTAGACTCGTTAAAAAATGATGACATCGTACTCCGTCGTCATGACGTTACTCGAGTTCCTCCTTCCTAGGGCTCGTAAAATGTACTAGGTTGGATTTGTCCGAAGGACAAACTTACATCGCAAGCATATGCTATCCCCTTCAAGCTTGTTTACAAAAATAATTGGGGTACTCGCCAGAAATGGTGGGGGAAAATGGAACCAGACTTTAGTTGGCAGTATGTCACTCTTGAACATGGCACTTGTTTGCATTCGTGTCGGGTTAGGGACATCTCACTTTGTCGTTTGTTTGCCTCCATGGGTTTAGGTAATCTCTTTTGATCGCTCATCTGCTCTTTTCCATGTCACCATGACCTCAGATCCCTTGATGTCAAACACTGCCAAATCCAGTGTCGTGCCGCCGATATGTTTAAGAGAAGTTTTGCCTCTGCAATTTTCAACCTCCCTCTGAATTCTTTGTTGGTCTTAATTCACGAATCATCATATTCCTCTATCTCGTGTCGATGATGTGGGAAACATCATGGCCCTCCTTCGACCAGGTCACTTCCTGTCGACTTCAGCTCATTTTCTAGGAAGCTGATCTAGAGACTCCCTTCAAGTGCCCTGGAGCCTGCATGCCTTAATGGCAGGTTCTTTGCATCCGTCGAAAGGTTCACATCAATGGCCTTCGATCGGATGATTCTGCGGCGACGCCAGATCACTGTTCACATTCCGTGGATTGTACCTTTTGTACCTTGAGATCCGTTGTCATTATTGGCGGTTTCTCTCGCGTCTGTTAACAGTTCTCATTATTGGTTGGTAATCAGATGAGGTTCCTGCATGTTCGACTTCAACTCGTCTATTTGCATGCTCGAACTTGTACTTTGTTCGGGTCGGGATGGAGCGCAAGACCCTGGGTTTTGTCTGATGAAATCCAGGCTGCGAGTTCTTTGTGGATTACTATGACTTATTACATGACTCTTCTGATTGGATGGCTACGACCATACCTGAGTCTATTTGTTGATCCTTATTGATGGATGGCTGCGTCCATACCTTGGATCTCACTTTTTATGTACTCTATTATGGATGGCTGCACCCATACCACATATCATATATCAAAGATATCAGTTGTATTTGTACTTGCAGGTTTTCCAACAACAGTGTTTGGGTCGAACGCGTTCTCATAAAACATTTCACGCCTCCCTCTCTCTCGGACCTCATGCTTTAGGGGGCATCTGTTACACAACATTTTGTCACCGTCCCTACAATCCCTCGTCCCGCATATTGGAAGATCGTTCCCGTGACTTGTGAACAATGTCATACTTTGCAAAGACCTTTGCATCCTTCTACATAAAGGCATCATTTCTCCTGTTGAACATTTCCTCAAAAAAGCTCACAAAACCTATGTTTTGGCCTTGGCGCGGGTAGACAGTTCACCCCTCACGCCAATGTGGTAAATTTTCACTAGAGCCCGCACCACCTGGCGCTCTGTCTTAGTGTAGTGCCCGCGCTAGCTATTTTAGGAATGTTTTTTAACAAATAGAGGTGGAAGTTTCCTTTTAACCACCTTAGGGATGAGTAACTGGAAGTGGTTAAGTTGATCAGCCACGGATCTCCCTCTTTAGGTAGTGGTTTCCACCTCCCATGGAACACTCCTTGAAGATAGGCAAAATTCCCATGCTCACAAAATTGGGGATATTACAACCACCACCAATCGGTCTGGTACTTTCACGAGTAATAAAATTGAATACAGGTAGTATGATTGATAGAGTATGGAGGACAGAGTTTGTTGATAGTCTGCATATCATTATTTAATATCATTGTCATTGCAGACATGTCCATTTGATTTGGTGTCCTCGTGTGATTCATTGCCATTGGATTTTGACAATATGTTGAGCAAAGAGTGTTGTTGAAAGCATGACTATTGTGTGAGTTGAGTTAAGTTTGATTTGTACGCTGACACTGTGAGTTTGTCGGATCTGCCATAAATGTATGCCTGTTTGAGTCATATGGTGTATGATGAGGGCTTGATGAGGAAAGTTGTGTTGAGTTGATTGGTTTTTTTGATTTGAGGTCTCGTATTGTTGAGATGTTGCCAGTATTTTGAATATGTTGTTGAGCGAGAATTGTCCAACTAGAGTTTGATACACTATCCAACAGATTTTTTTGTGTCACAAAGATCACACTGGTTACTGAAGTCTGACAATATATTGATCCAGAGATGCTAAGCAGGGAATTGACTATTGTTGAAAGCTGCTAGGACATGCTATTGATGAGCTGAAGAATGTTGTTGTGGTTTGTTGTGACCAGGGTTTGATTTGTTGGGTTGCTTCTAGTGCTATTGTGAGGGTTTGACTCAAAGTCTACTGCATGAGTTTGCAAATGAGTATGTATGATGATGAGGATATGGCTGTATGAGCTTCATTGATTCTGCTGCTGATGCTATATGCTGAAGATTGGCTGCTAGGGTTTGGCAGTGTTGATGCTTTAGTAGAGTTGGTGATGAACTAGGGTTTTGTCAATGAATGTCAAAATAAGTTGACAGGGTTTTCATATTGTAGAAAGATTATTGATGCCATGTATAGATGAGTTATTATGTTGATAGGGTTTTATGCTATTTTTATGCGTAGAGGTATTTTGATGTTGATATGATTGAGCAAAGGTGGATCCAGTTTGAAAATTGTTAAATGTGACCCACTGTGGTGAATTGAAGGTCGGAGCCTTCAGGGCAAGTGGTAGCTTGCTGAGCAAGGTGGCAGAGTGGTACAGGGCCAAGAGTGGAGTCTCCTTTAGGTTGGAGCCTGAGAACACTTTAGGGCGACATAGTGGTGTTAGGGCATGTTAGAGCCTGTGTAGGGTGTTGGAACACCCTTTTAGTCGGAGTTGATAAAACCAGGGCACTGGAGCATCGTTGTAGTTGGAGCTGCTAAACTAGGGCCTTGGAGCATCCTTCTAGTTGGAGCTGGTAAGCTAGGGTGTTGGAGCGTCCTTTCAGTTGGAGCTGATAAATTTGGGATTTGGGGCTACCCATTGATGTAATCTAGAAAAGGCCTATATTAAAAGCGTTCAATGGTTTTTCTGTTGGAAGGTTTCCACCTAAAATTCTCTTATGTACTATTCTTGATGATTGTGCATTGTTGAATAGCGCTGCTCATTTATGTTTTATCTAATGCTAATGATAATTAGTGCTCCATGAAGTTAAAATTAACTAATTGAAGTGAAATACTATTTCAACCCCCTCTAAGTATTTCCAACAATTGGAATCAAAGTAGGTTCCTTTAGTTGTAGCTTAACAGTTGGAAGGCAGATCTCAGAAGTACAGAGATTGGAAAATTAAAGAAGCACACATCCAAATGTTCAAAGGAAGTCTCTGGTATTGCAGTAGTCTCCAAATCTGTTACAACAAATGAAGAGAGTCAAGTTGGTTATCCAACTCCTGAGTTTGATGAGGCCAAATATGAAATATGGGAATCCAGAATGGAAGCCTATTTGAAAGCTCATGGAAGTGATGTTGGGTACTTTGTTGTTTTGGATACATATTTTTTGATGAATCTAGAAGGTACAATACAAAAGCAATGAATGTCATTTTAAGAGCTCTGCCAGACCCTGTAAAAGCCGAGGTAGATCAATGCTCATCAACCATAAATCTTTGGAAGAAGCCCCATGATCTCTACTCAAAGAAGCATGCAGGTCAAGATGATGATGGTTATTGTGATTTAGATGAAGCTGATGTATGAATTTAGGGTAAATTCCTTAGATCAAACACTAAAGGTCACCGCTCACAAATAGATCAAAAATCAGTACACCAGTATTTGACGTGGTTAAAACCCTCGAAGAGGGAAACAATCCACGACTTGAGCCAACGTGGCCACTTCAGGCAATTTTTTAATATAAAGATTTTTTTTTTTTACATAAGCTTCTCTTATAAACGGTTACCAGACAAATGACCCTCCATGCTCTTTAAATAGAGATCATGGATCAAACAGGTGTTAAGTCACAGATCAAGTGTCGGTAATATCGAGGAGAGAGTGAACCATCAAATCACTACATATCGTGACCATTAGATTATAAGTTACAAATGTACATAGTAAAGAAACACATTTTACCTAACTCTACGCTAGACCAAGTTATACTTAACTATTTCCTAGGTGTCGGAATATCCTAACATTTCCCCTTAAGAACAACTTGGGATAGGATTGAAGGATTTACAAATGTGACACAATAGGAGAAGGAAGGAGGCATTAGAGCCTATCCCCCCTTAATGATAACTTTCCTGAATTCCAAGCATAGATCGAAGTTTGGTAAACTTCGCTTCTATGAGAGCCGTTGTAAAGATATTGACAACTTGATCATTGGTTGAACAATATTGCACTTCAAGAACACGATCATGAATGAGCTTTCTGATGAAGTGTATGTGAAGCTCAATGTGTTTCATATGCTGATGCTGAACTCGATCTTTGCATAACTGAATGGCACTCTGATTATCACACCAAAATGTAGTTGGACGCCGCTGATGAAGACCAATTCGGTCTGGATCTGATGAAGCCACAGGGCTTCCTTGTTGGCTTCAACTGTACCACGATACTCTGCTTCTGCTGAAGAAAGATAGATGGCCCTTTGTTTCTTACAAGACCATGTAATAGGTCCCAAACCAAGAGTGAATACATAACTTATAGTAGACTTTCGATCATCACGATCACCAGCCCAATCAGAGTTAGTGAAACCAATCAACAATGGAGATGCTCCTGCACTGTAATGAATACCGAACTAAACTGTACCTCGAATATATCAAAGTATTCTTTTAGCTGCTTTCCAGTGACTTTCATGAGGTTGGTGCAGAAACCGAGCAACAAGACCAACAACAAAGGAAAGGTCAGGATGGGTATGGGTTAGATACAAAAGTTTACCAACAAGTTGATGGTATAAGGTAGCATCAACTTTAGGGGTAGTACAAGTGACTGAAAGCTTGACTCCAGACTAAAAGGGAGAAGGCGCTGGCTTACATTCTTCCATGTGAAAGTGACGTAGAAGATCACAGGCATACTTGGACAAAGAAAGGGTAGTACCTTCTTTGGATTGCAAGACTTGAAGACCAAGGAAATAATGCAAGTGTCCTAAGTCTGTCATTTCAAATTTCTTTTTGAGGCTAGAATTCATATGGTTTATATGGTTGGGATCACTACCAGTAAGGATAAGATCATCAACATAAAGAACAAGGATGATGAAGGACTTACCCACTTTCTTGGTGCAGACAGTGTTGTTAGAATGACACATAGAAAAGCCATTATTTAAGAGAAAGATATCCATTTTGGCATACCAAGCCCGAGGATCTTGTTTGAGACCATAGAGAGACTTCTTAAGGCGAAAAACAAGGCTAGAGTTGTTTTGGATAAACCCAGGGGGTTGTTCCATGTAGATTTCTTTATGCAAATCTCCATGTAAGCAGGCAGATTTAACATCCATCTGATGGACTTCCCATTTAAAGGAGGCAGCAAGGGAAAGAACAAGGCAGATATAATTCATTTTGGCAACAGGGGAGAAGGTTTCAATACAGTCAATGCCTTCAACTTGTGAAAATCCTTTAGCAACAAGACGAGCTTTATGCTTATCCACTTTTCCATCTGGTCCAATCTTTGTTTTGTAAACCCATTTGCATCTTACAAGTTTTCTTCCCTTTGGAAGAGGAACAAGATCCCAAGTATCGTTTGCCAATAAGGAACGATATTCTTCATTCATAGCTTCATCCCAATCTGGATGACCTGAAGCTTCTTCAAAGGTGTCTGGATGAAGATTTTCTGGAACTTGAGCCAATAAGGAAGAGGCTCTTTCGAACTGAGAACGCTTACGACGTTGATCTGCAGGGTCACTTGCAAGAGAACTTGCTGCATCCTGAGTACATCAGACCCATCTTGGAAGCTGTGGAGTTGAAGGAATATCTTGAGGAGGTGGAGGAGGATTGTCATCCTTGCTGTCATAATCAGAACTAGAAGGAATGCTGTAAAAAATAGAAGAGATAGAGAGAGGTGGCACATATGCCGAATCAGGCTCGCAGGCCAAAGGTGGCACACTGGCAGAACTAGGCTCACAGGGTGATATATTTTTCATCAAATTTTGCATCTCTTCTAATGATTACATTTTTGGATTTTGGTTGAAGAAGTCTATATCCTTTGACATCTTTAGAATATCCAACAAAAATGCATTTTCACTCTTAGGTTCTAAGTCTTTATATTTCCAATCTGGAATATGGGCCCAAGCTTCACTTCCAAAAACACGAAAGTGATTTACATCTGGTTTGATTGAGCTCCAGGCTACTTCTGGAGTTATATTCCTTAAAAACTTAGTAGGAGTACGATTTAATATGTAATTTGCATAGTTAATTTCTTCTGCCCAAAAATTAAGACTAAGTCCTTTAGATTGAAGCATACAATTAGCCATTTCTTTTAGAGTGCGATTCTTTCTTTCAACTACACCATTTTGTTGTGGAGTATATGGAACAATATGTTGCAATTGAATGCCATGCTCAGTGAAAAAGTGGATAAATTTGTCGTTAACTTGTTCTCCTCCATTGTCAGATCTTAACTTAAGAATGTGATGTCTAGATTGTTTCTCAACAAAGGCCTTAAAGGCCAAGAACATGTTAAAAACTTCACTCTTGAGTTTTAAGAAGTATACCCAAGTGCGTTTGGAAAAATCATCAATGAAAGTTAAGAAGTACTTGCAGCCGGAGAAAGAAACATCAGGAAGTGGACCACATAAATCACCGTGCACAAGCTGCAAAGGGGCTGAAGCGTGCCAAGAGGCATGTTTGTCAAATCTATCCCGATGATGTTTTTCGAGTACACATCTGGAAAAAACACCATCTTAGCAAGATACCATAGGAAGACCTGTCACCATATTTTCTTTACGTAAAGTTTGAAGAGAGCGATAGTTTGAAGTGACCAAATTGCTCATGCCAAAGTTTTCTCACTTCATCATTATGAGCAACAAAAACGAAGGGAAGACATGATGACCCAAAGTTGTCAAACTTATACAACCTTGTGGAATCATCAACAATGCTAGTAACTAAAATATGTCTAGGTACTTTGAGGTCCTTAATTACAACATCATGAGGTGAGAATTCTACTGTTTTCCCTTCACCTGAATGAGTTATCTGATAAACAGATATAAGGTTGCAGGACAAGGTAGGAACACATAATACATCATTAAACTAACCATTATCTAGATGAATGGTTCCAGACCCTACAACATTAAGAGATCTATTATCACCAACATAAATATTTTTGGTGCTACAATCATTTAAAGAAGAAAACATGGCTTTATTTTTGGCCATGTGGTAAGAGGCTCCAAAATCAATGAGTCAGTCATGAGAATGAGAAGAAGAAGACACATTCAAAGCATAACCAGATCTTGATGCTTGACAAACACTAGCAGAAAGTGCCATTCCTGAAGATGAAGTTGAAGATTTCTCCAAATTGATGTTGTGCTTTTTCATTGCTACTTCCAAGGCTTCCATCTTCTTAAAACATTTTGACTCTACGTGGCCATCACGATTACAAAAGTTGCAATGTCTATCTGTCTTCTTCCCTTTGTTTTTATTTGCCTTATCAGTGTGTTGAATTGCTTTTTCTGTTTGGGGCTGAAATTGCTTAAGACCCTTGTTTGGTTTAGGACCATTCTTCGTAGGATTATTTTGGTATGGTTGCTGTTGGGCTGGTAGGGCTTTCTTAGAAGAGTTTATAGTATTAATAAGACCAAGGTGTAAGAGTTTTCTTATTCTCTTATGAAAGAGTCACAAAAGGCATCAAAAGATGGGGGCTTGTAGGTTGTTCCTTGAGAAATGAAGGTTTCTCTAGTGGAATGGAAGGTGGAAACAAATACAGAGTATGTAGGACCAAGCTTAGCAATAATGGAATAGATAAGGCTACCATCTTCCTTTTTGACCTTACAACCTTCTAAAAGAAGTCTAAGAGTCTTGAATTTGGACAGAAAATTTTCAATAGAGGAGAAATTATTGGGGTCCAAAGTAAGCAACTCATTTTCAAGTTGGTGGGCTCTGATTTCATTTTTAATGCTAAAAACAATATTTAGCCTTTTCATAGCTTCATCGGGGGAGTCAATGTCTTGGATATGAAATCTAAGCTCTTGAGCAATGTACATTCCTATCAACCCTCATGCTTGATCTTGTTTATTTTCCCATTTAGTGGCTTTATCTCTATCAGTAGGTTTAGTTTCTTGTCCTGTGGCTATTCTATAAAGCCCTTTACTTCTAAGTAAGTCTACCATGTAGGATAACCATTGGAAATAATTGGTGCTGTTAAGAATAACCGAGCATGCACTTTCCATTTTTTTTTTTCAAAAAACTGAAGCAAAAGGGCTGAAACCAACTGCTCCAATGGAAAGATCTCGAAAAATTAGGCCAGTTAAAAAAAAACGGTTCTGAAAACGACTTCTGGATGAAGAAGTTATGCCGCTTTGAAAAAAACGTTGTAGTAGATGCTGAATAGTTACATGAGAGGTTGAAAGATGATGATGAAGATGTACTTAAAAAAAATGAAGTTGAAGAGTTCTCCAAATTGATGTTGTGCATTTTCATTGCTGCTTCCAAGGCTTCCATATTCTTAAAACATTTTGACTCTACGTGGCCATCACGATTACAAAAGTTGCAATGTCTATTTGTCTTCTTCCCTTTGTTTTTATTTGCCTTATCAATTTGTTGAGTTGCTTTTTCAGTTTGAAGCTGAAATTGCTTAAGACCCTTGTTTGGTTTAGGACCATTCTTTTTAGGATGCTGTTTCTTAGGATTATTTTGGTATGGTTGCTGTTGGGTTGGTAAGGCTTTCTTAGAAGAGTTTACAATATTAATAGGACCAAGGTGTACGAGTTTTCTTGTTCTCTTATCAAAGAGTCACAAAAGATATCAAAAGAGGGGGGCTTGTAGGTTGTTCCTTGAGAAATGAAGGCTTCTCTAGTGGAATGGAAGGTGGAAACAAATACAGAGTATGTAGGACCAACCTTAGCAAGAATGGAATAGATAAGGCTACCATCTTCCTTTTTGACCTTACAACCTTCTAAAAGAAGTCTAAGGGTCTTGAATTTGGACAAAAAATCTTCAATAGAGGAGAAATGATTGGGGTCCAAAGTAAGCAACTCATTTTCAAGCTGGTGGGCTCTGATTTCATTTTTAATGTCAAAAACAATATCTAGCTTTTCCATAGCTTCATCAGGGGAGTCAATGTCTTGGATATGAAATCTAAGATCTTGAACAATGGACATTCCTATCAACCCTCGTGCTTGATCTTGTTTATTTTCCCATTTAGTGGCTTTAACTCTATCAGTAGGTTTAGTTTCTTGTCCTGTGGCTATTCTATAAAGCCCTTTAATTCTAAGTAAGTCTACCATGTAGGATAACCATTGGAAATAATTGGTGCTGTTAAGAATAACCGAGCATGCACTTTCCATTTTTTTTTTTCAAAAAACTGAAGCTAAAAGGGCTGAAACCAACTACTCCAATGGAAAGATCTCGAAAAATTAGGCCATTTAAAAAAAAAGCGGCTCTGAAAATGACTTCCAGATGAAGAAGTTATGTCGCTTTGAAAAAAAGTTGTAGTAGATGCTGAATAATTACGCGAGAGGTTGAAAGATGATGATGAAGATGTACTTAAAAAAAAAAAATCCCCCCTCCGCCCCCCTACCCTCCCCTTCTTCCAAATTTAATACAATAAGCTCACTTAAAAAAAAAACTACTTTATGTGACCCACTTTTATAAATAAGTGAGAGTCACTTTTACATGTGCTTTTTAAATAAAAAACCCTTTTTTTTAAATCGACAACTTGCCAAAATGTTTTTCTTTTTAGAAAAAATAACTTAACGAAAAGTTTTTTTTAGAAAAAGAAGCTTGCCAAAGAGACTTGAACCCAAGACCTCTATTCTCATAAAGTAACTTACACCAAGTGATCTAGTAAAAAGATTCTGTAATTATTTGAAAGGAGGAAGGGTTTTTTTTTTTTTTTTTTTTGCTCTTCGATGTGCGTGATTTTTCCTGCAAAAAAACTCAAAATCCGTGCACAAAAAAAAAAAATACAAGCCTTATGACAAAATGTTAGATTTCTGGTTAGTCTTACCGACAACTATCTTTTTTCCCGCTATTTCTGATTTCCCGAGATCGCACAAAGATGCGGGGAAATATCATACGTAGTAGAAAAATTCCGTCTTCCTGTTTCTGATTTGCCGAGATCGCACACAACACAAAGCAAAGAGCATACACAGAGAAGAGGGTATAGATTCGACAATTAAAAAAACTATAAACTGAAATAAACAGAAGGATTAATAAATATAACTACAAAAAAAAACTTTATATCTCCAGATCTAAAATGACATAACTTGGGCAACCGGAAACCTTTTCACATGAAACGAAAGGGGTTCCTCACTGTAACAGACACTCTGGACACGACAGAGCAGTTCTTCCAGCCTGAAAGTGGTCAGAAATAATAGATCTGGAAAACGACAGTCGCATGCAGTCAAACCGGCTTCAGATTTGGATCAACAACAGATGCTGACCTCAAAATGGCTCTGATACCATGTAGGAATTTACACGGTAAGTTACTTTGATCGAACATCAAAGGTCACTGCTCACAAATAGATCACAAATCAATACACCAGTATTTGACGTGGTTAAAACCCTCGAAGAGGGAAACAGTCCACGACTTGAGCCAACGCGACCACTTCAGGCAATTTATTAATATAAAGAAAGAAAATTTACATAAGCTTCTCTCATAAACAGTTACCAGACAAATGACCCTCCATGCTCTTTAAATAGAGATCATGGACCAATCAGGTGCTAAGCCATGGATCAAGTGTCGGTAATACCGAGGAGAGAGTGAACCGTCGGATCACTACATATCGTGACCATCGGATTATAAGTTACAAATGTACATAGTAAAGAAACGCACTTTACCTAACTCTATGCTAGACCAAGTTATACTTAACTATTTCCTATGTGTTGGAATATCCTAACAACAAACAAAGAAGCAGTGGTTGACATGGAGGGAGAATTGATCAATGCCTTATCTGGTCTTAAGTTTTAACAAAGCAAGGAAGCGAAATTAGATACTCGAAGAAGAAGTTATCCTTCTAAGAATTCAAGTGCAAGAAGCTGAAAATAAAGAAAAAAACTTGACAAGCCAGTTAGAGGAATCTGTGCAGAAGTACGTAGCAGGAGTTGGTTAAAAGCACAAGGAACTTGAAGCATCTCTATCAGAAATAAACATGCTAGAAAAGGAAAGCGAAAGGTAGAAGTAACAAATGCAAGATTGTAACAAAGAAACATAAAATGCCACCCTTCTAAAACTGCAAGTAGATGAGACAAAAGAAAATGAAAAAGTTTTGAAAAGCCGATTTCAAGAAGATATTTTTCAAAGCAAAGAGAACTTGATGCTACCCTAACTGAAATAGACAAACTCAGGAAATGACAGAAGGATAAATTGTCAGATGACGAAAGGAAGAATATTGTCATTGCTCGACTAAAGATGAAGACAAAAGAAGCAGATTAAGCCCCATGCAAAGAAGGCACAAGTTCCAACCCCTCACAAAGCAAGATTGACGAGAAGCTTGAAAACAAGATCCTTCAAAGGCCAAATCAAGGTGAAAATAAGATTAAAGGTAATGTTTCTCCAAGAAGTAATATTGAAGTAATCAAGGATAAGGATCAACAAAGGGTTGTACCTACTCCAAGAAGGAATGTTTATAGAAGACCGTAAAGACAAAACATCTCATCTAAGTACCTTCGTATGTTTAATGTTTATTGTTTCTCATGTTCTAACTTCGGGAATATGGCTAGGGATTGCAAACATTATCAAAACCTTAGAAGCAATTTTGCTAGATCAAAGGACAAATTTGAAAAATACTTTGTCAGCAGAAAGTACATGTCAGTTGCTCCGTCATTTAGGTACCATATAGAATGTTTCAAATGTCATAACTAGGGATATATGGCTCGTGATTGCAGATACATGATGGAATCTTCCATGAAGGAGAACTCTAATATCAGGTAAAAGAAGGTTTGGAGAAGAAAACAAAAGCAAGAAGATAAGGTAAATGAAGAATTCACAGAGGTTATGCTCTCTGTTTTGTAAAGTCAAAGGGTCATGATGAATCTATAATGGAAGATGTCAAGGATGATTTGGCTGCAGAGCCGGTTCACACATTATTCTGAAGAAGCCAACTTGAAGAATCCTTGTCCTGTGAATGTTGAAGAGGGGGAGTTTATGTAGCAGTGGTTGCAAATTTGAAGATCTATCTTTCGACAACTGAATGACAAAGGGTAGATGTGAAGAAGTTGTTAGAGAAGTAATCAACATTATGGGCAGAATGGATAGCTTTGTGTTCAACAGAGTAGTAGGTTTAGAAATCAATGTCATGGACAAAATTGCAGAAGGACTCACAGATGGAATTAGATGTGGCAAGCTGCGTGAAGCATAGTAGGTCAAGGGGAGAGAAGCATAAGAGGAAGGTATTTCATCAGGGGGAGTAACCCTTTTCCATTGATGTCAAAGGGGGAGAGAAATCAAGAAAATAAGATCTGAAGCATGATGAAGTTAGGGGGAGTAGAAATCACAGTGGGAGTATGTGTGTCACCATCAATGACTGAGGGGGATATTGTTGAATGTTGTTGTCATTGATGCTAACATTGGTCTATAAATGATCTTAATATGCATCATGGATTGCATTGGTTGGAAGCTCTAATGGACAAGAAGCCCCAAAAGAAAGCAAGCCCTTGTGGTGTGGTCATGAAACCCACATTTTTGGATAGGAAGATCAATATATTTCCACTCAAGACCATCATAGGATGATTCTCCATGTCATGCCGATTCTAACGGTATGTGGCATGCCTCGTAGTTCATCTCAGTTGGGGAGATATGCTCATTTAAATTTGAAGCCTCAAAAGTTGGTTAATGAGCCCCAAAATTGAAGGTTATATAGAAACTCTTTGATTGGTCAATTTCAATATTTTTTGAATTAAATTATTTCATCCGGGGCCGTCTAGTCAATTCACTCATAGTAAAAGGAATGAAAAAAACAATTAACTTGAAGAACAATTCGACCTCAAAGATTAATTGGTTTTTGGCTCCAAATATTTCAATTTGATTTCAAATTTATGTCAGGTCGGCTTCATGCCTCTAAGGGCTAGTCGGCTCCTCTAGAAGCCTCCTTTGATTACTATAAATAAAGGGCTTGGTTTCATCATAAGTGTAATGACTTGAATGATTAACCTTCAAGGAAATTTTGAGTGAATTCCTGAGGCTTGGGCAAAAAGAAATATTAAATGGACGAGCTGTTGTTGAGGGTTTGGTTTAATTTTTTTTATTGGTGAATGGTTTTTTGTTGAGGTCGTGAAGTAATTTGAGTAGTGTTTCTGTGATCCATGTCTAAACAGAGTTTCGACATCTTGTTATGATCCAAGGAAAAGTTCTAGAGGCTAGTCGCTGAAATATTTTAATCCAAAATGATCTGAGGCAAATCTAAGATATCATTTGAGCCATCTATCTAGCATTTTGATGTGTGAAAATTACGTGTTCTTGCTTTGAAAAAACTGAGGATGATGGCAGTACTACAGCAGAAGAACATATGTTTTGGATTTTATTTTTTATTTTTGGTGGCTTGTTGTAAGACTGGGTAGTGTATTGGCATGTGAGTGATTGCATATCTTGTTTCCTTTCACTCTGGTACAGGAAAGGAAGCAAAACTTGACCAAATTGATGTACTTCCTTAACTAAAAAATTACCATGCGCATTGCAACTTGTTGACCGATTTTGTAAAGTCCATTTTAAGTTGTTGATTACACTTGTGCATAATGAATTTTATAGGCTGTGGTATGGTAATGAGAAAAGCAATTTGTATGTGCGCAACGTTGAATTAAAGTGCTTGATTGAGTGGTAAATGTTTGTAGTCCAATTTCACTGGTTTTCATGATGGTTGTTTAATGTTCTAACCTTTGATGAGTATTTTTGACTTAGCATCTCTATCACTTTACGATTGGGTTAATACGCTGGACTGAGGCTCAAATTCTTGGCTACCACATATTCTATGAGGAGAAAATTGAACATGGGAGAATTTATATTGTTGATGGTGTATGATTGCAAGGGTTTGTATCTCAGGTTTGGTGTATTGAATGTTTAGAACGATGTTTTCATGGCCATATATTAAGCACAACACAATGAAGCTATTGTTATAGCAGTTGTACTTTGACACAGTAGTTGTAGAGATTAGAGCATGCCATTTGTAGAGTCTAAGCATTTGACAGAAGCAACACTGATGCTTGTATAACCAAGGGCCATTTGTGATATACATAATTAAATCTTGACTTAATGGTTTAGTGAGAAGACAGGGAACAATACTCGTACCTATCGGTTTGGTACCTGCACCAACATTGAATAAAGGCTTATACCGTGAGACAGAACCACAAGTAACAACATTGGCACCAATCGGTGCGATACTTGCATTAATAATAAAATTGATCTGCATGTAGTATGTTTGACAGAGTATAGAGGACATAGTTTGTTGACAGTCTGCGTATCATTATTTAATATTGTTGTCATTGCAGAGATGTTCATTTGATTTGGTGTCCTTGTGTGAATTCATTGCCATTCGAATTTGACAATATGCTAAGCTGAGTGTTGTTGAAAGCATTATTGTTATGTGAGTTGAGTTAAAGTTTGATTTGTATGCTGACGCTGTGAGTTTTTCAGATCTGCCATAGATGTATGGTTGTTTGAGTCATACTGGTGTATGATGAGGAAAGTTGTGTTGAGTTGATTGGTAGTTTTGATATAAGGTCTTGTATTGTTGAGATGTTGCTAGGGTTTTGAATATTTTGCTGAGCGAGAACTGTCCAGCTAAGGTTTGATACACTATCCAACAAATTTGTTTGTTTCAAAAAGATCACATTGGTTACTGACTGTATATTGACGCAAAGATGCTGAGCGGAGAATTGACTATTGACGAACGCTGCTAGGACATGCTATTGATGAGCCGAAGAATGATGTTGTGGTTTGTTGCGACTAGGGTTCGATGTGTTGGTTTCTTTTAGCGCTGCCGTGAGGGTTTGAGTCAAAGTCTGCTGCTTGATTTTGCAAATGAGTATGTATGATGATGAGGATATGGTTGTATGAGGCTTATTGATGCTGATGCTGATGCTATATGATGAATATTTGCTGCTAGGGTTTGGCAGTGTTGATGTTTGAGCAGAGTTTATGATGAGCTAGGGTTTTGTTAGTGAATTTGTCAACATAATTTGTTATGGTTTTTATATTGCAGAAAGATTATTGATGCCATGTATAGATGAGTTGTTGTGTTGCTAGGGTTTGATGCTATTATTATGTAGAGAGGTATTTTGATGTTGATATGATTGAGCACAGGCGCATCCAGTCTGAAAATTGTGAAATGTGGTCTACTATGGTGAATTGAAGGTCAGATCCTTCAGGGCAAGTGGTAGCTTGCTGAGTAGGGTGGCAGGGTGATGCAAGTAGGAGAGTGGAGTCTCCTTCAAGTTGAAGCCTGGGAACATTTCAGGGCAACATGGTGGTGCTAGGGTAGGTTGGAGCTTGTGCAAGGTGTTGGAGCTGGTAAACCAGAGCGTTGGAACCTCCTTCCAGTTGGAGCTAGTAAACTAGGGCATTGGAGCGTCCTTCCAGTTGGAGTTGGTAAACCAGAGTGCTGGAGCATCCTTTTAGTTGGCGCTGATAAATTTGGAAGTTGGAGCTTCCCCCTATTGTGGAGGTAATTCGTTACACCGATTCAGATGCTCCTAGTCTTGGAGAAATCTATGAGACCTTTGATAACATGTTGGGTCGTGAGAAGGCAACCATTCATCAGAGGGAGCCCTCATTAGAGTTCTATACATCCCAGATTCAACCCATCATTTACCGTAGGTGGGATTGCATGAACACACCTTTGCACATTGCAACATATACATTAAACCCAAAATGGTATGTTAAAAGGCTTGGGAGAGTGCCTCCTATTGATGATCCTGAGGTAAAGAATGGCTTTCAAGATGCAGTTGCAAAGATGTACAATGAAGAGGAGGGGGAAAAACTTCGAAGACAATTTGTTCAATTTGCATCTCTTAGTGACCTATTCAACACATGTGCTTGGTGAGATCACATAGATCTAGGTCAAGATGACCCGATTGGTTGGTGGAGGATGAATGGGGATGGTGCTCTAGAGCTCAAGCATCTAGCTATGCATTTGTTGTCTCAGGTTACTAGTTCCTATGAAACAATGAGGAATTGGTCCACATATAGCTTCTACACTCTATCAAGAGGAACAAGCTTACCTCTAGAATAGTGGAAAACTTCGTTGTTGTGCACAATGCCCTACGTCTTAACCATAGGAAGACACTTGAGTATTTTAAGGGACCAATGACATGATGAGATGTTGGTCCAGAGGATGATGCACATGTAGATATGGAGGAGGGACTTGATGAGACACAAAAAGGGTTGGTTGGTGTGCCACTTAGCATGTTTGAGAATGAAAGTGATTCTGATTCATACGGTGACATGGTTGATCCTGATTTATTCAGGCAACAGCTGGATGCAGAGACTACCGAGGCATTACCTTGAGCAATTATGCGTAGGAATTTACAGGGTAAGTTCCTTAGATCAACACCAAAGGTCATCGCTCACAAACATATCATAGATTAGTACAACAATATTTGATGTGGTTAAAACCCTCGAAGAGGGAAATAGTCCACGACCTGAGCCAACACAGCCACTTCAAGCAATTTATTATTATAAAGAAAGAAAATTTAAATAAGCTTCTCTCATAAACAGTCACCGAACAAATGAACCTCCATGCTATTTAAATAGAGATCATGGAGCAATCGAGTGTTAAGCCACAGATCAAGTGTCAGTAATACTGATGAGAGAATGAATCGTTAGATCATTACATATCGTGACCGTCATATTATAAGTTACAAAAGTACATAGTAAAGAAACACACTTTACCTAACTCTATGCTAGACCAAGTTATACTTAGCTATTTCCTATGTGTTAGAATATCCTAACATCCCCTCTTAAGAACAACTTGGGATAGGATTGAAGGATTTACAAAGGTGACACAATAGGAGAAGGAAGGAGGCATTAGAGCCTATCCCATCTTAATGATAACTTTCCTGAAATCCAAGCATAGATTGAAGTTTGGTAAACTTCGCTTCTGTGAGAGCCTTTGTAAAGATATTAACAACTTGATCATTGGTTGAACAATAGTGCACTTCAAGAACACGATCATGAATGAGCTTTCTGATGAAGTGTGTGTGTAGCTCAATTTGTTTCATGTGCTGCTGCTGAACTGGATCTTTGCATCGCTGAATGGCACTCTGGTTATCACATCAAAGTGTAGTTGGATGCTGTTGATGAAGACCAAATTCAAACAGGATCTGACGAAGCCACAGGGCTTCCTTGCTGGCATTAACGACACCACAATAATCTGCTTCTACCGATGAAAGAGAGATGGCACTATATTTCTTATAAGACCATGTAATATTTCCTGAACAAAGAGTGATTACATAAACTGCAGAAGACTTTCAATCATCAGGGTCACCAGCCCAATCAAAATAAGTGAAACCAACCAACAATGGAGATGCTCCTACACTGTAATGAATCCCGAACTGAACTGTACCTCGAATATATCGAAGTATTCTTTTAGCTACTTTCTAGTGACTTTCGTGAAGTTTGTGCATAAACCGAGCAACAAGACCATTGACAAAGGAAATGTCAGGACGAGTATGGGTTAGATACAGAAGTTTACCAACAAGTTGACGGTATAAGGTAGCATCAACTTCAGGGGAAGTATAAGTGACTAAAATTTTGACCACAAACAAAAAGGGAGAAGGGGATGACTTACATTCTTCTATGTGAAAGTGGCATAGAATATCACAAGCATACTTCGACTAAGAAAGGGTAATAACTTCTTTGGATTGCAAGACTTGAAGACCAAGGAAATAATACAGGTGTCCAAAGTCTGCCATTTCAAACTTCTTTTTGAGGCTAGACTTCACATGGTTTATATGGTTGGGATCACTACTAGTAAGGATAAGATAATCAACATAAAGAACAAGGATGAATAAGGACTTAACCACTTTCTTGGTGTAGACAGTGTTGTCCGAATGACATCTAGAAAAGCCATTATCTAAGAGAAAGCTATCCATTTTGGCATACCAAGTCCGAGGGGCTTGTTTGAGACCATAGAGAGACTTCCCAAGGCGAAAAACACAGCTATAGTAGTTTTGGATAAAGCCAAGGGGTTGTTCCAAGTAGATTTCTTCATGAAAGTCCCCATGTAAGAAGGCGGATTTAACATCCATTTGATGGAATTCCCATTTAAAGGAGGCAACAAGGGAAAGAACAAGGCGGACAGAATTCATTTTGGCAACAAGGGAGAAGGTTTTAGTATAGTTAATGCCTGCAACTTGTTAAAATCCTTTAGCAATAAGACATCCTTTATGTTTATCCACTTTTCCATATGGTCCAAACTTTGTTCTGTAAACCCATTTGCATATAACAAGTTTCCTTCCCTTTGGAAGAGGAACAAGATACCAAGTATCGTTTTCCAATAAAGAACGATATTCTTCAGTCATAGCTGCATCCCAATCTCGATGACTTGAAGCTTCTTCAAAGGTATTTGGACCATGATTTTCTAGAACTTGTGCTAATAAGGAAGAGGCTCTGTCAAACTGAGAACGTGTACAACGTTGATCTGTAGGGTCACCTGCAAGATAACCTGCTGCATCCTGAGTAGAGAGGACCCATTTTGGAAGCTGTGGAGATGAAGGAAGATCCTGAGGAGGTGGAGGAGCATTGTCACCCTGGCTGTCATGTTCCGAAGTAGAAGGAACGCTGTAGAAGCATAAGAGATAGAGAGAGGTGGCACATATGCTGAATCAGTCTCCCAGGCCAAAGGTGGTACACCTGCCAAACTAGGCTCGCAGGCTGATATATTTTCATCAAATTTTACATCTCTTCTAATGATTACATTTTTGGATTTGGGTTGAAGAAGTGTATATCCTTTGACATCTTCAGAATATCCAACAAAAATTCATTTTTCACTCTTAGGTTCTAAATATTTATGTTTCTCATTGGGAATATGGGCCTAAGCTTCACTTCCAAAAACACGAAAGTGACTTACATCTGGTTTGATTGAGATCCAGGCTTCTTGTGGAGTGATATTCCTTAAAAAATTAGTAGGAGTGCATGGCAAGGCGACTCCACATACAATGTGGAATACCTTGACAGATTTGTTTCAGAACAACAACGACCAAAGGAAGTTGGTGCTTAAGGACAAGCTCAGGAAAATCAAGAAGGAGGAGCGTGAGATGGTACTAGCATACTTGGCGAAGTTCACTCAATGTTGAGATGAACTTGGAAGTGTTAGTGTGACTGTTGCAGATGATGAATTAGTGAGCCTAGCACTTCTAGGCCTTCCCAAGAGCTGGCATAGCTATCAGGACTCTGTAAATGGGAGGGAGAACTTAACAGATTGGGATCGACTTTGGTCGGATTTGGTATAAGAAGAATTCAGGCGGAATACCAGGGATGGATTCTCATCCAAGAATAATGACGAGGAAGATTGTGCCTTGGCTCGTAAGGCAAAGAAGTCCAAGGGAAAGAAATCCCAAGGAGAAGCAGGCAAGAAAGACTTGTCCAGGATCATATGTTTTCACTGTCATGAGCATGGGCACTATGCTACAAATTGTCCACAGAAGAAGGCAAGCACGAAGGAGCTTGCAGTTGTAGCAGGTGAAGAATTGGCTTCACAGTTCGAGCTTGATTTTACTTGCATGCATGGCCAACAGTGTAATGGGATGCATGTGGTAGACAACGGTGCATCATTCCATATGAAGAGAGATAGAGATCTCTTCAGTGACTTGAAGGAGAAGGACCTCCAACAGAGCATAGAGTTTGGAGATGACGAGAGGTATAGCGTTGCCGACATAGGTACAGTTACCTTTCAGAGGGAGAATGGCTCCCATCTCAGACTAGTTGATGTTTTGTATGTTCCAGGTCTAAGGAAGAATATTGTCTCTGTAGTGGTATTGGAAGACTGTGGTCACGAGGTGATGTTTAGAAAAAGAAAGGTGTTCCTTAAACGCATAGCCACGGGACATGTGAAGTAGATCGGTTCAAGAGTCAAGAACTTGTATGCTCTCGAGGTTGAGGATGCATGCAAGGATTTGAGGAGCAAAGCAGTGGTTAATGACTTGGTGGTTGAGAGGGAGCAATTATCTCTCAACATACAACATCAGAAGTAGTCTCAGAAGGTTGTGGAGCAACCACAATTGGAGAAGCAAAGAGGAGATCGAGTGGAAGAGTCAACTCAAGCAGAGACCTTTGGGAGGGGGAAATTTCGAGCCAGAAAGGCATAGGGAGTACATGCAACTATACCTCCAGGTGAGAGGTGGGGCGATGTGCATAGTTAATTCCAAGAAGAAATTTGGGTAGGGTTCATTGAGATGGTGAGTCTCATGGATCGAACCTCGCTACTAGGAGCCCACAGTACAACAGTGGCAGGAAGGATCAACTAGATTGATGTAGTCAGATGTCAGGAAGACAGAAATAAGAGTGACATGTGTCGGATATTAGAGCGCAGATCAGAGTTGGCAGCAGTGCAGAGTGCATGTATGCAGATGTCAGCAGCGCATAGAGTCCAGTAGCCATGTGTAATAGGTACCAGCAGTCAGAAGACTCTGACGACAGATGCATTATACTGATTTAGTTGTTTGGAGGCTATTCAGTTTCAGAAGTGTTGCATGCAAGAGTTGCATGTGCGAACAACACTAGAGAAGTGTTGCAGGCAAGAGTTGCATGTGCGCATGCAAGAACATTCCAAAGGTACTGGATTGAGACATTTTGATTCCTTTCTTGTTGAGAGGGAGTTTTGAAATTTGCAACAAGAAACAATGAAATTGGCATCCAGAAATAACATGACAGCACACACACTAGTGTGGGACCACAGGTCACACAGTAATGGGTCCTAGCGATACATTAGTGTGCAAGCCAATTTATTAAATAAATTTGAAATGTGTCTATTTTAATTATCCCTTAATTAAATTGGACAATAAATTGTAATCCTATCTCATAAACACTTGTAATAGTTAACTGAGTGTCATAGACTCAATTAGCTCATGAATTTCGAGTTGAGGGTGGTTGGTGAGGCATGCATAGTGATTCTATTAGTTTTTTTGTCCAAGTTGTAGTTAGTGCATCCGTTTAATGCATGAGAAATAAGTTAACTCAATTAAGTGAGTTAAAGTCAGTCTAACTAGTTGTAACTGATTGTTGCACTAGTGAGAGGTGAAGTGAATTAAATTAGATTTAATTCACATGCAGTGATTTTTCAAGTGAATGATGATTTACTATTAATAGCTGCATGCATGTAAGTTATGATGAAGAACTAGTTGAAACAAAGGTTAAAGGGAAGTTAACTATCAGTTGTATTTTTATCAAACTGCCCAGATGCAGTTAAAACACCATAGGATTTCCCATGATGTTTGTTCAGTCAAGGAAGGCTAATTATCCTAATTAATAGGGATTAATTGCCTAGGGATTGCGTGAGCAAGACAGGCTGAAGACAGGCTAAGAATTGGCTAAGTGTTGGACCGATTTTGTCTGGATTAGTGTGAGACAGTCAAGAGAGTGCATCAGATTCTTGTGAGCAAGAATGCATTGTTTTGTTTCATGATTCCTCGGTTCATTATACAATAGAGATAGAGGGGTTTTGAGCAGCAAGCTTTACCCAGGAAAAATATGTATGTTGTGAATTGATTTGCTTCTTTCTTTTACTTGGTGTGATTGTGCGAACATGTTTAATTTCCGCAGAATTAATTGTAGAAGGATTCAGTTTTTTGCTCTAGTATATTGCATGATCAGATTGAATCCATTGGTATACATATTGTTTGTATAACTTCTACATCGGATTTGGATCAACAATGGATGTGGCCCTAAAAATAGGTCTGATACCATGTAGGAATTTACAGGGTAAGTTCCTTAGATAAAAAACCAAAGGTCACCGCCCACAAACAGATCACAGATCAATACACCAGTATTTGGCGTGGTTAAAACCCTCAAAGAGGGAAATAGTCCACAGCCTGAGCCAATGTGACCACTTCAGGGAATTTATTAATATAAAGAAAGAAAATTTACATAAGCTTCTCTCATAAATGGTCATCGGACAAATGACCCTCTATGCTCTTTAAATAGAGATCATGGACCAATCGGGTGTTAAGCCACGGATCAAGTTTTGGTAATACTGATGAGAGAATGAATCATCAGATCACTACATATTGTGTCGATCGGATTATAAATTACAAAAGTACATAGTAAAGAAACACACTTTACCTAATTCTACACTAGACCAAGTTATACTTAACTATTTCCTATGTGTCGAAATATCCTAACATTATGCTCATTTGTCATTTGATATGTTCTTATATTATTTGCTTTTCTATTTCAGACTTTAGTTTGTTTTGAATCTTGATATATGATATATTAGACTTAACTCTATAAAAATTTGAATCTTGATATATCAAACTTGACTTTTATTTCAATATTCAGTATTCACAGTTGGAACTTCAATATGGTTTAAAATTTATTTTCATTGTAAAATGTTACAGTTACATGTATGATTGTATCATGCTTTTCGTTTTAAATTTGTTTTAGTTATATCTTTAATGATGTAAGTGTTATATAATGATAATGAAATTATAAAATTTCTATGATATATTTATAATTGATTAGTGTTTTACTATTTTTGTCGAGGTCGCTTGTGTTAAAGACCCCTACGTCCCCCCACGTTTCCTAAAAATTGGTGGGGATATTTTGCATAAGCCACTCCTGTGTTTCACTGCTCCCTCGTCCCCACGTCCCTGAAACTTGGTGTAACAATGATTAAAAACGTTCAATGGTTTTTCTCCCAGAATGGTTTCCACCTACACTTCTCTTGTGTAATGTTCTTGATGATTGTGCAGTATTGAATGGTGTTTCTCATTTATGTTTTATCTAATGCTAATGATAAATAATTCTATGTGAAGTTAATATTAACTAATTGAAGTGAAATACTGATTCAATCCCCTCTCAATATTTCCAATCTTCCTAATCATAATGAGATTGTTATCTCAATTGTTGTGTATTGTATTAGTTTTTTATATATTTGAAATAATTTCGATTTAGAGGATTTATTAGGTGTTATATTGTATGCTGAGAAAATAGTTATTTTGGGGATATGCATGATAACCATATCTTACATGCTCAAGCACTGCAATAATTTGTTGAACCATTTACTTGGGATCTATGTGGTGACTTGTGAAAAGTGCTGTAAGATTTAGCAACTACTTGAAGGATCAAATTTTTAGTAGCTTCTAGAATGATTTTCAATTAACCAACTTTACTGGGAAAGGGAGTTAATTATGCATTGAATTGGACTTGGAACTAAGCTTGCATTGCTCCACATGGAGATTGGTTTGTCTATAGGCAGAGGAAGATTCCATTGAACTAGATTGTTGAGGTTTTTCCAAAGTAAGCAATTTTTATTTAAATATTGAGATTTTTGACCAGGAACATTAAACTATGTAATATTATATGTATATGTCAAGAATATTCAGATTTTCTACAACTAGTTTTTGTAGCTAGCATTCTTGGTAGTGCTGTTGCTTCATTTGTCAATATGCTACCCATTTAGAGTACTTGTGTTCTTGCAGAAAATTTTGTATGTAGAAATATTGAAATTGGGGTAATCATAGATAAAATGAGTTCATTGTCTTACCATGCAAAATTGTGTGCTTCCAATGCCCCGATTTCTTGTCAATGCTTGTGATTGCCAAAATATAAACTGGATTATTACTTTGTTGGACCATCATTAGAGAACATGTACCTTTGAAGTTACTATGATGACTTTGCTTTCTATCCCCATCAAAGAGCCACAAATGGTTGATTAATTACATATATCCTAGGGAGAAGCAACATCTATAAGTGTTTTGTTTTGTGCTCCATTTTTTCTATGAAGTTAGATGGAAAATAGAGTGGTTGACCACCTTGGTTGATTTTCCTTGCAAGCCTTTAAGATATGGTTACAACCTTGAAAATTAATTACATTGATGAATCTAAGGACACAAAACTTTCTAACTTGTTTGAAAATAAAAAAATCTAATCAATCCTTCAAGAGTGGTGGCACAACTAGCTGCTTGTTCCCGATAACCATAAATACTTGCATATGGACCTTTCCATTTAAGAGGTAGAAAAAACATATGAGCTCATGGAGGGAGAGAATTATGGATGGGAATTGATATTGGTGGATCCATAACATGCGATTGAATGCTAGGTGCCAACCTACAAGTATAAAGATGATTTGTCACTTGATGTTTGATGCAAGAACATCCTTTAATTTGAGAGTAAAGCTGCATGTCCAACACAATTCATACTTCATTTTTTCCTTAGTTCTGAGTTTGATTATGAATAGTGGTTATAGTTTCTTTGAGTTTGTTATGTTTCTAGGATAGGTTAAGTCGTCAAGTGGGGTATGCTAACTAGTGGGAGTATGTTGAGATATTGGTCAAGTACAAGTCTCGAGTCTAGTTCTCAAATAGATGCTAGAACTTCTACATTGTGCTTGCATAGTGGATGTGAGGCACTTGATAAACTAGATTGAATGATAGAGTCCAATTGACATCGCATACATATTCGAGAAGTAATGTAAAATATTTTCACATTGGACTTCAAGTCCATGGATTAGTTCCAGTAATAATATTTAAGGTTTGTTAGCTAGGTTAATTTGCGAGGTTGTGCAAAGCGTTACATAACAGATGTCAAGTGCTTGGGTAAGGAGATCTAATAAGATTTTTGGTGTGCCATGACAAATGGATTTGAAGAGTTTTGCAAATGTAGACAAATGACAAGCTCCAAACATTTGCGTTGGAAAAACTTGATAGAAATTTTGAATTTGGAAGCCAGGTGGATTAGAGGATTGATGCTAAATGACTTACAACAAATTAAATGAATTGATAAGAAGTGTCAGGTCCAAAAATCCTAGAGGTCCTATGATCCATAATCAATCAGCCTATGGCCAACTTGATTCTCCAATACAAACCTAAATAAGTTTTTAATATAACTTGCATTTTGATATTAATCACTAACATGAAAATTATGAGTGAATGTGAATTCACATGCAAAAATTTCAATGCAGAAATCTATAATCAAACACACAATATGACATGTTACCACCCAAACTAGCAGGGTTGCCAAGGTCCTTGCAAACTTCTAAGATGGCACAATAGGAAAAATGTCCTTTTTCACCTCGGAACAAGTTACCACTCTTTACGCCCAACTTCCTCTTAAATGGCTTTTAGAGGATTCCCTAAACACAATTTATTCACCCAAAAAAAGGTTAACCAATGCCTTCTATGGGGCCTTGGATGAAGAGAGGAGTTAGTTGTTTGCTGTTATATTGATCTGAAAGTGTAATATATGCAGACCAACAATATAAATCAATCAAAACAAAAGATATATAACATATAAATAGTCAAAATGAGTGATAATTTAATATACTAACCAATTTTAGAATTCATTCTTGAGATAGATCTTTAGTAAGAGGGATTTGGAAAATATGCAAAACAACGCAGAAAACAATAGAAAAAAACACTTCTTAATGCCATCCAATAGAGTGTAAGAACTCTATATTGAATAACTGGGGGTGCGGAAGCTAGGAGATCAAAGGAAATTCAATTTAGGCCCCTCCTAAGCCTCAAACAATTGAAATTCCAGCAAGTTGGAAATTCTCTTGCAATTTTTTTTGGCTCAAACCCTATTGGGCGGTGTTACTTTGAAAATTCCTAGATCCAAAAAGATCTAATGAATCCTACTGCAACAACTGAGTGTACTTCTCCTATTAATTAAATTACATTACATAATTAATTCATATCTAAATTATGGAAGCAACTACTAAATCAACCTACACTAAAATTGATTTAGAAATAAGGAAAATAGATAATTAAATCATTCACACATATGACACCTTTATTTTGAAATGTGTCCCCGGAAAAACCCAATGCAGGAAAACCAGTGCAACAGATTTGAGGGTTTTATTATTATGCAGTATCAATGTCTGAATACATCTATGAATACCCTTAAGGGTTATTCAGTTACAGAGAGAAATACTGGCAGAAGAATATGTGAGAAATACCTCACTCAATCACTGAGTCTCCCGCTGATCTGGATGAAGGAAAAAATTCCCTGGACAGGCTCTGCGTAGCCTCTGCGTAGATCCAGCGCTGGAACTTCCAGCCACTGCATCACCCACTTCCAGGCTCAACGTTAGCCCTCCTCCAAGTATTTTTTCCTCTGTGGATGCTGAGGAACAACCTCCCGATGCCACTTTCCGGATCTCGACCTCCAAAACTGATCCACCAGCAAAATTTCGAAACCTCTGCCTCTACCTTTGCGCTGCTTCTACGTGAGCTTACACAGTCACTGCCTCAATCCCTTCCTTCAACATTGGCTAGGCTAGATCACTTTTTCCTCTCTCTCACTGATGCTCCACCAGATTGAGAAAATATCTTCCCCTCTGGATGCTATCTCTTCCCCTCACTGTTCAGATCTCTAGTTCAAAATTCTCAGCAAACCACGCCCCAAAATTTTCAATCTTAGATCAATTCAGTGTCTCAACGTGTTTTCTAAATGACCCTCAAGCTTTCCTTTATAGCCTTCTCGTTGACATATCAACAACCCAGATTAGATGTCTAATAAACCGCTAAGATCATAACATGACTTGATCCATTTCTTTTAGAAGATTCACAATATGTTTGATTTAATACCCTTTAATTATTTAATTTCCCTAAGTTTAGACTTAGGGTCCCCATTAAAATAATTAATTTTTCAAATAAAACAAAATCTGAGTGGAATTTCCAAAAACGCTTTCAGATTCTTTGGAATACTAGTGTCTAAGAATCTACACCAAATTTGAGACTTAATGCATTTTCTGATGCTACACAAATCAACACTCCATCTTAGCGAGGAAAGTGCTCTAGCAATAATGATTGCTGCATACTGCTTTGATCCTGAAGCATCCTCTGCACTACTGATGCAGTCCACCAACACTTCACTGCTGCTGCCACTGTACTGCTGCCCATGACACTGCTGCGTCTGTACTACAACTCCCTCTCAAGTGTTGCATCTGCTATGCTGCTAACAATGCCACTGCTAACACTGCATCTACATTGCAACTCAGCTTCTGAGAGAAACAACTGAACTCACCCAAAACTGAACAAGTGTTCAGTGGATGCACGTCGGTGTTGAAGAATCTGACTTCTGATAGCTACTGTGCTGTCCCTCTAATGCTTTGCGCTGCTGCTGCTCTTCACTGCGTAAGCATTGCTCTTCACTACGCTGCACCACTGTGCACTCCATTGCTACTGCTGCCTCTGATCTGCGCTGCTCTGCACCACTGTGCACTGTGATGCTGTTGCTACGCTGCTATTGCCTTTGCTCCGTGCTGATCTAGAAATGAATGCTGCTATCTATTGCACTGTCGTCTCCATCACTCCTCGCGCTCCATTTGAGTACTCCCCCATCCCACTACTGCTGATCATGGGCTCTCGTAGTAAGGTACAATCCATGAGGTGGGCTCCTCAAGGATCCTTCCCAACTGAAGTTTGAGATGAACTACAACACAATATCACCCCACTTCTCACTAGGAGAAGCATGGGCACTCATGGCCACCTCATCCTCCTCGATTCTTATGGTTGCAACCTTCGGGTCATGCTTCTCATCTTTGTCCTTCTTCTTCGGAGGGCACTAAGATGCATAGTGGTCCATCTCACCACATATGAAGTACTTGAACTTTGAAGCATCACGCTTTTTTTTCTGTTGCGCTTGCTGTCCCTTTGATGCAAGGGATGCATTCTCCTCTTCCTTCATGGATTTCGATCCGCTTCCGCTGCTGGCATAAATTTTTCACTTGACGAGCTCTCTCCTCAGCCCTTCCTCCTAAAAAGCTGACCACAATTGCTCCCAGCTAGCTAATGCTGCCCAACCCATTATGCTTTGGAAAAACACTTGCCACTCCTTCGTGACACTGTTAAGGGCCATCCGTACCATGGTTGTAGCTGTAGGTGTAGCACCTACTGTCATCATTTGATCACGAACCTCCTAAAATCGCATAAGATATGAAGCCATGCGCTCCCCTTTCCGCATCTGTATCATACAGAGCTTCTGCTCCAAGTACAACTTCCGTTGCTCGAAAGATCCCTCATATAGGTCATGTAAAGCTACCCACATATCTCTGGCATTATTCTTGCTAGCCAAATGTGAGACGATGTGGTCCTTGATACCATCAAGGAGAAACCTCTTCGCCTTCGCCATATCAGCCTTGTAATTTTTGTTTTGATCCGGATTTGTAAGTACATCTACCACGTTTTCCATGAATGCCTTAAGATCATATTTATCTAGAAGAAACATGGCATGTTCCTTCCAGATCATATAGTTAAAGGAGCCCTTGAACCGATCTTGATCACGAATTCTGTGAGATGCCATATCAACCGAAAAAATATCGAATCTTCTCCCTCTTCCTCCCTACTACGTAGTCCTTAGTAGGCCTACGCACTCCCTGGTGGAGTTGTAAGTTTTGCAGCTCCTCTACTGCTCAGCAACTGAGGAATGTTGATTTCCTCGGCTAGGAAATCGCTAAGGAAGAAATTCCCCAAATATGTGCTGCTGATTCCTTCTAATGATTTTCTGCCCAACAACATCTTCAGAAAACTGTGTCCTTCTGTCTTCTGCGTGGAGGCTATGCGCTGCTCCCTCTGCCTCAGAAAGATCTCGAATCTGGAAGTCCTCTCTCTCTGTCAACTCACTCAGAGAGAGACTACCACAAGAATCTTAGCCCTCTTGGACAAAACTGTGCAATCCTTTAATGGATTTGTTCTACTGCACTGCAGCAATAACGACCTTCATTTCGGAAATCGGATCCGTCCTTCCCGTTTCACATCAATTATTTGATACCATGCGAAAATTCCTAGATCCAAACAGATGTAATGGATCCTAATGCAACCACTGAGTCTACTTCTCCTATTAAGTAAATTTCATTACATAATTAATTCAAATTTGAATTATTGAAGAAACTACTGAAGCAACCTAAACTAAAATTGAGTTAGAAACAAGGAAACTAGACAAGGAAATGATTCACACATATGACACCTTTATTTTGGACTAAGTCCCCAGAAAAACCTAATGCAGGAAAACCGATGAAAAATATCTGAGGGCTTTATTATTATGCAGTAGAAATGTCTAAATAAATCTCCGAATACCCTAAAGGGTTATTCAGTTACAGAGAGAAATAATGGCAGAAGAATATGTGAGAAATACCTCACTCAATCACTGAGTCTTTGACTGATCCAGATGAAGGAAAAAATTCCTTGGATAGGATTTTCGTAGCCTCTGCGTAGATCCAACGCTGGAACTTCCAGCCACTATGTCACCCACTTCTAGGTTCTGTGTTAGCCCTCCTCCAAGTTGTTTTGCCTCTGTGGATGCTAAGGAACAACCTCCCGATGCCACTTTCTGGATCTCGGCCTCCGAAACTGATCCAACAACAAAATTACGAAACCTTTGCCTCTGCGCTGCTTCTGCGTGAGCTTTCGCAGTCACTATGTTAGCCCATTCCTTCAACGCTAGCTAGGCTAGACCACCTCTGCCTCTCTCTGACTAATGCTCCACCGGACTGAGAAAATATCTTCCCCTTCGGATGCTATCTCTTCCCCTCACTCCTCAGATCTCTAGTTTGAAATTCTCAACATACCACACCCTAGAAATTTCGATCTTAGATCAATTGAGTGTGTCGATGTGTTTTCTATATTACCCTCAAGTCTTCCTTTATAGTATTCTCGTTGACATATCAACGACCCACATTAGATGTCTAATCAATGGTTAAGATCATAACATGACTTGATCCATGTCCTCTAGAAGATTCATCCTCTGTTTTATTTAATACCTTTTAATTATTTAACTCCCCTAAATTTAGACTTAGGGTTCCCATTAAAATAATTAATTTTTCAAATAAAACAAAATACGAGTGGAATTTCCAAAAATTCTGTCTGGGTTCGTGAGAATAATAGTGTCTAAGTCTCTACACCAAATTTGAGACTTAGAGCACTTTCTAATGCTTCAAAAATCAACAGTTACCACTCAAATTAGCAGTGTTGGCAATGTTTGACCAAGAGTTCTACATGACAAGCACTATCAGGAGTAAGCCCAATGTCACCTTAGTTAATTTCTCTTGCTTTAGGCCAAATCCCACTATATGCCATGGACAGTATCTCTACACACTAACTCAACCAATGAATAAGTAGATGTGCCTATATGGAATATATGGAAGAGGTAGGAGTTAGTTAAGTGACCAAACTCTGATTTGATTTATGATATAACAACAAATTAATGTTGCAGACCAACAATGAGAAAATAATCAATATGCTAAGAAGAGTTTGAAACACCACAACTTGAGTATGATAGATTATTACCACAATATAAGAAAATATGGATTTGTTATACCTGCTATATGTGGTTGTGAGAAGAGAAAATACTCGTTGTTTAGACTTGTACCTTTAATAATTTTTAGGAGTGCAACATGCCAACAAACATAGGGCCACTTCAAGGACCTAAAAATAGCCTTTAATGAACCTGTAATTGAAGGGACTTTGTTGGAGATCTTAATACTATCAAACATTTTTCCAATGAACATAATAACACTAATTCTGGACAAGTAGTTTGAAATATGTTAAATCTACAATACAACTACCCAAAAATAAGCCCACAACCATGAGAGTTGAATATTGGCTTGACTAAAAACAATGATAAGACTTGTAAATCTTTTTGGACAATCAATATCTGATCTAATAACAATAGTTAGTCAATGAAAAACCTCTTTAGATCAATTTAAATGGATAATAAATATTCTATCTTTATTTTCACGTATCCCAAGGAAAGGGTTTGACTCCAATTGCTTCGAATTGTTGTAGATTATTTCCAAGGCCTGTGATTAGCTTTAAAACAATTGAAAATGAAATTAGTATATCAATATGAGGCAAAATAATGGGTGACATACAAACTTGGGGCTTAGGGTTTCCAAAAATTGCAAAATGTAAACCACAATTGAGTGAAGACATTCAGTATTGAATTATTTTCAGATTTTTGATAAGAGTTTTTTTGAGATATACAATCTTTTCAAGGGTTTTAATATTTCATACTAACTAGAAATTTACAAAAATACAAAACATTTTGAGATATATTTTTGTAAATAATATGGTCGCAAATTGTTAGAATAAGGATATGATCCTTCTTCCACAAGGGTCAAGGACAAAGAATTATGTCTTCTCTTGATTTGGTATCTCAATGTTTAAGGTTTTGGAACACTAGGTGGAACACAAAGGATATGATGTTAATTTTCTTAGGGATATATTGTTCTTTTCTTTTGATAATTGCATTTCATTATTTCCATATTAAATCCACTCAATAATGTCATAATATTATTCATATTTACATCATTATTCAGTAGCATATGCAACTATATAGAAAGAACAATATCATCATCAATGCAACGGAACATAAAGGAACAATAGAAGAAAAACATTCACACATAGAGACACTATGATTGGTTGAACACCAGGGAAAAACCCACTATGGGGAAAACCCTTTCAAATTCTTCTTCTTATTGGATTGTCATCGAATGATTCAGCAAGGAGAGAGTACGGTGATCCATATCTTCAACCATAAACCTATTTAGAAAAATCAGATAAACAACATTCATGAGATGAACCCAACAATGCCAATAATCAAAACCCTAGTTCAAGAACCTATAATCAACTGCCACTGTTTGTAGTCAATTGTTGAACTCTATGGTCAAGGGGCGAAAACCTCGCTCAATTGAAAATTCAACCTTTAGGTGCTAGTCGCAGGGAAGATGTGTCATGCATGTGGCTGAAAGGCTTCAATCAAAATTTATCCATGACATGACTACCACTGCAATTGAAATTTCTTCATGAAATGCCTGCAGCTGAGACCCAAAACCCTAAAAACATAGATGTGAGCTTCAGACCCTGCAATTTCGCACCTATGCCAACCAATCTCCACAAACATTCCTCTTGTGCGAGCCAAACCAAAGAAGAGAATAGAAAAATGATCCAAGATGATGTCCAAATGAGGTTGAGGTCAGTTGTATTTATAGCCTTCCAAGGGTGTCCAATTTGTTTTAGGGCCAACCTAATCAAATATGAACATGTGGGATTTAATTCAGAAATACACTTAACCTTGTCCAAATTGAACACTTCAGTAGTCAAAATTGGTCCTCTGAAAAGAGGAATCTCATCCCATGGTTGGTATTTGTCACTGGGCTGCCAAATTAACACTCCCTCTCAGCTAGGGTGAAATTCAAATTGCATCATGTAATCATCACAAGTATCTTGTGATCAAATCATATCCAATATCAAGTACCTCATCATCAAATGCCATCCATATTTATCTCGGTGCATCTCTTCTTCTTCCTGCTTATCTCTTAATTCTCTCTACTCATATGCTGAACTTTCTCAAATCTAAAAGAAGAATAATTTGATATCGAAGGGGAGCCTAAGTTACCACCCTATATTCATCGGGGAGCCACCACCCTCTATTCATCAAGGTGCCACTGCTACCACCAAGAATCACTTCCAGTGGGGAGCTCAATGCTACTACCGGGGAAACATTAGCGGAGAGCCAATTTTACGACTTGCATCAACATCAGAGAGCCTGGCTCAATCCAGAACAACATTAGGGAGCACATCTCAACCTAAAACCACGTCGGGGAGCTTAGTCTCAACCTGAAACAATATAGGGGAGCATATCTCAACCCAAAAATCACATTGGGGAGCACATCTCAACTTGAAATATCATAGGGGAGCAAAAAATCTTCAACCCCATATCGAGAAATAGGTGATATAAGGGAGAAAATCTCAACCCATCCTATTTCCCACTGATCTTCCCAACAATGGCCCTCAAGAGTCATGTCGTAGAACACCTATCATCATCTGAGCTTGGGTGAGATACTCAACTTACCAAAGGTAAGGATAACACAACCCCAAGCCTCCTCAACCCATTGTCTAGACGGGGAGGGACATTCCCAACAAGTCCAACTTGTGTGTATGATGCCAACTGGGGTATATTCTGTGCATAGACCAAGATAAGGGGAGATACCCGACTTTTAAAAACAAATAAGGATTACGCACACCCTATGGGTGACAATATGGGAGATACATTAGAGGAATTTTGAGGTCTAAAATGGGCCTCCTAAGGAAATTATAAAATAATAGTGAAAATAATAAAATAATATTAGATTACATCATCAAATTTTAGAGGGAAAAATGAAAAAAACTACTTTTTTAACTCACATTTTCAACTTATTTCCCTACGGGTTTACTCAAATTTCGAACGGGAACACTAGGATGAAGAATTTAATTCCTCATCCAAGGAGTACCCATGTTGCATACTTTTGATGGACCCAGATACACGAAAAATGAGAAATACATGAAAAAACGTGATTGCAATCTTGTTTTTTCATGTATTTCTCATTTTTCGTGTAGCAAGGTCCATCAAAAGTATGCAACATGGGTACTCCTTGGATGATGAATTAAATTTTACATCCAACGGGTACTCCCACTTGAAATTTTAGCAAAACTTTAGGGAGATAAGTTGAAAAAGTAGTTTTATTATTTTATTAATTTTTAATTTTTTTAATTTTTTACTCCAAAAATGGTGAATCATCCCCCATGGTTGACATCATCATATTGAATCCTATTGGTTCTTATAGAGTTTATTTTGGTTGTACATTTTTCTTAGGAGACCCATTTTAGACCTCAAAATTCCCCTAATGACTTGACCTACTGTAAGAGTAGTGATCAAGCACACCTATTTTCCAGATTTCCCTCAACCACAAGAGCCCCCTCCATCTCAATTCCACTCCCTGGGAGCTCAGACAGGGTGGAAGAGCTAATGCAATGTTCTAGATCAATCCTGATCTTTGTATATAAGAAACATATCACTGTGCTCACATATGGTACCTGCTTAATCATCATGTCATAATCAAATCAAATATCACACACACACACACACACACACACACACACACACACATATATGATACTTTATTCATACTCCCTCTCTCGGATGCGGCAACCACAAGCCTAAGCTTGTCTCATATGACAACGCTGTCTCAATATATGAAGAGATCTTAGTCGCAACTATATACAATATTCTCTACCAATCAAATCCCACTCAATACTATCACAATGCATCCCTATCATATCCAGAACCTGCCCAAATAACTCTCCAAAGAGCTTCTTCAACTTGCATCACTGCTAGCTATGCCAACAACATCATATTCAACCTCGGTCGTGCTTAAAGCTATAGACTTCTTATCAAAAATATCATGGTAGATCTCATACTATGGCAACACGAAGGTGTACTCATCTCATCAATAAAGATCCAAAAAAACATCAGTATATCTATGCAGTTACATATCCCAGGATGAATTTCTCAGACCAAAAATTAATCATCCCATGAAATTATCTCGAAGTGTACTCGATGACAATTCAATGTGTATGAAGAGGCTCAATCATGAATTCATTCAAGTTGATCTATGCAATATATATATATATATACACACACACACACACACACACACACACACACACACACACACATAAGGATGTGTGTTCACACGAAGCATCAATGCTTCAATCGATTTCGGTTTCCAAGGCAGGTTCAACAATATCTCTTCATAACTTCTTGAAATTCAATCAAAGTGTCCAGGGATTTTCATTTCCAGTTTCCAAAAACTCTTCAATAGCTTCATGATATAGATTTTCTTTTCCAAACTTCATAAAGTGATTCGTCATGCCATGATTCATTATTTCGAGCTTCAGAAGCCAACTCCCTCTTACTTTGATCATCAAAGGCTCATTACCTTTCAAGAGTAGACCATCAACATATAAAACCAAAATCAAAGTCATACCTTGGACCCCTTTTTGAGTAGAGGTTCAGATCGACACATCTTCCTGACTTCACCAGATAACTATTAATGCAGACATACTAGGCTCGGGGAGCTTGCTTCATACAATGCTTTGTGCAAACATAACACTTGACCAAACCAATATGCTCAACCTTACAAAAATCAATATTGTGCAATAAAATAAACTAAGTAAGTTTATCAAGCCTCAGATGTCGAATCAAAGCTAATATAAAAGTCATAAAAGCTTCGACCAATATCACTGTGACAAACTCTTTCGACCAAGTATTAGGTAGAGCTCACATAAAGTTACAACAACCTTCTATTTACCAAGAACTATCTAATCAACCTTCATTAATCCATCCTTATGATCATAACATGAATAATTTCTGCCATTAAATATGAATGGAAACATCAGGGACAAGTCATATAAGTTTCATGCATATACCAAGAATGAGTCATGCAAGTTCCATCCATTCATTGTGAGATTACTTTGTACTTGAATCACAACTGTTTATACTTAAACCATTGTGCCAAGGACAATGAGGGCAATACAAAACCATTATTGAATACCAATATTAGTCACTGAAAGTTACTATGCTCACATAGCACTGTCATCAAGGAAAATCATCAGATATCAAGGAAAATCATCAGTCATCAAGTCAAAACCTTGATTTGTCATCTTTGTGAATTCAATCAATCCATAAGCCAAAAACATATGAAGCATCATGTCAATATTCTAAAGCATCATCAATCATCCGAGCCAATATGCTCACTAAGTCAAGCCAATAAGTCAAATCTTGTTAAATCCTTGCAACTGTTATCAAATAATCTCATACGCCACCTTCAATGATCAAATCAAAGTAACATACTAATATGCATATTCTGATTACCTGCAAACACAATTTTAGTCAATACATTCACATTCTCTATAGTAATTCAAACATTCAAACTTCCTTGCTCATGGAACTTTTTGATGTCTACTCCATATTTGAAGAATTGTCATATTGCTGGTGCATTCCTAATTTTACGATTAAGGCTTTAGTTTTGTGACCTACATGCATAACTTCACCCATAGGTTTTCTTCTGTGTGGTTGAGAGGCTACAACCACACCCTCAAGCTTGCTTCTGTGTGGTTGAGGCTTAGAGTAAGGAAAACCCTCTCTTCTCATACCAAAACGCGTTGCAGACCAACAATATCAAATATTTGTTTATTTACCTCTAGAAAACACACTTCAATAGTAAAGAATATCCTATACATCTAATGCAAATGACAATAGCAGAATGGATCTTATAAAGAGATTCTCCCTCTGAAAGGGAAGCCACTTTAGTCATCATCACTCAAAACATCAACCTGTCTATCAAAATACTTGTCATGCATAAACAAAACTGTTAGATCATAAAATCAAGCTATATCGAGTTCTAAAACATATATCCACAATATTCATAACATTTCAGCATCAACTACTTCATTACCATATATGAACTTGACATCAAAATTTTATCAAGAGTTAGAGTCTTATGATGAGGGCAGCAGACAAGTGATTCATCATATTTCAAAGATCATGAACACAATATAGCTTAGTCCATTAAGTCAAGGCATCCAAATTTACTACACTGTCAAGATTACTAAGCCAAGGTCAACAAGAAGATCATGAATATCAATCTTATTGTTACACTTTTATCATCATGGTTACCAGGCTTATCAAAAACATTATCAATAGTATCAAGTTACCATCTATTAAAATCAAGGTAGAAGTTCATCATGTCTAAAAGGTAAGATACTTGTTCACTATCAAGTGCACCATCCCATCATGAGTACCATGAATAAAAATTACTTTCATATGCATGCATGAGTCATTTGTGAAAGTGATACACTCATCATACCTTAGTGCTTACCTTGCCATCCAATATTGCACTTGAAACATAACATTGAAAGTTGAAACAATATACCATGCATACTTTGTAGTATTCAAATACCTGTGCGCCTTCTTATTTGACATGGACAACTGTAGCATTTTGTCAATTTTTCATCAAGTGCCTCTTTATATTTTCCAACACTAGTTATTCTCTTCTTGCACCAGCCATGCTCCTCAAGAAGGATCCACTTATCACAACTCATCAGGAGGTTAGAAGCATCAAAATACTCAAATATACACGGAGGAAGTATAAGTAATAATCAGATCAATAATTCTAAACAAAAGTAAATGCATTAAGGAGCACCATAAATTGAAAAGTACTTATCTTCAATGAGAGGTGATCATCTCCCTCTTGAACCAACCGTCAAGGGACATCACTGTCCATTGTTTATATGACAATGATGCCTTCAATATTTCAACCAACTTTATCAACAACCAGGCCTAATAGAGACTACCCCATCTGGGGCTTCATCAAATCTGTCACAAGTGCTTGTACATATTTACATCATTCATGCTAGGGTTTCCAAATTACATATCTCAAATATTTTCTACAAACCAGGGTTTCTCCCAAACCCTAACCTCGTAATATGAATCAAATACTATAAACCAAATTTCCTAGAGTTTCCTTCAAACCCTAGTATTCTTTTAGGTCTCCTCCATCTTCTCTTGCATCCATCAAGGGTGTCTTCATAGGGGTGATATTTAATAAATTTTCTTCAACCCAGCTCTAATTCCTTCTTAATTTTTCTCAGGGCTATATTGTTCTTTGCCTTGATAATTACATTTCATTATTTACATATTAAATTCACCCCATAACATCATAACATTATTAATATTTACATCATTATTTGTAATATCCCAAATGGGAAAATAACAATAATAACATGCTAAAATGTATTAAGGAGACAACAAAACAAAAACTGATATCAAAACACCAACAGAGCCATAAAGTACTGCTGAGCCATTTTATTAATTTGCTATAAATGAGTACAATGGAGGTGTTGAAATGAAGGCACCTGGGCTTGCTCAAGGCAAGCTAGAGAAGCCCTCTGAATCAATGCTGAAATCACGCTCTAATTTGCTAGACATGTTCTTGCTGCTCTCTAAGAAATGCCGCTAGGGCTTGCTACACTGCTCAGAAAATTTTGGGACTTTAACCCCGAACTCTACTCAATAAACACACAAAAACCCATGAAGGAATTCGCCAAATGTTGACCAAAGGATTTTGGCCCAATTTACCCTAAATCCTCTAGCTACTGGTTGAGTTAGGATCTATGTTTGACACCTCCAATTTTCCCAAAAAATTCTTCCAAATTAATCTTGGATTCTCCTCAATAAACCCAAAAAATCCCACGAAGGAATTCCGGAAAGGCTGACCCCAGAAATTCACCCTCTAGGGATGGCTACACTATCTTGCTAGGTAAGATGGCCCCTATGATGAAAAAACTGAAAGAAAGGCCTATAACTCTCTGAAAAAATCAAATATGGAAGGGATGATCCCCTCACAATCTCTCGGACTGAAATATCATGAAGTAATCCTCCCCCGGAGATGATCTCTTCTATGACTGTGTAATCTCCCTGGAAGACCGCGCTACCCTGGAAATGACTGCGTAATTCTGTGGCTGAAATGATGATGTTGCTCTCCAAAAACTGATGGGATGGATCCTATCCTGAGCGGGCACTCGAATTCCCCTGAGGACAAGGTTGGGATCTTTTCTCGGAGACACCCTTGTGCTAAACAACATTGCAGACTCAGCTAAACAGCTTGAGCGTGCTCTAGTCTTGACAAACATAAAATCACAAGATGCAAGAATGAATGATAAAGGATGCCTTCCTCTCCATTTATTCTTGTGAACCCCTAAACTCCCTTGGTCCCACCTATGATACGCTGTCCCTCTGTGCCATGCTGTCCCTTGCTATGCTGCACTGCCTATCCCACACTGCCACTATGCTGCCTAGCCCCACGCTGCCACATCGTTGTCCTAAGTGCCTCCTCTCCTGCGCTGTCACTTGGCCTCATGGGCCCCACTTTATATTTTAATTAATATTCCCAGTGACTTTAGGAAAGTAAATTTATTCTAATGTTTTATTCATGGGTCCCCTCACCCCTTTATTTCCGCCCAACATTAGGATTTGTTGAAATTAATCAAAATTACTATCCCAATTAGCTGATTGCTAATTTGGGGATATTACAGTCCTTCCCGCAAAAAATTGCTTGTCCTCAAACAATGCCTGAACAAGCCTCCTCTCTAGCTGATGCTCCCCACCATCATTGAAAAATGTGCATGGGTCCTAGATGCGCCACTGAATCTTCCCTGTCCTCTGCATCATCCTGATATGAAGGGATCTCTCAATGCTAGGATCCCAAGCCATCCTGTCCAACATGAAGCTCCTCTTGCTCCATTCACCATATTACCATGCTAATGAAGTCCCCCACTCCATCAGTGACTCACTAAAGCCCAATGGAGGATCTACTTGAACTCCCCATGTAGTATACAACTCACATCTAGAGGTTATCGAGTTGTGTAGAGTTGTAATGCTCGAGTCTCCTGCTAATCTCGTAGAGGTGCCACCATGATGTCATTGCGCCACTCTGACTATGAGATACCCCCCATCATGCAAAGACTGTATCCCTCTCTCTTGGGGCCTTGTGGTGGAAAGTATGTAAAGGCAAAGCTCATCCTTCTCGGGCATCTCCATGATGCTGATATCTACCCCTCCACTGGCGATCATGACCCTGAGCAATGGAGGTCTCAGTGGTCCCTGATATATACCCATGCAATGGAGGTCTCAATGGTGCCCCATGTGTCAAACCCAAGTTGGAATGGATCATCATCTGATTTGTCCCTGCTCATCACAAAGTGGAGTGATCCACCTGCCCAACAGACCCCTGGATCCCCCAACCATACTGGGAGCTCACAACTCCCACTGCCTGCAGGATGGCGCTGCGTAGTGCTGCTACCTACTAGAACCCATCTGGCCCTCATCTTTGACCCCTATATGTATCCCCTAGGTGGACCCAAAGTATCAAGAGTCTGTCTCGTGCATGCGTACCTGCCATGTTCCTGCCAGAATACGTTGTGGTACCTGCTATCCCAACTCTTGCCGATACACCTGGATACTGCTCGGAGTCTGGGTACCCTCCTGTAGACGAGATCTACCATCCATCGTCCCTCAAGTGTGAGCCCAGGGGAGGAACATATGCTACCTTGGCAATCAACCATGCCATCCCTAAGCCTGGACCTGTCAACTCGTGCACCTACCAAGTGTCTCAATTGGATAGTCTCCTCCAGGCTCATGACATGCGATATCTCATCAAACTATCTAGGGTGAGCTTCCCATGCCCTGCTGCCTGAATGGAGAGTGTTAAGGGGCACCAACCAAACACTCTACGACCATAAGCAACACTGGAGGATGATGGGTAGGTATGTCCCAAAGGGTGTGACCAAGAGTCTACCTGCATGCTCAAGAGTAATCCTCCAGATGACACTCTCTCTGCCTTGGATCTGCTGATAACACCCTCGTAGGCTTGTCTCCGCTAAACGTGGCATCTCTAGATGCTCAACAAGATTCTCATCGATCCTAAGTGAGCTGCATCCCATGGTACATCTACTGCCCCTGTCCATATGTCTCTTTGGAGGCAACACTCCAAGAGCCCACTGCTTCGCATCATGTGTCACAGCATACCACCAAGTATCACCGCACTCCTCGACTTGCCACTGTATGTCGCAACCTGCCCCAGTACACCAGTGGATACCCCTGGCAATAGCTATACCGTCTTGTACCATCATGTGTCCATCCTCTGTCGCTGCACCTCCCGCATGTACTTAACGCGATGGGAAGCACTCATACTCCACAATGTAGTTCGACATACTAAAACACATCCCCATGCATCTCCATGCCCATCTACATATCACTACCCAATGATGGATGCTCCTACACATGCTAGGGTGTGATGGCCTAAGGCTGTGTTCATATGCTTCGGCCCATACTTGATCGGTACCATCACCTCCATTGTCGCATCACCATACTCGCTCATGAATGGATCGTCACTCCAAACCCTCCCTGGGGGGTCCGAGAAGTGAATTTATCTATGTGTCAGTAGTGATGCCACCACTGCTCTGCTGCTCTGCAAACTCTGTGCCCCACACAAAGGTGAAGAATTCATGGCTCCATATAAGGCACCATGTGGTGGCTTGCCAATTCCACCTCCTTCGACAAGCTCATGCCAGAGTATGTTGATCACCCCGTGACCCTGCGTACAAATTTCGTACCAAGACAACCCAAGGGGTCTGTCCATAAACTAGTTGGCCACTGGAGCTGACCAAGACTCCCCTAGCGAATGTGCACGTTCAACTGTTAGGCTAAATGTACCCTCCAAAACATAGTTAACTGGCCTCCCTGGGAAATTATAGGTAGTCCCACCCAGATCCCAATGCCAATCTTGGGTTCCTGTATTACCAGCACCTGGTAACTGCTGTTGAACTACATTCGGGTCCACCACCATCTCCATAAACCACTCCACCAGGTACTAACTCAAAATCTCTCGCCATCCAACCCCAACATGTAGATGCTGCACCCTATTTAACTATGGTTCTCTCATCCAGCTATCCAGGTTAGCATATGAGATCTAACTAGGTGGTTCCGTCTCTCCCTCTCCAATGGGAAGAGGCGACCCAACAATGTTACTATCCCCGTCTATGTATGCCTGAAGGGGGTTGCTCTGACACTCCAATGTGCCATATAGATGTATCATTAGGGAATCCAACCGTTCCCCATTGTGGGCCAACTTGGTCACTGACTCGGCGCTGACTCGGCACAAACCACTCTCATGCCCTCCAGCTCCTCGTTCTGCATCATAATAGCCTCTTGTATTGATGTGGCCTTCTTCTTCAAATCTGGAAGTTCGACCCGTAGTTGATGACACTGCTGTGTGCGACCATCGCCCAATACCACTGTATCACCTAACGTCTCATCAAGTGCAGATACATCTCCTGGCACCTCACCCATCTGCTGCATGCTGCTATCACACCAAAACTCGGACACGTCCTTGGTCACCACCTCAATGGATGGCACTACTAGGGTAGACTCTACTCTCTCCATTAAGATGTCAACCAACGCAGTCAAGGAAGTCTCCAACACGAGTGACCCCTGCACCATACTGGGTGTATCCACTTGCTCCCCATGATCCTGTGTGTTCTCATCCTCCAAGTGTGAGGTAGCCATTCTGATGGCTTCCCCCTCTGTTATTCATTTATGATGGAAAAAAGTATCCATCTTTTCCACCCGATACTGAGCCGTGAAATTAGTGCATCCATCATACGTGGGAAAATGTGTCCTCCCAATGGTACACTGCAACTCTGAACTCTGCATGCTAGACACCCCACTGTTCCTTCCTTATTCATCCCGCTTGAGCTCGTAGTAATCTCTGAAGTACAAAGCCACTCTGAAGTTTCCCCAATGGACTGCCATTCTCAGAAATAATCTCCCATGTGTATATGATCATGCCGCTTACCTTGATCACTCGGTACTGGAGGTAAGAATGTAGGCATTGTGATCCTGGTTGGCCTACTGAAGGCTGGCGGGTGAGTGGATGATAAAGGGTGGTCACACTGTTGTGAGACCCCTGAAGTCTCCCCAACAAGGGATTCTTGATGGATTCTCTCATTCCTATTATGTTGCTTGAGTCTTTCCAACATATCCTTTTGTCCCTTGGTTAAATCATTTAGGGCCTTAAAAATGTTACCAAATGCTGCTTCCTATTTTCTCCTCGAATCCCCCATATTTTCCACCTCTACTGCCTTTGGTGGGTAAGGTTTTTCCTACCCTCCTTGTTCATAGAAAAAGATCCCCATGGTTGAGCCAAGAACGAAGCTTTGATACCACTGTAATATCCTAAATGGGAAAATAACAGTAATAACAGGCTAAAATATATTAAGGAGACAACAAAACAAAAACTGATATCAAAACACCAACGAAGCCATCAAGTACTGTTGAGCCATTTTATTAATTTTCTAGAAATGAGTACAATGAAGGTGATGGAATGAAGGCACATGGGCTTGCTCAAGGAAAGCTAGAGAAGCCCTCTGAATCAATGCTGAAATCCCCCACTGATGGTAAGATGTATGGCTATAGCTCTGCGCTGCAACCTGCTAAAAACACTGTTTCTACTCTCAAAGAAATTCCGCTAGGGCCTGCTACACTGCTCATAAAATTCCAGGACTTTAACCCCAGACTCTACTCAAGAAACCCACAAAAACCCACGAAGGAATTCGCCAAATGTTGACCCCGCAATTTTGGCCCAATTTCCCCTAACTCCTCTAGCTGCTGGCTAAGTTAGGATCTTTGTTTGACACCTCCAATCTGCTCAGAAAATTCTGCCAAATTTATCTTGGCTTCTCCTCAATAAACCTAGGAAAATGCACGAAGGAATTTCGGAAATGCTGACCCCAGAAATTCACCCTCTAGGGATGGCTACGCTATCCTACTGGGTATTATGGCCTCTATGATGAAAACACTGAAAGAAAGGCCTCCAACTCTTTGAAAAACTCAACTATGGAAGGACTGATCCCCTCACAATCTCCCGAAATAAAATCTCATGAAGTACTCCTCCCCTAGAGATGATCTCCACTATGACTGCGTAATCTCCCTAGAAGATTGCTCTGCCCTGGAAATGACTACGTAATCCTATGGTTAAAATGATGATGCTGCTCTCCAAAAACTGATGGGATGAATCCTCCGTTGAGTGGGAAATCTAAGTCCCCTGAGGACGAGGTTGGGATCTCTTCTTAGAGACACCCTTGTGCTAAACAACACTGTAGACTGAGCTAAACAACTTGAGCATGCTCTAGTCTTGATAGACAGAAGATTATAAGATGAAAGAATGAATGAGAAAGGCTGCCTTCCTCTCCTTTTATGCTTTTGGACCCCTAAACTCCCTTGGGCCCACCTATGCTGCATTGTCTCTTTGTTCCATCCTGTCCCTTGCTAGGCTGCACTGCCTCTCCCACACTGCCACTGCGCTGACTGGTGCCACACTGCCACTGCGCTGTCCTAAGTGCCTCCTCTCCTGTGTTGTCACTTGGCCTCATGAGCCCCACTTCATCTTTTAATTAATCTTCCCAGTGAATTTAGGAAAGTGCTTTTATTATAATGTTTTATTCATGGGTCCACTCACCCCTTTATTTCAACCCAACATTAGGATTTGCCGAAATTAATCAAAATTAATATCCCAATTAGCTGACTACTAATTTGGGGATATTAAATTATTTAACAACATATGAAACTGTATATATAGAACAATATTATCATCAATCATAATGGAACATAAAGGAACAATATAAGAAAAACATTCACACATAGAGGCACCAAGATTAATCGGAGACGAGGGCAAAACCAACTATGGGGAAAACCCTTTCAAATTCTTCCTCTTCTTAGATTGTCATTGAATGATTCAACAAGGAGACGGTAAAATGATCCATATATTCAACCATAAACCTAGCCAACAAAAACAACTAAACAAAATTCATGAGATGAACCCAACAATGGAAATAATCAAAACCCTAATTCAGGAACGTATAGTCAACTGTCACTGTCTGCAGTCAACTTTCGAACTCTGCAGTCAACAGGTGAAAACTTTGGTCAACTCAAAATTCAACCTTTAGCTCCCAGTCGTAGGGAAGATATGTCATGCATGCGCTTGAAAGGATTTGGTTGAAATTTATCCATGACATGTCTGCGATTGCAGTTGCAATTTCTCCATGACATGCTTGCAACTGAGACCCAAAACCCTAAAAACAAAGATGCGACCTTCAGACCCTGCAATTTCGGACCTATGCCAACCAATCTCCACAAACTTGGCTCAAAAATCTGTGAGCCATACCAAAGAAGAGAATAGAAGAATGATCCAAGATGGTGTCCAAATGAGGTTGAGGTCACTTGTTTATAGCCTTCCAAGGGTGTCCAATTTTTTTTAGGGCCGAGTTGATCAAATATGCACATGTGGGCTTTAATTGAAAAATACACCTTCCCTTGTCCAAATTGAGCACTTCAATAGTCAAAATTGGTCCTCTCCGAAAGGGGAATCTCATCCCATGGTTGGAATTTTTCATTGAGTTGTCAAATTAACATATGACCCTAGCCTCCAAAACGAGACAAGTAATATAACCAAAATTCTACTACGAGGGCCTTCCAAGAAGAGAATCATACAACCAAGCAATTAACAATTATTGAAGATTAGGTTGTTCACCTCTAGAGGGGAGAGCAAATCATGTCCCAAAAGAGATCAACAATGCCTTGAATCAATTAAGAAAATATGTGAGATAAACTCTATACCTATTATTCCAATACTTTTTGGATCGATTAACTTAGCATTGTAGTAACTTCGTGCTATCCAAAATTTGCATTTGAAAAATATTTGATCAACCAAAAAAAAGAAGAGAATTCACATGTACACCCTTTTGTCTCATGAAAAACTTCACATTTTTGATAGCTCAACAAGTTCACAATGATTTTCCAAGGAGGAGGAGGCCTATATTTATAGAAGAGGTTCTTCAAAATATCCTCCTTGGTCTCCCACAAAATCTTGGAGGCTAAGTTAAGAAAATTATTTTTCGAATTCTACATTGGATAAAACCTCGAAAGAGCTAATCATGCTACAACAAAGAGGCCCAAGAAGGCCATTTTTACTTTTTTTGACCAAACGTTCCACATGTGTCTTCATGGCTAGCTTGCTTGAAAAATAAGCTCTCTCTTGGTGTTACAATGATTTCACTAAGGCTCCTCAAACGACTTAGGGCAAGGCTAGATGTTAGAGCTAGTGGATGGCCTCCTTGGGTGATATTTCTTGCTTGCATTTGGATTAATTTTTCTTTGAATGCTAAGTTTCCTTTCTTGGAGTCCCTTTGTTTAACTTGGGGAAGACTTCACCATGCAACGACTTGCTTGCTTGACCTCCTTAGCTTCAAAATTGAGGACTTGACCCCCTTAATTGCTAACAACGAGCTCATTAGGGTCAATTGCTTGAGAATAGGTTTTAAATTTTACCTTTGGATGCTTGAAATGCCCTTGGGGCCCTATTGATGGTGCTGAATAATCCACCAGCACTAAGGGGTCTCACCGATGTGATGTCCCAATTAGACCTCACACCATTTGGGATAGGATATCCATTCGGATACTGGCCAGACTGCAATTATATGTCTGTTTTGATCTTGGATATTGGATGTAGAGGTAAGTGTGAGACTCAATGCAATATGTTAAAAAACTGAGAACGAGGTCAACTCTCCATTGATAGCTTGCAGAACATGATATAAGAATGTAACAACAACATCATGCTCAATAACTTGCCTTTAGGACGCATCAGATAGTTGAAACTAAGACATATGCAAAGGGAAAGTGCTCGGTTGTCAACTGAAAATTAGTTCACAATCAACCACTAACATTAATATTGAATTAAGAGAAAAATTCAAAGGAAACACACAAGCTACATCAAAATTAATTAGTTCATAAACATGTATAAACATGTAAGCCACATGCATACATATTTTAAATACCAGATATCTAATACATGTATAACAAGCTTGTCAAAACCCAATATTTTGACGAGAGAAATTCATATCTTATAAGATAACACTAGCCTCACAATCCATCAAAATATCGGCTTCTAAGAGTGAAGGCTTTCAGCTCCTCAAGCACAAGATAACAATCCTATAACTAGCCTAGCTTAAGTGTTAAAAGTAACTTTTGCAAGAGGCACGAGGTTACATTTATAGAAATGAGGGTGACTTTTCACCTACTATCGTTAACTTTGGATTCCTTCATGACCTTTTGTATTTCAAGTGACTCTGTGTCTCCCTTAGGAATTTTAGACTTCCACCATGACTTTTGAGCTTCCCTTTTGTCCTTTCCATGATTTAATATTTGTCATTTATGACAAATTAATCCATTTAAAAAATAATAACATAAGGTGTAATGAGCTTTGACATGGTATCATGTAGGAAATACATCGATCTTAAAAACTTTGTCAACATCCTTGTAACAGTGTATAGTTCCTTTGGTGTTGACTGGATCATGTTGAGAAATTTACGGTTTCTATAAAGGGAATTTAAATTTGAATTCTATTAAAATTTTTAGATGCTTGTGATCTTCTTATTAAATTCTTCTTCTTCTTCTTCTTATTATTTTCTCTTTGATCATCAAACAACTACCAAAACATGAAAACAAATAGACACCGGATATAGGAACTCTGCCAAGGCAAAATCCCTATAAAGGGGAAAACCCAATCAAGCTCTTCCACTAGTAGATTCAAATCAAATTTGAGACAACCAAGACCTTAAAAACTCTCTTTCATCCATCAAGTCAGCTTCCCAGGTCAAAATTTTAGTCAAATATTTTAACATCAACTCTTCAACAAAGTTTCAGTTTTTCTCTGCAATCTTGAAGCTTGGTCTTGCATCTATTTCGGTCTCTGCAATCCTGAAGCTTGGTCTTGCAACCATTTCAGTATTTTCAATCTTGAAGTGTTAATTTTTGAGTTAACATATTATTTTCTTAGGTTAGTAACTTCATTAATCCATTATCCCATTATTAATTCCATCAATCCATTAGAAATCACATTAACCATTATCATATGAAAGTAAATGATGAAATAACATCAAACATAAATGTAGAAGACAAACCAAGACAAGAGGATACCAGTTTTGGTGGATGCCAGGAAAAAACCCCAACATGGGGTAAACCCTTTGATCAATTCTTCTTATTATTATATCAAATGTTCAACAGAGAGAGAGAGAGTACAAAAGACAAAATTGAATTGCCAAATGATGATCAAAGCAACCCTGTCAAATCTATAATTTTTGGTAGTAGTCAACATCAATCAAATTTTGCCCGAACTAGAAAGCCAACGATGGTTAACGCAACAAAAAAACATCCTCTATGCATCTCAATCAAAGGCGGTAAAACTCGAACTTCTAAAGTGGTCAAAGTCAACCCAAAATAATCACTAAATCAACAGTTAAACTTGGTCAAATTTTGCACTTGAAGTCTGCGGCCAACTTTGTAGTCAACCCTCCGGTCAACATCAGTTCTTGTGCCAATCAATGCGGCCTTCAAAAATCGAATTTCTGGCATCAAAACTACAGTCAAAGGAGGTCAATATGACCATGGTAAATGTTTGTCAAACTTGCAACAATTCCTAAAATTTTCAGCTCTTTAATCTGCCCTGAAATTCGTCATCCTTGCCACACTTGTGAGAGAAAAGATATGCCCAATAATCTGTACAAACCAATCAGAGGAGAGAGAAGAATGTGTGATGAGATGATGCCAAATGAGGTTCGAGGTCTCTTATATTTATACAAGTTGTTGGAGCTCAAGCGACAATCCATTGAGCTCCATGAGCCTACATTATGATGTGGATGACCTTGACAATTTGTACATGTATGTGCATAAATTCAAAACCATATTTATGCTTGTCCAAATTTGATGATATTTAGGTCAATATTGGTCCTCCCGAAAATACGAATTAAATTCCATCATCATATCCATCAAATAAGTTGTCCAAGGTGGAATTTGGCCCTAGTTGCCAATTTTTAACACTCCCTCTCAACTAAGGATAATTCCACGTGGCAATCCATCCATCATCATGCCATCCTGTCATCATGTACCATCTCTGCATGTCATCTCAACTCTGTTGAACACTGATATAATAATGAAGAAGAATTGATCGAGAGTGGGTCACAAGACCTTTGCACTCTCTACTGACAAAATTTAGTCCACGGGTAGAACCCAAATCGACTTTGATCCCATATCAAGTTTTTGAACATCATACATCCTAGACATAGGGAGTACAGTAGTACACGGTGCATCCATTTGTAGTGCTATGGTCCCTATCCACTTTTCCCAACTCATTGGATAAGTGAGAGGTACTTCCCATGTGTCCCAGACTACATGGGTAGGATGATGCTGGGGAAACAACATTGAAAGAATAAATCACATCCTGATCACAACCACACATAGGGTAAGGGTAAATCACATCCTATAGTCACATGTCACAAACATCGTAGGGAAAGGGTAAACAACATCCTACGTGCATGAAAACCACTGAGAGTAGGGAATGGATGAACCACGTCCTATATGCATGCCAACCAACAATCGTAGGAAGTATCCTACACTCGGGGAAAGGATGAACCACATCCCATTGACATGTCAACTAGTAATCATAGGGAATGAGCATCCTACATGTGGGGAAAGGATGAACCAAGAACCACTGACATGTCCATAGGAAAACCGACAGATGCCTATATGCATCTCTCACCGGGGTATCCGCAGGATAAGGTGAACCACTCATCCTGCTCATATGTCATAGGATAAGGTGAACCACTCATCCTATGCATATATCATCAACGATAGGGGAACAAAAACCACTCACCCTATGCTCTCATATATCATCATGGAGTATCACAAGGGAAGGTGAACCACTCACCCTATACAAAGCGTACCTATAGGGGAAGGTGAACCACTCACCCTATGGTCGCACATAGCTCCAAGAAGTACCCCAGGCCCCTAGGAGATCTTGAAGCTAAATGTTCAACTGGGACCCTCCTAGTAGGGTCTATCCACTAGTCACAGAATCTCTCTGAAGAAATATAATCTTGACCTTACCAAGAGGCTATGTAAGGATGACAGTAATCTACTCATCCAACCAACAATGATGGAGCTTGGTAGCTCTCCAGTGTACCGTATCAAAATAAAGTGGTACCCAATACTTGGAGCTGTCGTGGAACATGGATTCTCTGAAAAATGAATCCCACTCAAGAATATCGCAATATACAATGGTGGTTACCGGCTTCCTCAACCAACTGGCTTCATAATAAGCCATACTTTCTACTATATACATTCAGCCTCAATAGTGCTTCCAAAGCAATTGAATCAAGAGATACAACACTAGATGTGCTCTTTCCATTCATTACACTGCCAACCTAGCCAACATTAGAATATTCATGGAACCTTAGATTCCAACAATGTACCTCAGATTATAGATAATATAATCACAAAGATATCTCAATAAGAAACTATCCAATATATGAGGCTCATATATAGATCGACTCAGAGCCTTCATCATAGCGACACATATGAGTGATAGGGTATTTATCAAGAACACCAGGGATCCTACAATATATACATATGTAGATGAACAATTTCTCCATCTCATTAGACCTATAAGTGCAGGGAATAGTGCATCAAGGCTAGGTCTTCCATCTTGATTTTAAAAGTCAACTCCCTCTTACACTGATAAACGAGAGGGTCATCCATCATATATCATCAATAGATGCATCTTTACAATCCAATCAACATGTCTTGTCCATAACTCCCTCTAAATATAGGGAAAGTTACATTGCCAAAACATAATCATCGAGTCACCTGTAACCTGCCCATTTTCCTTAGATCCATGTGCCAAAGTCATCAATCATAATCATGCAGCTTTCGTGCAACCTCTCAAGTAACAAGGATATATCAAGGCATCATTAGAGTCATCATAATCATAATCAACTGTCATGTGTTACCTTCATCAATAAACATAGGGTAAGAAGAGTCATCAGATTAGGCTGCCAGGGATTCTATTGATCCCTTTGAAGCCTTTATTCATGTGATCATCTAGGTTTCAATCATGAGCTTCTCATGCAAGGAATGAGACTTTCCACGAGGCAACTGTAACAACAAACTTCTAGGAAGGTTGCTTCAGATCAGAGAGTAAACTCTAAAGAATCATCATGGTCCATCTTCAACCAGAGTAAAGAAATCCCCCCTTGAGATTGTGTCCCAAAATAGCTATGTTATCCTTCATTGCTAGATGACTGAAACCAACACATTAAATCACGATGATGGGTCCTTCACATCTAGGTGTTCATATTCATAAGACCATCCTTCATAATATCTTGGCACAATGCATCAAAGTGCCCAATGAACCAATAAAGATGCCAAAATTAGGGTGCTGACAGTTCCTTCTACCCATCATGCTTTCCAAGACATAGGCTCTGCCATGTACATCCTTCTTCCAATGCTTTCTTCATGAGGAACCTACAATAGCCATAAACACGCACTACCAAGCATGAGTTACGATTTAGGGTTTTCATACACGAACGAAGGATGGGATTCAAAACATCATCCTCATCAATCATACTGTGGAATATGCAAACCGTGAAAATAAAAAGAAAGGGTTTATTATGAGGGAACATATTAGGGTTAGGGTTTCATATGTGAGCTAGGGTTTCCCATGAACCATCTAGGGTTCTTATTCCAATCAAACCCTCCATCAAAATATCCTTAAAATAGATAAATGCATTGCACGTACCTTGAGAGATACTATACCTCTGATTTTACGTTTATACAGGTTGCTATAGGGGTTTGCACCAACGTGCCTTGCACTTCTTCTATCTGCCAGACTTTGATGGGTACTATCATCCTTATCCAAAGGTTCCAACATAAAGGAACTGCATAATTTTCCTTTGCTTGAACTGCTAGACAAAAATATGATCACATGGAGGGTTTTGACTAAAACTTCTCAACAAAATCACATCAACTGCTAGATAATGAGAAACTTAGTCAACAATATGAAATTATGGAGAACTTTTACTATTCTAAAAAAATAATTTTCAAATTGATGTCTAAAGGGACCATCCCTTCTCATACCTGCATCCTGTATTTTCATTGACTTCACGACACCTTTTATGAAGGCTTCAAAGACATTAGTATATATTTCTTATTGATTTTCAAGTCAGCTTCAATGGAAATGGATTATAACACTTGTATACTTTACCCCTTATCCAAGAAGACAAAGACAAAGGTATTGTAATATATCCCTATAACTTCTTCATAGTGGATGACAATTATGCTTTTCTTCATATGGTCCTTCTTGCTTTGGACTGCTTCTTCAAAAGAGATGATATATTTGACTTTTGTGATAGGTTCAGGTCTACAAGATTCCAAGGAGACAATTCCTTCTCAAGTGATCTAAGATCTTTGCCAAGATTGCTTGCTGAACAAAATATATGGAACTTGAAGCTTCCTATTTGAGTATATAGATAGGAGACAGTTCCCACTATCTGAAGTAATGAATGATATTTATAATATAGTTTTCAAGTCCAGATTTGAGCTAAACCTTGAGGCTTCTTCAACACATAAATATTAAGACTTCAACAATTCGAATTTATACTAGTTGTCCTTTTAGTGATGATGACATCAAATCTTGTCCTCTCAATAATCCAGAATGAAAAATACATCTTAACAATAAATTAAACTTGACATCAATTTGATCTAGTACATAAATCAAGACTTCTGTCTGAATATCTCAGCCTCAATAGGAACATAAATTAGCCCTCAATAGATTGATGCACTTTAGCTATCTTCCAAATATAGCAATGGAGTTCTACTCAAGAATGTAAGCACTTCAACACCCTTGGAACAAATGAACTCGGACCCCTGATATGCTAGGATTTCAACCTACAAGATGGGATGAACTCATCCCTTAATCTAAAAATTAAATTTAACCTCCAATAAGAAGATATAATTTGGCCTACTACACGAAAATGACAATTTGAATTCAAATTGAACTCTTGTATATAATAGGAGCTTGTCCCTTCCAATAATAAATGTGACAGTGAGAATAATTCGGCTTACTCAAGGAAATTTCAATTTCACAAAGAAACTAGGCCTTAACAAGATAATCTCAACCTCCTAAATATGCTTCTCAAGAACAATAACTTGGCCCAAATGAGTTTATTTAACTCCATATAGATCTTGGTCCTCGATACGCCTTTGACCTTTGATGTGATGGATCCTAATCTTTAGTGATCCTCTTTCCTTGCTATGGTCGACCACTTATATTTTTGCAATAAGTATTTGTAAGTGAGCCTTCATAATTAAATACTTCATTCTGTTTGATATTTGACAAGGAAGGAGTCCATGGATACTTGTCAACACTTCTTAGTTATTGCTCTCTCTCTTGCTTGGGCTTGTCCTCACCTGAGCTCTGATAACATGTTAATTTTTGAGTTAACATATTCTTTTCTTAGTTCAGGTACTTCATTAATCCATTAAAAATCACATTACACATATCATATGACAGTAACTGATGAAATACCATCAAACATAAATGAAGAAGACAAGAGGATGCCAGTTTTGGCGGATGCTAGGGAAAAAAACCCCAAAATGGGGAAAACCCTTTGATAAATTATTCTTATTATCATATCAAAATTTCAGTAGAGAGAGTGTGTGTATAAAAGTCAAAATTGACTTGCCAAATGATGATCAAAGAAACCCTTTCAAATCTGTAATTTTCTGCAGCAGTAAACAACAATCAAAATTTTCCCTAACCAGAAAGTCAACGATGGTCAACACAACAAAAAATCATCCTCTATGCAGCTCGGTTAAAGGTCGTCAAACTCAACCTTTTGAAGTGGTCAAAGTCAACCCAAAACAATCACTAAAGCAATGATCAAACTTGGTCAAATTCTGCACAAGAAGTCTGTGGTAAATTCTGCGGTCAGCATCGGTCAATGTGGCCAGAATGCCTCGATTTCTGTGCTAATCAATGAGGCCTTCCAAAATAATTTTTTTGGCATGAAAGCTATAGTTAAATGAGGTCAATATGAACTTGGTCAATTCTGGTCAAACCTGTAACAATTCCTAAAATTTTCAGCTTTGTAATCTGCTTTGAAATTTATCCTCCTTGCCACACGTGTGAGAGAAAAGATATGCCCAATAATCTATACGAACCAATTAGAGAAGACGAGAGAAGAATGCGTGTGATGGGATGATTCCAAATGAGGTTTGAGGTCTCTTATATTTATAAAAGTCATTGGGGCTCAAGAGACACATCCATTGGGCTTCATGAGCCTACATGATGATGTGGCCGACCTTGACAATTTGCACATGTGTGGGCATAAATTCAAAAAAATATTTCTGCTTTTCCAAATTTGATGATCTTTAGGTCGATTTTGGTCCTCTCAAAAAGAGAAATTCAGTGTAATCATCGTCTCCATAAAATGTGCTGTCCAAGGTGGAATTTGGCGCTAATTGCCAATTTTAACATGAAAGTTGGTCCTGCAATTATTTCAGTATTACATCTATCTTTATCTGGGTCTTATTTCACTTGTCTTCTTCGCTAGTCCTTTTGATGATGGATAAATAATTCATTTATAATTTCATACCTTCTATTTTTCTTTGAAATTGTAGACCGAATCACTTATTGCTTGCCCTTAAACAAGGTCGAGTTCATATCTATAAATAGTGGCTTGAGGCTCCATTATTAGGCCGACTTGAACTGTGGGTAAGCCGAATTGATGGTGGAGGAATTTGTAATTTGATTACAACAAAATAATTCCATGTAAAGCCCAAGAAGGGTCTTATGATTTTGAATTTTGACACAAAACTAAAAGCCTACAATGGAGGCTTTGACCTATAGACCAATGACCTAAGCATGAAAGTCAATTTATTTATACAATAAAATTTCCTTTTTCTTTATTTTGACAAATACATGACTCAATTACAATTATGAAGACCAACACTAGTTACATTCTTCAACACTCCATCTTAACTATGGAGGTATTCATAATTACATATATACAAAGGTTTATGGAATATCTCAAAATGATATGTTCTATGAAGAGTCACAACACATGTAATGCTATAGATTAGATACTTGACCAAGGTATCTAATGGGGTCGAACTAAGGTGTGTTCCAAGCTTCAACCACTCTAAGTACCATAAGGTTTCTAGTATAACACCAACCCCAGGGATATAGGTGCGTATCCATGGTCAAAGCTCCAAGACCAACGCCACCCTCCCTACTTCGGGATATAGACATCATCACAGGCCAACCAGATATCCTCCCAAGCATCTTGTCGCCATAAGATGCTTCAAAGCGTTCAAACTTCTTACAAAGAGATCCTACACAATCATAACCCCAATTAGTAATAAAATTTATATATAAGTTAAATCATACATCTAGGGTTTTCAAATATATTGATGTTGCTTAGGTCATCATCATATTATCCAAACACATCTAGGAAGATTTCTTCTTTAACTTCTACAACAACACCAAACCCAACCTTAACACTTCTTTTTAGAATATCTTATCAACTTTGTCACTCACAAATATCTATCTATAATGCTTCAACCATGATCTTTATTCTTTCTTCAATGTCTTTATTACAGTTGCCACACTATGCCATCCCTCTTATCGAGGGAGATATACACTTTCTTCCAAACTCCCTCTCAACTTAGGGAGATCAACAACTTTATTTTTACAGTTTCTTTATTATATATTCAAAGATTTGTTTCTTCATGAACATTATTCTTTCTTATGACAACAATTTCATCTATTCATCTTTTATGTCATCATCATTCTTACAACTCCCTTTATCCATCACGCTCATCATTATTATCAAGTCATCTCAATATCTTGAAGATTATGTATCTGCAAATTTTCAACAACATGTATAACCAAATAAAAATATATAAAATGATGAAGTCAACTATATCAAATCATGGAAGCATCAAAATAATCAAGCTTTAGACATCAAATACCTAAACCTAGTTAGGTTCATAGTCAACAAGGGTTACACATTTTATAATATGGACTTCAACGACTAGCTACAGTTTTGTCAAAAACCTTAGATTCCATCATTGAGTCTTAGACATTAGTAACTAAATCAAATCAGTAATCCAATCACAACATTTTACATAAGGGGTTTTGATATTATGATTTTAGACTTTCATGTCAAACTCTACTAGGGTTTTGTCACAAACCCTATATTTCATCAATAAATTAGATTGTAGATATCAACAACAAAGTCAACATCCTAACATTTCATATATAGGGTTTCATTATTATATCAATCTCTTACTAGGATTTTATTGTAAACCCTAGATACACACATCTAACTTCAAAATTATATATACAACAATTTTGACCAGACTAAGGCTCCAATCATACATAAATATATACACCTCGGGTTTCATTCCGAGGATTGAATATCACAAGGGTTTTTTCATAAACCCAAATTCATCAAACCCTAAAAATATAGGGTTTCATTAATACAAATATCAAAACCTAAAATACTAGGGTTTTATTGTAACACAATAAAAACTCTAAACATCAAGATGGTATGATTTCATCATGAGTTACATTCTTTAACATCAAACCGTAAGTCGGCTAGGGTTCAATTGTTAACATACCCTAAGCATCAAGAGGCTAGGGTTTTACAATGAACCCTAAATGTTAGGGTTTCACCAAAAATGATCAAACAAGAGATAATATGATAAGTGTAGATTCAATCTAATGATTAATTACCCTAACAAGATTCCTTATGATTAAAAACCCTAAACACAAGAAAGTTAGTAATATAAGGCAAATTTTAAAATGATCATATATTTTAATGAATAATTTTAGCTATAAAACCTTATGATCTTAGACATACCATGAGTTGCTTATTTTACAAACCTTGTAGGGTTTCCTTGAAGTTCTCCTTATCAATTTAGCCATAATATTTATACTTTCAATACTTATTGACAAATACAACCAAGCAGAATATGCAATACCAAAAGAATGATGTCAGCTTCTCAATCAAGGGTTTGTATGCAACAATGGAAGATTTAATCCTAGGGTTTCCAAGTAAAAATCCTATATCTAGAAAAAATAAAATCATCCTCCTTTGATCAACACTAGGGTTTACTATACACCCTAGATTACCTAAAAACCATAGAAGTCAAAAGCAATGAGGGAATACACAAATTAAGATTATGATTTCTACATGACTAGGGTTTTTGACATATCATCTAGAGTTTACAATCCTAGATAACAATCTACAATATAATGGAAACTACAAACCCTAGATCCATATGAACTACTAAACCCTAAGACAAGTCATATTAGATCCTCATTAATTGAATATGTCATACATACCTCACAATTACGTACCTCTGTCCTTCGTGATTATGGAGGTTGCTTCAAGGCCTGCTACTGAATGGCATGATATTTTTGTTTACCTTGATCCTTTAAGCTAAATATTCAAGATGTCATGAAAATATGCTGAGGTAAAAGGGCTGCCTTAAAAAATATTGCAATTTGTAGTTTCTTTCTACTTCAATTTCATAATTGTTTCATAGGATTCTCCACTGATCTTCTATAATGAGCCATTCTTAAATAGACTTATCCTTATATTTTTATTCTTGAATTTTGGTTTCCTTTTAATGTTTTCTATGGTCCTTTGGTTAAATCCTTACAACAAATATTATTTGACTGCAATTTCACCACAAGCCTTCCAAAGAAGAGTCACTATATACTTCTCTTTATACTGATATAAACATGTCTTATAGTCATCCTTTTAGGTCAACCTTTATTCCTTTTTATAGGCTCGGCCCTTTGTGTATATATGTGTTACAGGATTGCTAGTATTCGACCTTTATTCCATTGTATATGATAGATACATATTTGTAAATTAACTCCATATATGGTGATTGTTTTATGCACAAGTTCTCAACTTATTTTGTAGATTCTTTCTTCCAAACACACTTATGCTCAGAGTCCGAGTTCCTTCTTGTAACTTCAAGAGACACTTTGAATGTAAATTCAGTCTTTCATAATAGTGCAGAGAATTCAGATTTCAAAGGTGGCAAAAAAAGTCAGACCTTTTCAATCATAATTTCCATGCCCAGGACTTCGATCCTTTCATATAGGGACTTGGTCTAGGAAGGGATATTAATCTAGCCTTTCGGTCGTTAGAAACAATGATTCAAATTTTGTTATCTTTTCTCAAGCTTGTTTTTTTATTAGAAATGTATAGGCTTGTTGTTATGCTAAAATAGGAACTCTTTTAGGGCTCAGATTCCCCTTCTAAGAGTTTTACCTTCAAGGGAAGGCTATAAATATTTTTCTTCTTCACACAAGAGTGATCTTTGATGCCCTTATGCTACAAAGCATAATTCTGATACCATGTTGAGAAATATAGGGTTTCTAGGAAGGGCATTTAAATTTGATTTCTCTTAAACTTTGATAGATGCTTGTGATATTCTTGTTAAATTATTCTTCTTCTTATTTTTATTGTTATCTCTTTGATCATCAAAAAACTACCAAAAAATGAAAACAAATAGACACTATATGTAGGCACTCAGCCATGGAAAATCCCCTATTAAGGGGAAAACCCATTCAAACTTTTCCATTTGTAGATTCATATCAAATTTGAGACAACCAAGACCTTACAGACTCTCCTTCATGCACCAAGTCAACCTCCCAAGTAAAAATTTTAGTCAAATATTTTAACATAAGCTCTTAAATAAAATTTCGGTCCTTCTTTGCAATCTTGAAGCTTGATCCTGCATCTATTTCAGTCTCTGCAATCTTGAAGCTTGCTACTGCAACTATTTTGGTCTTTGCAATCCTGAAGCTTGGCCCTGTAATTATTTCGGTACTGCAACGATATTTAGCTTGGTATTATTGCATTTGTATTCTTCACTAGCCCTTTTGATGATGGATAAATACTTTCCTTAGAATTTTGTACCTTCTATTTTTGTCTGAAATTGTAGATCGAATCACTTCTTGCTTGCCCTTAAACAAGGTCGAGTTCATGGCTATAAATAGTGGTTTGAGGCTCCATTATTAGGCCGACTTGATCTGTGGGTAGGCCGACTTGATGGTAGAGGAAATTATAATTTGATTACAACAAAATATTTCCATGTAGAGCCTAAGAAGGGTCTTATGATTTTGACTTTTGAAACAAACATAAAAGCCTACAATGGAGGCTTTTACTTATAGAATAATGACCCAAGCATGAAGCCCATGCTTTAATAAGTCGATTTCTTTTCACAATAAAATTTTATTTTTCTTTCTTTTGACAAATACATGACTCAAATAAAATTATGAAGACCGACACTGATGACATTCTTCAACATATCATTCAGTAGATATTTTTGACTTGCATGATGGTGTCACAAGGTATCTAGATATAAATGATCAACGCTGCCTCACAACCTCAATCTTGCAAACATACCATCATTAATTAGGATCCAAGAAAAAAAATCTTCATTAATAAAATACAAAACTATTATTATGAATAAAATTGATCAAGATAATAAGTGTTAAGGTAAAGAAGAGTTCATAGCCATGAAATGTCATTAGAAAAATTTCTTGACTCCATTATGCTTCACTCCTTACAATTATCAATGTTGCTCCTTTCATGGTTTGTGCACAACCTTAGAATGGTCTCCAAATACTCTGTCTTTGTAACACATGGTCACACTTTAATCCTATAGTGCCTCACTTCCACTGTTACACTTTGTGCTTCTGACTTCACTCCTTTATTTCATGTGCTAATAGCAATTGTGGAGTATTATTCTAATACAAAGTTTATACTCCATATGAGAATCAAATTATATCAATGTAACAAGGAGGTGTTATCATGTTATAGTATCAAATTTAGTCATGATGTACATAACCAATGTTGCAACTTCAATAACGATCGTGTATACATTTGATGACTAACATGCTTACCCACTGTAAGTGCGCTATGCGCCCAAAGGAAAGACTAGCCTTGTGTTGAATATTGAACCCATTTTACATTGTCCTTAACGTTGCATTTATATAGTCCCTTATGCGCACAATTTTTTATGAATGCACACTTGTCTCTCCATTTCCTCGCACAATAGGAATCCTTCTTATTAGATAACTATTAATTTTTCCAACACATGGTTTGTGTCCCTTAAATGATTGTCAATGCTGCTTTTCAAATTTTCACCATTGCTCTAGATTTTCTTCTTAACGTTGTGTTGCGTTTCTGCATAACATATTGTCTTTTTATTGACTCCTATCATGCCACCAACATGTCTTTCAATGCATTAATCTACAAGCACAACATTTTTGTTCCATTAACGCTTGGTGTAATCGTCATTCACTTATCACATGACATGTAGTTAGTATATAGCCTTTCAATACAACGTTGTCCTGATATTAATGCAAATGATGGCTCCAATATGCAACCCTTTCCAAGTTTTCTATTACGACCTTTCATTGTGAGATTCCATGCGATAACACTTTATGCATTGTTTGTTGTCATTGAAATGTCTAACTCTATTTATATTCATGTTTGGCCACCATATTATATGGCCAAGAAATCACTGCGAATCCTATGTGATTGGTATGTGTAACTTTTTGGGCTCTTAACACAATAAAATTGAGGCTTGCCACATGCCGCTATTGTAAAAATTTGATAATTATAGCCTAATCACATGTATAGTCTCTATATCATTCAGATTTGCGTCACTCACTAGGGTTTCCTTTATGAGTAGTATTATGTTTGATATGAACTTTTCTGGAATCAAAGGGATCGATTAATGAATACTATAATTACTAAATGCATCATTGCATATTCATACCAAGCATTTAAACTCATCACTTTATCTTGCAATGCATATGTAATATTAATAATGGAAATATTAAGTGATAACAACTATAAAATGCTCACATGCAACCAAAACTAAAAAAAAAAACGAGAATATCAGCACATCCATGATTTAATCCAAACAAGCTCAGCCATTTTATTATACATAATGGTAGGAGTACAATGGGTATGAACAAGTGCACTTGGGCTTGCCAAAGGCAAGTTAGACAAACACGAGGTGAGAAAACAAGGTGCCAAAATGTTAGAAAGTGGCTCCTATATGATCTGCATTTCCCTAGAAATATGAACTGCTAGATGGAAATAAATACCTATTAGAGGCCCCTAGAATTGTCATAAAATTCTGCCAAATTAATCTTGGCCTCTCCTCAATAAACCCAGAAAGACCCAAAAAGTGTTGGGCCTAATTCCAACATCTCAAATTTTCCCTAATTTCCACGTGCTCTTCTAATTGATGGGTAATTCGACTCACCTAAAAACATCACCTCTCATCCCCTGCAAAATGATGATAAAATCTAGAAAAATATTCCTCCCAAATGTTGTTTGTCCCCAAGAAACTGTAATGTGGGGTGCTGCAGAATATGCTCCCCCTCCCATGTGGCATCCTCATCTGGTAAATTCATCCATCATACCAAATACTCTCCGATAATCCTGCTCCGTAATCTTCTCTCTCTAGTCTCCAAAATAGCCTCGGGCTCAAGAATCCAGTGACCCTCATCATCCAGTGGAGCTAGCTCCATGGCTGATGTCACATGTTGTCCCAATACCTTCTTGAGGCATGAAACATGAAATACATTGTGTACCTTGCTTCAAGGCGGAAACTCCAATTAACATGCCACCTCTCCAATCTGCTTGATCACCCTGTAGGGCCCATAAAAAAGTGGTTGTATCTTCTTGGCCCCCTTCTACTTTAGTGTGGATTGTCTATATGGTTGGAGGTGCAAAAAGACCAAGTCTCCTACCTCAAAGTGTCTCTCAACCCTATGCCTGTCCGCATACATTTTTCTGTTAATTTTGGATAGTCTCTAGGTTGTCCTTGAGAGCCTTGAGGATGTCTTAGCTCTCCAAAATCCAATATTTGTCCCTTGGGGCCCTGTTGTCTCCAAAAACAGTGCCAAAAAAAGATAAAGTATCACACCCATATAAAGCACGGAAAGGGGACATACTAATAGACATATGGTAGGTAGTATTGTAGTAATACTCCCCCAGTCACAACCAATTCATCCATGCTTATTGCTGCCTTATCACATAGTTCCGTAAATACCCCTCTAGCCACTTTTTAACTACCTCGGTGTTCCCATATGTTTGGGGGTGATAGATAGTACTAGGAGTGAATTTTGGTGCCCACCAGCCTCAAGAGCTCTTGCCAAAAATCCCCCATGAAGTGATTTTCCCTGTCACTGACTATGATCTTGGGGAGACCATGCAACTGGAAGACCTCTATGAAAAAAAACTTCCGCAACTTGTGAAACAGAGTACTAGGTGTGGATGTCGAAGAAATGGGAATACTTCATCAACCTATGCACCACCACGTAAATGCAGTCACGACCCTGCACCATGGGAAGTCCTGTGATAAAGCCCATCGAGATACTCTCCCATTTTCCCTCCGGAATGGGGAGCGATCGTAGTAACTCAGCAGGATAGGTCAACTCTCCCTTGTTGTTTTGGCATGCCTTACACTCCTGCACATGCATCAATACATCCCCCTTGAGGCCCTTCCATGTGAAACTATCCTTGACCGTCCTGTAGGTATTAAGGAACCCCTGATGTCTCAACAGTGGTGAATCATGTGCTGAGTGGAGGATCCTCTCCCTCAACTGCGAATTTGGCACCAAAAATATGTGTCCCTTGTACTAAATAACATCGACTATCACTCGATATCACTCATACCCATGAGTACCCTCCAATATCTCACTCGCTCGTTGATCCTTGGAGTACTCCACCAAAAGTTATACCTTCCAATCATGGAAAATTCTCATGAGTGAAAGTGTCGCGGGCCTCTTAGATAGGGCATCTGCTACCATGTTATGATTTCCCTTGACATAATCTGTGTCAAAATCGTAGGCCTGAATCCTGTTGACCCACTTATGCTATCTATCATTGAGGCCATTATGTTAGGATATTCCGACACATAGGAAATAGTTAAGAATAACTTAGTCTAGTGTAGAGTTAGGTAAAGTGTGTTTCTTTACCATGTACATTTGTAACTTATAATCCGACGGTTATCTCTCACCTCGGTATTAAAGACACTTGATCCGTGGCTTAACACTCGATTGGTCCATGATATCTATTTAAAGAGCATGGAGGGTCATTTGTCCGGTAACCGTGTATGAGAGAAACACATGTAACTTTTCTTTTTATATTAATAAATTTCCTAAAGTGGCCACGTTGGCTCAGGCTGTGGACTGTTTCCCTCTTTGAGGGTTTTAACCACGTGATTATACTGGTGTACTGATTTGTGATCTGTTTTTGAGCGGTGACCTTTGGTTCTTGATCTATGGAACTTACCCTATAAATTCCTACATGGTATCAGAGCTATTTTGAGGGCCGTGTCCGTTGTTGATCAAAATCCGAAGTCGGTTTGATTGTATGCGAATTCCGTTTTGTATATCTACTGTTTCTGAACATTTTTGGGTTTGGAGAATTGCTCGGTTGTGTCCAGAGCATCTGTTACAGTGAGGAACGCCTTTCGTTTCATGCGAAAATGTTTCCAGCTGCCCAAGTTTTGACAGTTTAGATCTGGAGTTATAAAGCATCTGTTTTGTAGTTATATTTGTTAATAGTTCTGCTTATTTCGGTTCCCTTTGTTTATTTTCGGTTTTTAGGTTTTATTTATTTTCCGGATATATACCCTCTTCTTTGTGTATGCTCTTTTTTGTGCGATGCATGTGATCTTGGCAAATCAGAAACAGGGAAAAGGGGATTTTTTTGCTATGTATGCTCTTTCCCCGCATCTTTGTGTGATCTCGAGAAATCAGAAATAGCGAAAAAAGGGTAGTTGTCGATAAGGCGAACCGAAAATCTAACATTCTGCCATAAGGTTTTGCATTTCATTTTTTTTGCTCGATTTTTGTGTTTTTTTTGCAGGAAAAGGCACACACACCGGAGAGTTAAAAAAAGAAAAAAAGAAAAAAAAAGAAAAAACCCTTCCTCCTTTCAAACAATAACATGGTCCTTTTACTATCTCACTTGGTGAGGAGTTAGTTTATGAGAATAGAGGTATTGGGTTCAAATCTCTTTCTCAAGCTTCTTTTTGTAAAAATTTCTTGTTAAAAGGGGCGGATATATATATATATATATATATATTTTAAAATCCGCACTTCATCCTGTTCCCATAACTATTCGGCATCTTCAACTCGTTTTTTCGAAAAGGCATAACTTCTTCATCCGGAAGCCGTTTTTCGAGCCGTTTTTTTTTAAACGGCCTAATTTTTCAAGATATTTCCATTGGAACAGTTAGTTTTAGCTTTTATCAGCTTCAATTTAAAAAAAATGGAAAGTGCATGCCCGATTATTCTTAACAGCACCAATTATTTCCAATGGCTACCTCACATGGTAGATATACTTAGAAGTAAAGGGCTTTATAGAATAGCCATAGGACAAGAAACTAAACCTTCCAATGATGATAAAGTTTCTAAATGGGAAAATAAACAAGATCAAGCACAAGGGTTGATAGGAATGTCCATTTCTCAAGATCTTCGATTTCATATCCTTGACATTAACATCCCTGATGAAGCCCTGGAAAAGCTAAAAACTTTTTTTGGCATTCAAAATCAAATCAGGGCCCACCAGCTTGAAAATTAGTTGCTTACTTTGGATGCCAATAATTTCTCCTCCATTGAAGGTTTTTTGTCCAAATTCAAGACCATTCGAATTCTTTTAGAAGGTTGTAAGATCAAAAAGGAAGATGGTAGCCTCATTTGTTGCATTCTTGCTAAGATTGGCCCTACATACTCTGTATTTGTTTCTACCTTCCATTCCACTAGAGAAGCCATCATTTCTTCAGGAACCGCCTACAAGAAACTCTCTTTTGATTCCTTTTGTGATTCTTTGATAAGAGAACAAGAAAAGCTCTTACACCTTGGTCTTATCACTTCTGGAAATGCTTCTAAGAAAGACTTAGCAGCCCAACATCAATCATATCAAAAGAATCCCAAGAAGTAGTATCCTAAAAAGTATGGTCCGAAACCAAACAAGGGTCCTAAGAAATTTCAACCACAAACTGAAAAAGAAACTCACCAAAATGATAAGGCATATAAAAACAAAGGAAAGAAGACAGATAGACATTTCAACTTTTGCAATCGTGATGGCCATTTAGAGTCCAAATGTTTTAAGAAGATGGAAGCCTTAGAAGCAACAATGAAGAAGCACAACATCAATTTGGAGCACTCTTCACCTTCATCTTCAAGAATGGCAATTTCTGCTTGTGGTTGTCAAGCATCAAGATCTGGTTATGAATTAAATGTATCTTCCTCTTCTCATTCTCATGAGTGGCTCATTGATTCTAGAGCTTCTTATCACATGGCCAAAAATAAAGCGATGTTTTCTTCTTTAAATGATTGTAACACCAAACATATTTATGTTGGTGATGTTGGATCTCTTAGTGTTGTAGGATCTGGAACCATTCCTCTCGATAATGGTCAGTTTAATGACGTAATATGTGTTCCTACCTTGTCATGCAACCTTCTCTCTATTTATCAAATAAATCATTCAGGTGAAGGAAAAATAGTAGAATTCTCACCTCATGATGTTGTAATCAAGGAATTCAAAGATCCTAAACATATTTTAGCTACTGGCATTGCTGATGATTCCACAAGGTTGTATAAGTTTGACAACTTTGAGTCATCCTCTCTTCCCTCCGTTTTTGTTGCTCATAATGATGATGTGAGCAAACTTTGGCATGAGCGATTTGGTCACTTAAACTATGTCTCTCTTCAAACTCTATGTAAGGAAAATATGGTGGCAGGTCTTCCTATGGTATCTTGCCGAGATGGTGTTTGCTCCGGATGTGTACTCAGAAAACATCATCAGTATAGTTTTGACAAACGTGCCTCTTGGTACGCTTCAGCCCCTTTGCAGCTTGCACGCAGTGATTTATGTGGTCGACTTCCTATTGTTTCTTTCTATGGTTGCAAGTACTTCTTAACCTTCATTGATGATTTTTCCAGACACACTTGGGTATATTTCTTAAAACTTAAGAGTGAAGTTTTTAACATGTTCTTGGCCTTTAAGGCCTTTGTTGAGAAACAATCTGGACATAAAATTCTTAAGTTAAGATCAGACAATGGAGGAGAATATGTTAACAACAAATTTATCAACTTATGCACTGAGCATGACATTCAATTGCAACATACTGTTCCATATACTCGACAACAAAATGGTGTAGCTGAAAGGAATAATCACACCTTAAAATAAATGGCTAATTGTACGCTTCGATCTAAAGGACTTGGTATCAATTTTTGGGCAGAAGCCATTAACTGTGCAAATTACATAGTAAATCGCACTCCTACTAAGGTTTTAAAGAATATAACTCTAGAAGAAGCTTGGAGCTCAATCAAACCAGATGTAAGTCACTTTCGTGTTTTTGGAAGTGATGCTTGGGTCCATATTCTAGATGCGAAACATAAATCCTTAGAACCCAAGAGTGAAAAATGAATTTTTGTTGGATATTCTGAAGATGTCAAAGGATATAGACTTCTTCAACCAAAATCCAAAAATATAATCATTAGAAGAGATGTAAAATTTGATGAAAATATATCGGCCTGCGAGCCTAGTTTTGCGAATGTGCCACCTCTCTCTCTCTCTTCTATTTTTAATAGCATTCCTTCTAGTTTAAGAGCCTCTTCCTTATTGGCTCAAGTTCTAGAAAATCCTAAACCAAAAACCTTTGAAGGAGCCTTCGGTCATCCAGATTGGGATGAAGTTATGAATGAAGAGTATCGTTCCTTATTGTCAAACGATACTTGGGATCTTGTTCCTCTTTCAAAAGGAAGAAAAATTTTCAGATGCAGATGGGTTTACAAAAAATAGTTCAGACCAGATGGAAAAGTGGATAGACATAAAAGCTCGTCTTGTCACTAAAGGATTTTCACAAGATGAAGGCATTGAATATACTAAAACCTTCTCCCCTGTTGCCATTAATTCTATCAACGTTGCCCTTGTCTCCTTTAAATGCGAAGTCCATCATATGGATGTTAAATTCGCCTTCTTACATGGAGATTTGCATGAAGAAATCTACATGGAACAACCCCCTGGCTTTATCCAAAAAGACTCCAGCCTTGTTTTTCGCCTTAGGAAGTCTCTCTATGGTCTCAAACAAGCTCCTCGGGCTTGGTATGCCAAAATGGATAGATTTCTCTTAGATAATGGCTTTTCTAGGTGTCATTCTGACAACACTGTCTACACCTGTTAGCCTCTTTCATAAAGGCAATTATAAATCCAAAAATACATAAATTAAATAATGTAAAGTTAGGATAAATAAATTTAATAAATTAGAATATTTAATAAATATTTGAGATACTTAGAAATAGTATTTTGTTAGTAAAAATAGGACTCTAGAATAGAGTCATTTCCTAGGCTCTAAAATAGGAATAAAGTTAGTAGAATGGTTAGAAGGTCATTTATTGTAAATAGACACTTGTTGATTTTCCAAGTGATCCATAATTAGATTAAGTTAGAACATAGAGCTTATAAATAGGTTAGTTTCCTAATTTCATTGTAATGCGAGTGTGAGAGTGAGAGTTTACGTTTGTAAACTCCTGCAATTTGTAATGTAATCTTTTTCCATGATCAATAAAGTTATGTGTCTGAGGACACTTCTACATCTACATGTGGTATCAGAGCTACGGTAATGCTGTGAGGAGGGGATTCCAGCTCTACAAGTTCTTGGAAAACTCCATTGAATTGACCAGCGATGGATTGGTATGGAATTTGTCAATTTTTTTGTCTAAAGGAACATAAATTTTATTATTGATTTTAGATTTTTAAATGCTAAAATCATTTTTTTTTTTGCAAAATAGTTTTCTGCAAAATCTGCCCATGTGTTGCAATGTGTTGAATCCAGATCTATACCAGTACATTCTCAGTCTTCTTCAGTTGAAATTGAGCAAATTTTTGAATGTTTATAAACACTCAACGACCCCACTTAGCAACTGTGACAATTGTGGAAAAGTCATCATCTCTTATAAATTATAATTAGATCTGCACTTAGCCTGACTGTCTCAGAAAGAGTCCTGACCTGTGCATTTGCAGTAGTGGTGTCTGAAATATATGCGTTTGGATTTTTTTTGTCCTTTCTTAAGTTCTGTACAATGTTTTTTGGGTCTGAGTCAAAGTAATGGCTCACATCTGTAAGAGATATCTCAGATGAATCAAGGTTCTGGAAAGTGGCACTTGTGCTGGTAGTTTATCCCCTCACCTTTGGTTGGTCGACTACATGCACCGTTCGGTGGAAATACCATTGTGTGACAAACAAATTCTTTGAAGACAATATGAAATTTTTTTCTTCACGGTTACTCTGAATCCAAAAATTGGCCTTCTGTTATATTAAATTAGTTAGAAACTATTCTTCTTGTGATTGGAATTTCAATTTTTTCAAATAGTATGTATATGCCAACTTCATATTTCGTCGGCCTCCAACTCGATTGACAAACAAAAGAAATTCCATTGCTGATTGCGAGTTCCAACGTAGCTGTCTCACGTTCTACATGGAGCCTGTAGGTCGTAAGCTAAGGTAGCCCGTGGTAATCAGTGTAATTTTTAATAAGAAAACAACGTAATCTGCAAACAACGATGGAATATTCTGCAACAAAGAGATTGGCCACGTCTGAAAAGCTACGGGGGTTATGAACCTGTTTGTGAAATTTTCCGAGAAGCTCGATCTCAGCAACAACGGCCGCATCTAGTAAGGCAAGGCGGAGCCCATAGAGAGCGGATCCAGCATGTATATTTTTCAATTGTTCACATATGCTTGTTTTTTTCTGAATGGTACGAGAAATTGTTTCACCGCCTGCTTGACGAGGTTGATCAAAACAAAAACACTCTTGAAGGACAAGAACCACACGATTTCGATGTGAAATTGTGCATTCTCCAGCGCCAACTAGCCAACGTCAACCAAAGCAAGAAGAAACCAGGGCTTGTCTACTTTTATTAGTCAAGGGACTTCCCAATTGAAAGGAGAGGAGAGCTAGCATGGAAAGCTCTTAAAATTGTGATTTGAATGATGGTGTGGCAGCCTGTGACTACCAGAAATATTCATTTTGGCATCGATGTATTGAGAAAGATTAGACAAGTGTGGCGGGATATAATATTTTATATGCCATAAATTTATTAGAAGAGTGGAAAGCTTTTAAGAAGTCCATGTAAATTTTGTAAAGATTTTTTTTTAATTTTAAAGTAAGGAGCCTAAAATGATTTATCAAGTCTTGATTCACTTTTTAAAAGTGAATTCTTAGTTTTCTAGACAAAGAGTGATGCTTTTGTTGGGAGAAATAAGATGATTTATTGTACATTTGGAGGGATAAGTGTGTATGTGTGTATACACTCTCCAGGTTCTCACCTGGAGAGACATTTCATTCATTTTATCAAGGAGTAGTTGGAGGGATAAGTGTTTTGTATTTGGAGTGATATGTCGAATTGTTTAAAGAAATTTCTTGTTGTAATTCAAAGTATTGTTTTACTTTGAGAGAGATTGAGTTGGTGAATATCCAGATTTTGAAGACAGATTGTTTCTAAAGGTTGTGAGCTTGGAATTTTCATTACTTGAAGGTGGAGATTTCTTATGTACTCACTACTTAATAAAAATATCATTTTTTGGTGATTGTGTCCTAGATCCGCCCGAAATTGAATAAGGGTATCTTAGGTACACCATGCGTGTTTGTGATGGCGCATGTTTTTTTTATGGCTTCATGTTGTTGTTTTTGATTTGTGTCTAGTTGTGACACATCAATGATTTCATTTAATATCACATACATAAAGTTCAATATCAGCGAGCACAACACATGTAACGAAATAGCTGCAAGATCAACACATGCATTTGCGCCACTACAACATATAATCAAAGATTGTCTACATCAACAATCAAATTCACTTAGTCAAGAAAAGTCTTCATCAACGTTCTTTCAAATACATTTAAGAACTTGTACTAAAATTCATTGTTTTAAGTGAATCATTAAAAATTCATTGTTAATGAATTTTTAAGAGAACAAGTGAATCATTGCAATCATTGTAAGCTTTCTTGGGTGCATTGTCGACAGTGTTCGACACCCTTCCTTTAAGAAAAATCAAGTGAATGCATGAGTTTTTAAAGCAAACAAGCAACAAGTTTACATCTCCAAGAGAGTGTGAGTATCCATTCAAGCAATTTGCATCAAGTCAGTACAAATTTCAAACCTTCAAGTGAGCCAGAGTGAAGTTTATTGCAGCAACCATCAAAGCAATCAAACAAGTTAAAACAATCAAGCCAGTTGAGATCAACATCAAGCGAGCGTGGCTATTCATTCAAGTGAGCGTGAAGTCATCAAGTAAGTCAAGTGAGCACTTAAAAAAACGCGATCATCATCAAGCGAGCGTGAATTCCAGAGTTTAAGCAAGAAAATTCTACAAATCAAGCGAGCATGCCATTCAATCCACATTCAAGCAAGCCTGTCAATCAAGTGAAATAGTTCAAAGTACGACATCTCTGACAAGAGAACCTGATTTCAAGTGCGCAAGTTCAGGTGGCGCAACATATTCAGTTGTTAAACATTCTTCACAGTTTGATCATCTCCAGTGATGAAGACATGGTGCACATTAGCAAAGAAACTCTTGCTGATCTTTCATGGAATCTACACCAAACACATGAAACTATTGAGTTTATTCAACTCGAGTCGCAACTTCAAAGGATTGAATTGCAAGAAAACAGTGATATTTTCAAGTCTTTGAACCATCTAGATGATCAGTCATTCATCCCAACAGCTTCAAGTGTCAAAGTTGTTCCAGTTCCAATTTCTCCCAAGCCCATAATCAAGCCATGGGAAGAAATTAAAAATAACAGGAATCGACGCGGCTTAGGATATGTCACTGATGACACCAACTTACATATTCCAGATTATTCCAAGACAATTAAGTTCGTCAGTGGAGGATTTATTGCACAACTCACCTCAACAGATTCTGAGAAAGTTGCAGACAACCAACAATGCACGCAACCCAAAGTTGTAGACAAACATAATTGTACGCAACCTGAAGCTGAAGTCCAACCGAGATGTTCTCATTGTCAAAGAACCGGTCATATGGAAGATTAGTGTTTTGATCTCCATCCTTGTCGCCATTGTGACAAGCCCAATCATTCCTCAGAGAAATGTAGTAAACAACGATAATCAGCCAGATTGAAGATACATTATGAATGGATCGACCCTTGGAAATGGTCATCCACAGTCAAACGATTGTCTTAGTTCTACAATCTCATACACTCACACATTGTGCAGCCAACAGTGAAAAGATGATGGTACTCTCATGCAGTTGAACGGGGGAGTACACCAATATAAAACTCCTACACCTGAAGGGGGGGGGAGTTCAAGAATACTTTCCAAGAGAAGTGTCTCTCCTTTCAGCTGACAAAGGGGGGAAAATGTCAATGAAATTGACAGTGGTTGTCAGACTGAAAGTCTCGAAAAAACCAGCAAAAGCAGCCAGTGGGCATCAACAAATTTTCTAGTGGGAAGTCAACAGCAAAGAAGCAGTGAACAGTTTTCAGCATAGCAAAAGCAACAGTGAGTTGTTTTTGACATCATCAGCCAGTGGGCTTTGAACAAATTTTGATGCTGATTTCATGCAAAGGATAGATGGATCCTTTTTCAACTTGGCACTTGATGGAGTTGTCAAATAACATTCAGAGATGAATAATACATACAACTGACTCATGGTCTCTTGAGATTGAAGATTTTTTCAGCATCAACTTGAGAACTTGGAAGATGGTTCCTCGTTCTTATTTTGGATTTATCCTTGAAGGGGGGAATGTTAGCCTCTTTGAAAATACATAAATTAAATAATGTAAAGTTAGGATAAATACATTTATTAAATTATAATATTTAATAAATATTAGAGATACTTAGAAATAGTATTTTGTTAGTAAAAATAGGACTCTAGAATAGAGTCATTTCCTAGGCTCTAAAATAGGAATAAAGTTAGTAGGATGGTTAGAAGATCATTTATTGCAAATGGACACTTGTTGATTTTCCAAGTGATCCATAACTAGATTAAGTTAGAACATAGAGCTTATAAATAGGTTAGTTTCCTAATTTCATTGTAATGTGAGTGTGAGAGTGAGAGTTTACGTTTGTAAACTCCTACAATTTGTAATGTAATATTTTTCCATGATCAATAAAATTATGTGTCTGAGGACACTTCTGCATCTACAACACCAAGAAAGTGGGTAAGTCCTTCACCATACTTGTTCTTTATGTTGATGATCTTATCCTTACTGGTAGTGATCCAAACCGTATAAACCATGTGAAGTCTAGCCTCAAAAATAAGTTTGAAATGACAAAATTAGGACACTTGCATTATTTCCTTGGTCTTCAAGTATTGCAATCCAAGGAAGGCATTACCCTCTCTCAGTCCAAGTATACCTGTGATTTTCTACACCACTTTCACATGGAAGAGTGTAAGCTAGCCCCTTCTCCCTTTCAATCTGGAGTCAACCTTTCATTCACTTGTACTACCCCTGAAGTCGATGCAACCTTATATAATCAAATTCTTGGTAAACTTCTGTATCTAACCCATACTCGTTCTAACCTTTCCTTTGCCGTTGGTCTTGTCGCTTGGTTTATGCACCAACCTCATGAAAGTCACTAGAAAGAAGCTAAAAGAATACTTCGATATATTCGAGGTACAATTCAGTTCGAGATTCATTACAGTGCAGGAGCATCTCCATTGTTGATTGGTTTCACTGATTCTGATTGGGTTGGTGACCCTGATGATTGAAAGTCTACTGCAGGATATGTATTCACTCTTGGTTCAGGACCTATTACTTGGTCTTGTAACAAACAAAGTGCCATATCTCTTTCTTCAGCAGAAGCAAATTATCGTGGTGCAGTGGAAGCCAACAAGGAATCCATGTGGCTTCGTTAGATCCTGTCTGAATTTGGTCTTTATCAGCAGCATCCAACTACACTTTGGTGTGATAATCAGAGTGCCATTCAGCTATGTAAAGATCTATTTCAACATCAAAGTATGAAACACATTGAACTCCACATACACTTCATCAAAAATCTCATTCATGATCGTGTTCTTGAAGTGCAGTACTATCTAACCAATGATCAAGTAGCCGATATCTTTACAAAGGCTCTCACAGAAGCAAAGTTTACCAAACTTAGATCCATTCTTGGAGTTCAGAAAAGTTTTCATTAAGGGGGGATAGGCTCTAATGCCTCCTTCCTTCTCCTATTGTGTCACCTTTGTAAATCCTTCAATCCTATCCCAATTTGTTCTTAAGGGGGGATGTTAGGATATTTCGACACATAGGAAATAGACTCCTTATGTGTTACCTTTGTAAATCCTTCAATCCTATCCCAAGTTGTTCTTAAGGGGGGATGTTAGGATATTTCGACACATAGGAAATAATTAAGAATAACTTAGTCTAGTGTAGAGTTAGGTAAAGTGCGTTTCTTTACCATGTACATTTGTAACTTATAATACGATGGTCACGATTTGTAGTGATCCGATGGTTATCTCTCACCTCGGTATTAACGACACTTGATTTGTGGCTTAACACCCGATTGGTCCATGATCTCTATTTAAAGAGCATGGAGGGTCATTTGTCCAGTAACCGTTTATGAGAGAAACATATGTAAATTTTCTTTTTATATTAATAAATTTCCTGAAGTGGTCGCGTTGGCTCAGGCCGTGGATTTTTTCCCTCTTTGAGGGTTTTAACCGCGTGATTACACTGCTGTACTAATTTTTGATCTGTTTGTGAGCGGTGACCTTTGGTTCTTGATCTACGGAACTTACCCTGTAAATTCCTACACATTCTACCCCAGAAAATGGAGAATATTGTTATGATCAGTGTTCACTATGAACGTGTTACCCACCAAGTACTTTTGGAATTTGGCCAATGCATGCATAATGGCCAACATCTCCTTGTCATAGATCAAGTAAAACCTCTCATGACTAAGGAGCTTCCAAACCTCAAAAGATATAGGGTGGCATCCTTGTGACAATACATCGTTAATGCCTTCACCTAATGCATCACACTCCAAGGTGAACGACTGTGTAAAATTAGGTAGAGCCAACACCAGAAAACTTCTCATCACTTGCTTGAGGTGCTCAAATTATTCCTGTGCCCTGTTAGTCCATGTGAATTCCACCTTCTTGGTTAGATCTACGAGGGGTGCCACTAGTTGTGAGAAGCCCTTTCCGAACTTCCTGTAATATGTGCAAATGCCCACAAATCCCCTCATCTTAGTCACATTTCAGGGAACTGGCCAGTCTTAGATGGCTCTAATATTCTCCTCATGCACCTGCACTCCATACTCTCCAATAATATTCCCCAAGTATAACATATCAGTTAACCAAAAATCACACTTGGACAACTTTTCATAGAACTGTTTCCCCTCCAAAATACGAAGCACCTACTCTACATGATGCAGGTGGTCCTCCCATGTCTTGCTGTAGATTAGTATGTCGTCAAAGAAAACCAACAAAAATAGATGTAACTGCATGCGGAACACATGGTTCATGCAATATTGGAAGGTAGCAAGTGTGTTGGTAAACCCAAAGGGCATAAACAAAAAATCAAAGTGGCCATAGTGATACTTGAAGGTTCTCTTACGGATATCTTGATCCCTCACTCAAATCTGATGGTACCCCGAATGCAAGTATATATTAGAGAAGTAATTGGATCCTCTAAGCTCATCCATAAGCTCATCTATCTGAGGAATGGGATATTGGTTCCTAAATGTCTTCTTCTTGAGGGCTCTATAGTCAATGCACATCCACAATGTGCCATCCTTCTTCTTCACCAGAAAAACTGATGAAGTAAAGGGACTAGAGTTGTTCCTAATGTGCCCCAATGCGAACAAATCATGAATAGCTCGCTCAATCTCACATCAATAGGCCTCGAGATGTTTGTATGGGGTTGTGATAGCTGCCTAGACCCCTAGCTACAGTTCGATAGTGTGCTTAAACCCCCTATCAGGTGGTCGTCCTGGTGGGATGTCTCCAAATACTGCTAGGAACTTGTGTAGAATGGATTGAATGTCCAGGTGTGGTGGTTTGGTCTTCCCCCCTGCATCAAATATCCTGAGCTTCACGACCCACTCTATATTCCCATATCTCAAGTATGCCTCCATCTGATGCGCTGACACTATCTGTGGGGGATATGAGTGCATGCCTCTCAATAAAACCATCTCCCCATCAGGCCCTACAAACTCCATCTCCAACTTCTTTCCAGTTAGTGGTAACATACCCAAGAGAGTATAGTCACTGCACCCCAAGCACCATGTTACTGTTAGGGAAGTCGACAACAAAGAAAAGGTTCGTCATAGAATAGTTTCCCATTACCACTATCATCCCAAGAATGTATCTAGTACACTGCATGGTATGATCTCCCTACACCAAGAGAAATAATCCCTCAAATTATTGTATGCATATTGCCATCCTCTCCACCATCTGTACATCTAAAAAATTGTGGGTGGCTCCACAGTCTACTAGCATCAAAACATGTTTCCACCGACTCTGTAGAGCAATGATTATAATTATTTCTCTTTACCTGATAACTTCTTGTGATGTATTTTTACTTATTAGCTTTGTTCTTTATTATTATATGTGTGAATCATCAAACAACTATAAAAAAATAAGAACAAGAAAACAAAGTATAGGCTGAAAGCCAGGGCCAAAATCTCTCCTCTTGAGAGGAAAACCTGCAAATATTTTTTCTTCCTTATAGATTCTTCAATTGACGAATTTTAAGACCTTATGACTGAGACCAATACCCTCCAAGACCAAGACCAACCTCTTCGGATGATGTGCTTGTTGAGATTTTGTGTATTTGGGGTAGCATCAGTTGTGCTCTAGCTCCCAAATTTTGAGGTAGGACTAGAGTACACTTGATCTACAAGACCCAGAAATGGATTTGGGAAATTTCATCTGGTTTAGGAGATATTAAATTAATTAATTATTTTAATGTATTTCCTAAGTTAAAACTTAGGGAACTTAAATAATTAAAGTGAATTTAATTAAACATGTGATGAAATTGTCTTAAGTCACACGGATCAAGCTTTCTTTTAATCTTAGCCATTGATTCAAGATCTAATCATGCCCGTTGATTTGTCAACGAGAAAATTATAAAGGAAAGGCTTGGGGTCATTTGTAAAGACACACATAGGCAGGGCATTGAAGCTAAGCTGAGATTCTAGGGCAGGGTTTGCTAAGAATACTCAGTAGTGTTTTAGCAGCAGAGAGGGGAATTTAGAGCAAGGGGATGATCTGATCCCAGGGTCTAGAATCAATAAGAGCGAGAGATCATCTCGGAAGAGACAACACGAGAGAAGAAGGAAGCAGAAAAACAACGGGATAGCACGGTCCCTCGGGACCGCCATTGATTTTCGGCGAGGAAACCCTCAAGGGTTATGAAGAGACCCTAAGGGGCAGCGTAAGGCTTGCGTCACCCAGTCTGGGGTAACGAAGCCCTTTACAGAGAAAACGCGAGGACGCGGGGGCTTCATAGGGCGACACGAGAGGCTTCGAGGCGGTCTTGGGTTTGAACCCTAATTTTAGAGTGAGTTTTGTAAATCCCATTTGAGGGTGTGGACCAATCATTATTTTGGCTTCAGAATAGCTAGTGAGCTGTAGATATATTATTTCTCTGTCGGGTTTTCCAGATCTGAAACCCAGATTTGTTGTATTTAGAAAATTATTAATAATAAATTCCTCTAGCAGCTAGAAGACCAGTTTTCACGCATTGGGTTTTTCCGGGGACTATTTGTCCAGAAAATATCTGTGTCACTTTGTCTATGTGTGCATGTACTTGTTCTAGATATGAATTGGTGAAGATATGTTATGTGTTTTTCTTCGATTTTAACTTGAATTTATTTAGTTAATAAATTATCTAAGTAGGAGGAGCATAACTAGATTAATAGTAAATATTTCTGCATAAGTGTAATATTCATAAATTTTCATAGTGCTAATCTTGATCCAGTCAAATCCAGTCAAATATCTTTCAGTAGCACCTTTTCAACCTTCTACTGCGAGATTGTCGGTCTCCACTGCAGATCTAAAATTTCGGCCTCCCTGCAGTTTCTGCTGCCCCATGTGTGAAGTTTGATCTTCCTTCTGAGCCTTCCTTTGACATGCGCTTTCGTTTCTCTGACTTCTGGACCTTGAGGATGACCCTTGGTGACCTTCGCTTGCCTTTCTCTAACTTCTAGAGCTTGAGGATGACGCTTGTTGACCTTCGCTTGACCTCCTATCCTTCTTTTCTCCAAGACTAAACTTGTTAATAGAAACCCTAGATCTGCTACAAAAACCCTAGTCCTCCTTCGCACATGTGAGAAAAAAATAGCCCAAACAAAAGTCTCCTTTGTCCTCTTCCTTCTTCATTGCCTTCTTCTTCCTCTTCCTTCACTAGAATGAGTGGTGAGTGAATGTGTCTTAAGGAGGACAAGTTCCCTCCTATATATAGGCTCTTCAAGGTGCATGTGGCTCTTCCTTTTAGGCAGACTTGCCAGTTGCCAGTCCGACTTGGTCTTGGAAGGTATTCTGACACTTTTAAAGACAAAAATAATTTTCTTTACGAGTTACAATTCGATGGTTTTTCAACATATGACAATGTCTCTTTTGACTTATTGACCTAGGACAAAACATAAAAGCACTCAATGGGTGATTGAACTATAAAATAAAATACCTTGAGCATGAAACCCATGCTAAAATAATAACATTTTACCATTTACAAGAATACTTATGGAGACTGAACCTAGTTAGACATTTTTCAACACTGCCTCTTAACTAGGGAGGTATTTTGTGTAGATAATTTTTCTGGATCAATCACATCCATTCTTGGTAATTTCGACATTTCGAACCTAGCCAATGAGGTTCATCTTCAGGAAAAGATCCATGGGTAAGACTAATCTCACACGTAAGGTATAAATAGGATAGTGATGGATGATGAGTGGGGAAGCAAGTGAGGCCAACTTAAATTTAAAATAAATAAACAAATAAATAAATAGTTGATTATTTGTTGAGATTTGTATAAACATTAATAATATTGCTATTCCATTCTAATTAATTCATTGATTATTTTTTATAAAAGTTAATAGTAATGTTTTTCAAATAATTTCTAATGATGGTCAAGAAATATTTATTTGATTCAAATTTTTATTTGTTTATTTATTAATTAGAGGAGATGAATCATTATTTGTTAGAGGTTATTAACTATGATTTATATATGTATTAATAGTTTTAATTATCAAATTCATTCTTGTGTTGAGATTTCACTTATAATTTAATTTGAATTTAATTAATTAATTTATTTATTTTTATTGTATTTTTACTTTATTATTATTATTATTATTTTTTATTAAAAAGTCAAATTTTAAAGCTTAATTTTAGAGTTAGTTAAAGTATTATAAGGGTGAAGGTAACAATTATTTATGATGATAAAATTGATTAAGATTAATATGTGATGGAAGAATTAATCATCATACCTAGCTAGAGGAGTATAATGTTACTTGGAATAATAGGGAATTAATTAATTTGAAGAATATTATATTAAGGGAGGACTAAAGAAAAGGTACAATATACTCAACCTCAACACTAAGCAAAGAAACTGTGTCTTGATTTATGCTCATCCATGAGATCATGGAAGATCATAGATTGAAACATCCTCTCGTAGTGCTTCTTCCATCTTGATCGCTGCCTCCCAAGTCAAAATCTGTATATCCAATCAGATGGACATCATTCCTCCTTTCATATTTCAGGCAGTGGTGGATATTTCCTCGCAGATATCCCAGTATATGTTTTGCTGCTGTCCAATGATCATACTTCGACTGTACTTGGAATTGATTGAGAATGTTTACTGCAAAACACATGTCTGGTTGAGTATTCACTAAGTACATTAGTGAGCCAATAAATTGTCTATACTTGGAAGGATCCACAGGGCTTGATTCAGAACTCCTTAGTCTATTCAAGTTCATGATCATCGAAGTGGTCATTGGTTTGCAATCCATCATGTCAAACCTATTCAACATCTTGATCACGTACTTCCTTTGACCTAGATAAATTTCATCAAGTCCTTGCTAGACTTCTAGTCCCAAATAGTAATGCAACAGTCCTAGATCCTTCATGTCAAATTCTGCTGCTATTTGTTTCTTACATTCTTCAATTAGACATTCTACACCTGTCAAGAGAAGATCATCTACATACTGAAGAATTATTACTAGTTCTCCCTTCACAACCTTGATATAAAGGTTCGGATCACCAAAAGTTTTTGTGAAGCCTAATATTTGTATGTATGCATCCATTATAGAATACCATTTGCTTGGTTCTTGTTTGAGGCCATATAATTCTTACTTCAATCTAAAAACATATGCCTTCTTATCTTTGACTTCAAATCCCAAGGGTTTCTCTATATATACTTCCTCATCAATTGCGCCATTTAGAAATGCAATTTTGACATCCATTTGATGGATGTTCCATCCCATTGATGCTGTTGAAGAGACCAATGAATGAATCACTGTATACCTTTTTATTAGAGAAAATGTCTCTTCATAGTCGATGCCTTCTTGTTGAAAGAAACCCCTAGCCACAAATCTTGCCTTGTACTTATCGATACTTTCATTTGCCGCATGTTTGATCTTATATATGAATTTGGAAGTTACCATAAAATTTTCTTCGGGCATAGGTACGATATACCAAACTCCATTCTTCATTATAGATTGATATTATTCACTCATGGCATCCTTCCACTCTTGGTGGTTGAAAAATTATTCAAAGGTGGATGGCTCTGCTTCTATTAGTTTTGTCATGTATGCTGCATAAGCAGAATATCGTTTAGGTTTCTTACTTTCTTTGAATGTGCCTTGCACTGCTCGATGAATTTCTGCATCAAGTGATGTAGATTTCAACTAGTTAGGCCTCTTTCTTGATTTGAGGAGGACCACAAGTTTAATCGGTTCACTGGGACCCTCATCTTCATGATGAGATTCTTCTTCTTCCTTTTCAACTTCTTCTTCAAATACTGGAAGTTCTTCGTCATCAGAGTCCATGGGAAGTTCCTTAGATTTCTTGAATGAAATAATTTTTTCAAATATGATATCTCAACTTACTTCTATATGGTGTCCTTCCTTTATGTAGATTCTATAGGCCTAAGAGGAGTTGATGTAGCCAAAAAATGTTCCTCTCATGCCTAATGGATCCAACTTCTTTCTTTTTTCCTTTGGTATATGAATATATATGAGACACCCAAATATACAAATATGGTCCACGAATGGTTTCTTCCCAGTGAATACTTTTTCGAGAGTTTTGATTTTGAATATATACGGTTGTCTTTGTGGCTTCTCCCCACAAAAATTTTGGTAGATATTGATCATGTAACATTGCTTTTACACTTTCTTCCATGGACCGGTTCTTTCATTCCGCAACTCCATTTTTTTCTGGATTGTACAAGATTATTGTTGAACCTCAGAATTGTCCTTTCTTTGACATCCTTTCTCATCACTTTTCCTTCCATTTTTATAAATACATACACTCCAATCAATGATAAATGAAATGTTTTATCTCAGAGAATTCATTTGAATGATTCCTATGTTATATTTTTATGTTCTTGTTATTTGAATGAATTTTTGTAACTCGGCTATATAACACATCCTATTATACAACTAATTGTTGTTTATGTAGCTAATTTTATGGTTTGATTGGTTCCGAGGAGTGAATAAAGGAATGAGTCACATAGGCATCTTCAGAATGATCCACATATGGATCTCATCTTATCCACCTGGTCGAAAAAAAAAAAGGTGCGTGTGATCATGGTCAAAGTATGGTCAAAGGACATGATCCGAGAACGAATAACTCTTGATTTGATTTGATGTAGCAAATTAGGAGTTAACCATTTAGAATTTGCTTCTATGTTTCAGTTGTAATCGCCATATGTAGGCGGAATTAGGTCCTGATAGTTACATTTAATTTTGTTTAAATACTGGTTGTTTGAAGACCAAAGATAGTCTTAGTTTCTGAAAACATCGTGTATGCTTTGAGACTGTACTTTTTCATAACACGAAGACTATGTTCATGGTTCCAGTTTCTTCTTAATGCGCGTATAATCTGATAGGATCTCAACCTATTCTGTCGCAGAGGGCCCCTGCACAGGAGGAAGTTTTCATTAGTTATTTTAGTTTAATTTCATTAGCTCTGTTTTTTCAATTCATAAGTTAGATTTATCTTGCTTGCAACTATTCTTTAAATTAAATTGTTTATCATTTCATAGATTAAATTTATGAATGCTTTCTTAGTATTAGTTTTAGAATGACTGTATAGTATTTTGCTTACCTAGAACATCTCAAGAAATTAGATTCTTATATTTTCCAAATTGGATGCTTGAGTATTTAAAAATATACAGTAATTTTTCATTTATATGCCTTTACATTGCTTTCCTAGATCGGATCTTCAATTACATGTATAATTAGATGCTTGTAAATCATGTCAAGAGGGTGAATCTGTCATAATTCCATATTGAACGCTTGAGTATTTAAAATATTTAGTAATTGAGATTTCCTTTACATGTTATTTAAATTATTTCTTAGATTAAATATTTAAACTAAAGTGTAATCAATTTCTTGTAAATCATGTCAAGAGGGTGACTCTGTCATACTTCCATATTGAATGATTGAGTAGTTGGTCATACAATAGTTTCTTTTCCTTTGAATCTGCTTTCATTTAGATTAGCATTGTCATTTCAAATTCCCAGTCATAAGATTCATATTTCAATCCATGGAGTAGAAATAAATTAAGATAGATTAGAATCAACCTTAATTTCCAAAATCTCAAAGTCATTAGAATAGATACTATGTTTTTAGATCAGATTCTAACCATTTAAAGTTTGACTCATTTTAATGCCAATTAGAATAGTTAAAGAACACTTTCTTTTCTTCCTTCTTTTAAAATTAGTTTTAACATTTAAATTTCATTAGATTTAGTTGATTAATCTCATAGCTCTCATTTCTTAAAATTAACCTTTAGACATAAATAAAAAAACCCCCAAAAACAAACATAAAAACATACACAATGAAGTAAGAAGAAGGTTAACTAAGCATATATAATGCACCACACTTCATCAGATTACTAACCTCGGTTGATGATTTATGTTGCACAATTTAATATATTAAATTGGCTAAACATTTTGGCGCTGTTTCCGGGGAAGTGTAATTAGGTAACCTCATTTATTACATCTAAAAAAAATGATATGCATAGAGAAAAATATTCTAGGGGTAGATTCATAACTAGAGGTAGGAGTTTAATTCCAACAACACCACTCACTCCACCTAGACCACATAGTGCTACACCACCATCTCAAACTCATATTCCATACTTCACTAGACATAGACTTCCTAAAGTCTTAAGGTCAGAAATATAATCAGGAGGATCTCCTACTTCATCCATTGAGGTAGTCTTAGAGGAAGAAGATCCTAGATCTCCAATAGAAGGAGTAAACTTTTTCACCTCTATAGGAGAACACATTCTAGCTGAAGAGTTAGAAATTACTAGTGGGGAAGAAGAAGAAGAAGAACCTTTCTTTAATATCCCATTGATAGGAGAACCAGAGGAAGATCATTTAGCTTTATAGTTAGAACCTTATATTAGCTTTGAGGAATCTACAATGGCAGGAGAAGGAGAAGGAGAAAGAGAAATTTTAAATGGAGAAAATTTACTGTTTGGAGGAGGAAGAGGTGGAGGAAAAGGTAGAGGGAACAAAGGAGGAGGAAGAGGAGGTGAAGAAAACAGAAGAAATAGGGAAAATGATTATTCTTTTGGATTTCCTATAATTGATGGGGATACAAATGCTACAATGAAAAATATTTCACCTTCTATTCTTCCAAATTTACATGGATTAAAGAGTGAAGATCCTGAAACATTTTTGTTTGAATTTGAAGTTTTGTGTAGATCTTATGATTACTTACAAGACTCTCAAAAACTAAAGCTATTTCCTGCAACACTGAAAGGAGCAACTTTAAAATGGTTCATGGGTTTAGTCACATAGTCTATTAGGACATGGAATGACATGAAAATAGCATTTTTAGGAAGATTTTTGGATTATTGCATACCTATTAATAGGAAGGATGAAGTATTCAAGATGATGCAAAGAGAGGATGAGAATTTGAAGGATCTAATTGAAAGATTCAATTATAACATAAAAAGAGCTAAAATGGATAACTTAGATCAAGACACTTTAAAAGATATTTTGTTAAAAACCATTATAGATGAGTGGATAGACATTCTAAAAATGATGGGGAAGGGAGATATCTCTCAACTCACATTACCTGACATTGTTGAATTATGTATTCATCTCTCAAGGGGAAAATAAAAAAATGGGAAAAATCCAAGAGATCCTTCTCTTGCTAGAGTGAATAAATCTGCAACTGGAACAGTAAGTAGGGCAGAAATTAGAAATATGCTTGATGAATTTAAAACATATATTTTAGGGATTCTTAGTGAATAGATAGACACCCTTAAATTACAAAACAAGCAGAAAGCCGAAACTGACGCCTTAGCTATTTTTTGTCCTAAATGTAGAAAGAAACATGATTTAAGAGAATATCCTCTTGATGTAAAATTCATAGAGACTTGTGTGGTTTGCTCAGAAAATCATGAAACCAAGAGTTGCCCTTGAATTCTAGGTCTTAAGGCTGTTTTTCAAGAAGTGACTTCAAATTCAGTAGAACCTCTTTGCTTTGTCTCTAGAAGACCATGGTAGGGGCCACAAACTCAAGGTTTTAACAACCAAATGTATACTGAACCCCCACCAAATAATTGGAATTCTTGGCAACAACCTTGGTCCCAACCTCAACCTTGGGCACAAGGAATGAAAAATCCCTATGGTAGATATTCTCAATACTACCAATGTCCTCCATCTTATCCAAAATATCCTCCCCAACAAATTCCTCAACAGAATCAACAACCCTAACTCCAAAGCCAAAATCCACAAATTTCATTACCATTTCCACAAAGACCAAATCAACTACCTACCCATCCATTTCCAAACCCCAATAATAAAAATCCTCAAAATTCTTACATTATAGAAGGACAACAATTTCCAACTTACACGATTACTCCACTAGATATTAATGATGTTCAACTTAGATCTGGTAGAATATTAGAGAGGAAAAATCCTTCTGTTTTTATTCAAGAATAAGATAATTTTGAAAATTTTTCTCTATAGCCAAATAATTTTTTTGAAGAGGGAAGTTCTCTTCAAAACCAGAATTCTGAAAATGAAAAACAAAAAGTACCAACAAACTCAACTTCTATAATAGAGAAACCATCAAAGTCTATTTCTAACCCTCCTTTTCCTGAAAGATTACAAGTTGATAGAGGGGTAGAAAAACATATAATGTTGCCCAATTATGATTTTATAGATGGATTGAAAAATGTATGTATAAAAATTCCTTTTCTACAAGCCATTAAAGAGATTCCAATTCTAGCCAAAACAATAAAAGACTTGAGCATGAAGAAACATGAAGAAAAACAAAAGAAATAAAAATAATTCTACTAGTATGAGAAATTGCAAACATTATGATGGGAAAAATTTCCATACAAAAATATTTAGATCCAAGAAGTCCAGTTGTAAAAACACATATCAATGGTATTAAAATTCCAAATACATTTATTGATTTAGGAGCAACTATAAACATCATGAGCAAACAAACCATGGAACAACTCAAGCTTCCAAATATTCAGTATACACCTACATTACTGCAATTAGCAGACAAATCAGTAATAAAGCCCGGTGGTGTATTGTAAGACATTTCAATATCCTTAGACTCTTGGGAGTATCTGATCGATTTTATGATTTTAACCCCCAAGAACAATCTAGGAGGACATCCACTAATATTAGGAAGACCTTGGTTGGCTACAGCCGATGCTTTCATTAGTTGTAGATCTGGTGACATGTATATGTCTAATAGTAATTCAAAAAAGAAATTCACTCTATATCCTCCAGCAAAAACAATCACAGGATTAGAAGATGAAGAATGGATTGATGATGAAAATGATATACAACCTCTCTTTACTATTTCAAGTATTAGTGAAGATAGTCAAATCTTAAATTCAATAGAAAACTTTGAATCATCTTCAGAATATGAACATGATCATTTTCAAGAACAATGAAATATTGAATATTTTTCATCTAGGCAGATGTCTCTATACTCTATGGAAGAGTTTGGTAACTCTATAGTTGAAATATTTCTAGGAAAATCTTTGAACATAAACAAAAACTTGGAAAGATTACAACAGGAAAATTTAATCAAAACATTACAATAACATTCTTATGCATATGCATGGGAATACACTGACATGAAAGGAATTAGTCCTAAGACTTGTATACATCACATCAACATTGAGGAAAATTGTAAACCTATCAGACAACCTCAAAGAAGGATGAATCCAAATCTTAGGGAAATTGTGAAAGAAGAATTGCAAAAATTGCTGAATGTAAACTTCATTTACCAAATTTCAGAGAGTCAATGGGTTTATCCCTTAGTGATTGTACCTAAAAATAATGGTAAGTGGAGGGTATGCATTGAATATATAGAGTTGAATAAAGCTACCCTAAAAGATCATTTTCCTTTACCTTTTATATATTAAGTATTGGATACATTAGCAGGAAAGAAGTATTTCTCATTCTTGGATGGCTTTAGTGGTTACAGTCAGATTCATGTAGCACCTGAATAGCAAGATAAAACCACATTCACCTATATGTGGGGAACCTATGCCTACCGAGTACTTATTTTTGGTTTGTGCAATGCACCTGCAACATTCCAAAGAGCGGTACTAGGAATTTTTTTTGATCTAATACATGATTGTGTGGATGTATATATGGATGATTTTACAGTTTATGGGAATTCATTTGAAGAAGCTTTAGAAAATTTGGAAAAGGTTCTTAAAATATGTAAAGAAGAAAATATTTCATTAAGTCATGAAAAATGTTTTATGATGTTTACTGAAGGAATTGTTTTAGGACATCACATTTTAGGAGATGGAATTAAGTTGATTCATATAAAGTCATCTCCAAATTATCAATTCCAAGTTATCAAAAGGATGTTAGAAGTTTTCTAGGATTCACAGGGTATTACAAAATATTTATAGAAAACTTCACTAAAATAGCATACTCATTCTTCAAATTTGTTACCAAAGATTGTGAATTTAGTTGGAATCCTGATTGCCAATTGGAATTTGAAACTTTAAAAACAAAAAATTCTGAAGCACTCATCTTAAGAGGTCCAAATTTGAAACTACCTTTTCACATTTCAACAGATGCTTTACGTACAGCTCTGGGAGTTGTATTAGGACAAAAATATTTTATCCCCTATGCCATTTATTACAAAAGAAAAAATTTGACTCCCGCCGAGTTAAATTACATTGTAACTGAAAAATAATTCCTAGCTGTTGTTCATGCTATCAATAAATTTAGACGTTATATCACTGGCTATGAAACCCTTATTCATACAGATCATTCTGAAATTAGATATTTAATGAATAAATCTATTACTACTGGAAAAGTCACAAGATTGTTATTACTCCTGCAAAAATTCAATATCACCATTCTAGACTGACCTAGAAAACAAAACACAATTGCTGATTTCTTGTCTAGAATTCAAAATGTAAAAATGATACTCCAGTAGAGGATAATTTTCCTGATGAATATTTTTTTTGCAATAAATACTAAACTCCTTGGTTTGCAGATATTTCTAATTACTTAGTCACATGAAAGTTACCTATACACTGGTTTGTTACAAAATTATATATTACAGAGCAATGAAACACATAAAATATGCGGAAAACAAAAGCACACAAAACACATAAAACCAAAGAGACACAGATATACGTGGTTCACCTAGTTTTGGATACGTCCACCCCGAATATTCAGTCCTTCATTTTTATTATCCAACAAAATGAAGAGACACAACCTACAGCAGATCCATTGTAATATCCTCTGTTCTCTCTCTCACAGTCTCCCTATTTGTTTCTCGCTTTGAGAATACACATACAATACAAAGCCGCAATACAATACCTTCATAGAAAACGAGGGGTTGCCTTCTAGGGAAAAAACCCTAAACTAAACATAACTTCTACCATAAGATCATCCACCAAATGAACGGCCTAGATTGAGTAGAAATTACTATACTTTTACGAGGAGATTTTACATCTGTTTTTAGGTTCAAGGGTGCTGCCCCTGAAACCCCTCGCCCTTCCTGGACCCCCCAGGCAGTGTTTAATTACAGGCGGTGTTGCTGCCCCATTAAGGTACAGGGGTCCAACGCTGTGATACAAAATAAACAAGATAATCAGGCTCCATACCCAACATTGTTTCCTAGAGAGAAAATAAGAATTATTCAAACAAGTGAATTTTACTCACGGGTTAATGATGAATTGTATAAAATATGTCTAGATATTATCATCAAAAGGTGTGTTCGAGAAGATGAAATTCTTGAGATTCTCAAGGCATGTCATGATGAACCCCGTGGTGGACACTTTGCTGATAAGAGGATAACCTATAAAATCCTTCATTTAGGATATTTTTGGCCATCCATCTTTAAAGATACTAGGGAGTATGTCAAAAGGTGTGACAACTGTCAAAGAATTGGGAAACCTATTCCTACAGATGAAATTCCATTACAACCTTAGGTACTCATCGAACCATTTTAAAAATGGCCCCTAGATTTTGTTGGACCAATCAATCCACCATCTAATCAAAAGAAATATATTATGGTATGTACTGATTATGTCACTAAATGGGTAGAGGCTAAAGCACTTTCTTTAGCTAATGAAAATTTTGTAGTTAAATTTATTTTTGAGGATATCTTCACTCATTTTGGTGTCCCAAGAGAAATTTTGATAGATCATGGATCTTAGTTTACATCCAAGTTGGTGGAGAAGCTCGTGGAAAACTACAATATCAAGCATAAAATCCACTCCTTATCATCCACAAGAAAATGGTCAAGTGGAGTCTACCAATAAAGTGATCAAAGGAATTCTCACTAAGACTATACATATACATAGAAAGGATTGGGCGGAAAGGCTTCCTGAAGCCTTATGGGCCTACTAGACCACATGGAGGAATACAACAAGACATACTCCCTATGAACTTGTTTATGGGAAGCAAGTCCTATTTCATATAGAATTTCAGATCCAAACCTTCAAGATGACAGTCCAATTGGGGCTTGACTTATCAGAAGCCCAGAAGCATAGATTGGAGCAACATAATGAGCTTGATGAAATCAAGAAATTTGCAGTTCAAAGAACCAGTCTAGTCCAGCAACAAAGGTCCAAATGGCATGACAAATATATAAAGGAGAAAAAGTTTCAAGCAAGGGATTGGGCACTTTAGTTCGATTCAAAGTTCAAAGACTTTCAAGGAAAGTTTTGGACTCATTGGCTTGGGCCCTATGAGATTGAAAAGGTATTTGACAATGGAGCAGTCAGGATAAGGACAATTGATGAAGAAAATGTACCTCTTCTTGTGAATGGACATCGATTAAAAGTCTATCATAAACCAATTTCAAAAGAAGAGTTTATCAAAATTTTCCAAGATAATACTGATATGAAGTTAGTGAAGAAGAATCCTTATTATTCCCCAGCTTAGTCTTTTTATTTTTCATATATATATATAATAATAATAATAATAATAATAATAATAATAATTGTATAAGTGTGAAAACCGATCAATGATTGGCATCCTTATACAGAAAATATAGGATGAAAATCAGAATTCTGACATCTTATATTTTCCATTCCATTTCTAAAAATCCCAAAAGCTTTGTTTCCTTTCTTTTCTAAAAGCAATAAAAATTAGTACAAAACTACTTCCATTCTGCAGCTGACATTCCATTATGTAGCCGACACCACATTCTGCAGCTCTGTCACAATTTTATAGCCTCCTGAAACAAGAGTATTGCGCACAGGAAATTGAGAACTCCATTTGAAGATCATCATGCTAAACGATACCTAAAGAATCAACACCAAGGAAATAGCAACAAAAGATTAGTTCTAAAGGTAAGTTACATAAATCTATTTAAATAACAAGGTAAAAAACATTAGCATGTATAACGTAGATTATCACATGCTGCCTCAATATGTCATCATTTGATTTGATTTAGACTCATATCATGTCATAGATTGGCCACATCATCCGCATCATGTTTCATAACGGTCCATAACAGACTCCCCCATTTATGATTAAACGGTCATGTCCTGTTGTCGTAACCTATTCATCTACGTTTCTTAAAACCCGATCAAATATCCATCTCATTCATATTTTCCTACAAACCCTCGACGTCCTTCACTAGATCTGCAACCTAATTCACTTCATATATAGAAGGATAATTCTGAAGGCTAGACTCTTCACGATAGAAGACATGGGTTTTATAGTCAGGACTGAACCAGTGCGAGCTAAATACATGGAGGGTTATCCTCAGTTCAAAGAGATGTTGCAGAAGGCTAAGTGGCTCAAGTTTATAGAAAAATTTGATGGTTTCCATAAAGAGATCACTAAGTCTTTTGCGAGGACTTTTGATGGAACGAAAGTCGAAATAGGAGACATAAATTTTTTAGTGACCGAGACATTCATAGCTGAAGCAAAAAAGCTCCCAAGAGTTGGTGAAAGATGGTTAAAAAAAATAATTTCACAGTGAAGCATGGATAGTTTTCGTAAAATATCCAGATATGGATACTTCTGTTTATAAAAAGGGCATCCCTAGCTCAACACTCAAGAACAAATGGAGAAACATGCTTTTAATTTTGCAGAAGTTTATCACTTGTGAAGGCATATTTGGCTGCATGTTTGTGTATCATATTCGGTTGTTGATGAAATTTTTGGAGGATGGTGAAATAAATATTCCTTTATTTTTATTTAATATATTAAAAATAATTTCTACAAATGTACATAAGAGAATTTAGTTTATAGACAACATTATGTACCATCATGGGTTGGTAAAAATACTTCTTGAATTCCATTTGAAAAGTATAGGAGATTCTTGGGAGAATTTTCTGATCAGAAACCATTTCCAAGATGAGCTAGAGCAGCCTAAGGAAGACAATTCTAGGAAAAGTAGAAGAAAGAAGATTGATACAAGCATTGAAGACAAACCTTCACCTCCACTGCAACAAAATGAAGAGGAACTTACCCTTGCTAAGTTGATGAAAAACAAGAAGCAGGGTAGAGTTGAGATAAGAGGTAAAACATAAAAGAAGAACAAGGTTACAAGTGAAGAAAACTTAAACCCTCCACAGCCGAGGAGAAGCTCTAGATTCCGAGGGTCAATGAAGAAGACACCACCACAATAAATAGATTTTATGAATTTAGAGGAAGAACCTCCAGTGCCATCTCCCATCAATATCTCTCCTCCACATAGCCATATAAATTCTCCTATACATAATTTTGGAGGTAGTCCCAACAAAAGATCTCCAGGCATAGACCCAGCACAACAAGAGATATATGACTATATAGAGTCATTGGAGAAAAGGAATGAAATAGTGAATCCAAAACCGCCTATCAATCCACAAGAACCTCTGGTTAACATCCCTAAACAATAAATCTATGAGCTAGAGTTATTTAATAGGCATATTAAATAGGAGAATGAAGCTTTGAAGCAACAAAACCAATTGGAGAAAGTCATTAGTGATAACACCATCCTACATTTGGGACTGTGGTACAAAAATAACAGAAAGTTAAAAGTAAATAACAAATCACTGAATAGGACAATCATCAATCTCAAATACAAACTCCTGATGAGGAAGACCAGGATGGCAGTCACCTCAATTAAAAGCAAGAAGAGAAAACTAGATGTATTAGCAGAAGTGTCCAAACAAATGAAATAGGAGAAGGAAGTTCACATTTTTGATAAATTGTATGAGGAAATGCAATGGCTTCTTAGTGGGGGTATGCTGAACCTTATAATTGTCCTTTCTCTGACATCCTTTCTCATCACTTTTCCTTCCCTTTTCATAAATCCATACACTCCAATAAATGATAAATGATATGCTTTATCTCAGAGAATGAATTTGAATGATGCCTATGTTATATTTTGATGTTCTTGTTATTTGAATGGATTTTTGTAACTCAATTTCATAACACATCCTATTTTGCAGATAATTTTTTTTTCCACAGCTACTTTTATGGTTTGATAGGTTCTGAGGGATGAATAAAGGAACGAGTCACATGGGCATCTTCAGAATGAACCACATATGGATCTCGTCCTATCCACCTGGTCGAAATCAACAGAAAAAGGTGCCTTTGATCGTGGTCAAAGTATAGTCAAAGGACGTGATCCAAGAACGAAAAAATCTTGATTTGATCTGACGTAGAAAATCAAGAGTTAACCATTTAGAATTTTCTTCTGTATTTCAATTGTAATCACCATCTGTAGGCGAAATTAGCTCCTGACAGTTACATTTAATTTTGTTTAAATATTGGTTGTTTGAAGACCGAAGATAGTCTTAATTTATGAAAACACTGTGTATGCTTTGAGAATCTGTCCTTTTTCATAATACGAATACCGTGTTCGTGGTTCCATTTTCTTGTTAATGCGCATATAGTCTGCTAGGACCTCAACCTATTCTGTCGTAGAGGGCCCCTGCACAGGAGGAGGTTTTCATTAGTTATTTTAGTTTAATTTCATTAGCTCTGTTTTGTCTATTCATAAGTTAGATTTATCTTGCTTGCAACTGTTCTTTAGATTAAATTGTTTATCATTTCATATATTAAATTTATGAATGCTTTCTTAGTATTAGTTTTAGAATGACTGTATAATATTTTGTTTACCTAGAACGTCTCAAGAAAGTAGATTCTTCTATTTTCCAAATTGGATTACGTTTGAGGCATTAGAGCATACAGTTGTCTTAGTTTATTTATATGCTTTTACACTGCTTTCTTAGATTAAAATATCAATTAGATGTATAATTAGATGCTTGTAAATTATGCCAAGAAGATGAATTTGTCATTATTCCAAATTGGATACTTGAGTATTTAAAATATACAGTAATTGATTTTTCCTTTACATGTGTTTACATTGCTTTTCGAGATCAGATCATCAATTAAATGTATAATTAGATGCTTGTAAATCATGTCAAGAGGGTGAATCTGTCATACTTCCATATTGAATGCTTGAGTATTTAAAATATACAGTAATTGAGCTTTCCTTTACATGTTATTTAAATGCTTTCTTAGATTAAATCTTTAAACTAAAGTGTAATCAAATTCTTGTAAATCATGTCAAAAGGGTGACTCTGTCATACTTCCATATTGAATGATTGAGTAGTTGGTCATACAATAGTTGCTTTTCCTTTGAATCTACTTTCATTTATATTAGCATTGTCATTTCAAATTCCCAGTCATAAGATTCATATTTCAATTCATGGAGTAGAACTAAATTAAGATAGATTAGAATTAACATTAAATTCCAAAAGCTCAAAGTCATTAGAATAGATACTCTATTTTTAGATCAGATTCTAACCATTTAAAGTTTGATTCATTTTTATGCCAATTAGAATAGTTAAAGAACACTTCCTTTTCTTCCTTCTTTTAAAACTAGTTTTAACATTTAAATTTCATTAGATTCAGTTGATTCATTTCATAGTTCTCATTTCTTAAAATTAAACTTTAGACATAAATAATAAACCCCCCCAAAACAAAGATAAAAACATACACAACGAAGTAAGAAGAATTTTAACTAAGCATATATAGTGCACCACACTTCATCAGATTAGTAACCTCGGTTGATGATTTATGTTGAACAATTTAAGACATTAAATTGGCTAAAAAATTATCAACTCCCTCTTAATCCCCGACTCCTTACAAAAAGCTATAATTTCCTTGGATGTATACTCTGCTCCATTATCGGATCTCAGTGTCTTGATTCTTCTTTCTGTAAGATTCTCCACTTCTTTTGAGTTCTTGAAATTTTGTAAATAATTAGTCCTTCGATTTCATCAAGCAAACCCAAGTTTTTCTTGAATGATAATCTATAAATGTGACATAATATAGATGAAATCAAAGTGATTTAGGAGTCATAGGGCCACATACATTAGAGTGAATAAGATCCAAGATTTATTTTGACCATGAAGCACTGCTTCCAAATAGCTTCTTCGTATTCTTACCCAATGCACATACCTTACATATTCCTTCACGATTTTCTTTCAATTCAGGGATACCATCTAATATGGAAATTAAAATTGGAAGGATTTTGGAATGAAGATGACCAAATATTCTATGCCAGAGTTCACATGGGCTGATTTCCACATGAACCAAAGCTTGAGCTAGAGGAGATATCAACCTGTAAAGTCTTCTTTCTCGAATACCAATTACTCTATAATTCTCTATGCTTGAGTTTTTACTCCATACTACAACTTTTCCATCAATAAAAGATACTTTATAACCCTTATCTTCTAGAATTGAAATGGAATGTAAGTTCTTATGCAAACCTGGAACAAATAGGATGTTGTTTAGGTGAATGTTTCTTCCATTCTCCAGTTCTATAGAGGTTGATCCAATTCCTCTTATGTGATAGCTCTCATTATCTCCAAGTTCCACTGAGTAATAAGATTTTCCCTTTGATAATGTCTTCAGTTGTTTGTGATGACCAGTCACATGTATAGATGCACTACTATCAATTACCCAAATGCTCTAGTCTTGGAATGTGCCAGTGAGGGCATAAAAGAGACCTTCATATTTAGCCTTGATTACTTATGTTATCACCAAGCTGTAAACAATTGAGCTGTTCAATGGTGAACCTAATGCAACTATTTCAAACCACTTTGGACTGGAAGTTAGCCCTTCCAATCAGAGAGGGATCTCTCAAATAAGAACAAATTAATACTCAAGGTAAGATCTCTATTGTAGATGGCTAAATAATTTTATATTTTAAGTGATTTTGTAGGTGGAAGATGTAAGAAAGGCTACCATTGGGCATTGAGTCAGGTATGGGACATCAATCACAAAAAAATGTAGTTCAAGGAAGATGAGGCAATAAATCTTAAAAAATAACTTTTTACATAAAAAACATAATACATGAAGGAAATGGAGCATAATACTATGAATTCCAAGTAATCATGATACTATGAAGTTGATGATAACATGAGAAATGGAAAAAACACAAATACATAAGCTAAAAATAAATCTCAGGTCCGAAAGACAATTGCTGCAATTGTATATTAGCTTGATAAAAAGAAATTACATAATATCCCTCTCATTACATCAATAACCAACTCAAACTAAAAAAATCCCTCATTTATAGAGTGATGTCACATACAATGGTCTGCCACGTAGGACAACCTTGAATTCCTACTTAAAATACCTATTCCTAATAGAATTACATCACTTGGAGACTTCCTAGGGATATTTTTATGTTTGGCAGAGTTTGAATACAAAAATGACTCTTCTTTCATTAAATAGCTCAAAAAATTATTTTAATAACCATTATAAAATGAAACCAAATGATCTTATGAATGTGCTGAACTGCTGATGTGTCATCATGCCACGTGGATGCTGAGCTGGACCTCCACCAAATCGAATTTTAAAATTTATACACAAATCTGGCTAGTAAAAATTCTGAAAAATAGGCCTCAAAGATGATTGCAGATTTTCCAAACCTTGATGGCTCTAAAAAAACTGAGAGAGGTTTTGTAGATGGGTTCATGTTGAAGAAAAAACTTCTTCATTTCCAAAATTCCTTTTCATTTGGTCAGAAAGTGAGCTTGAAGTTGACAGGTAAAATAATTATGTATTTTCGAAGCAAACTCCAAAATCCACCTTTTGCATAATATTTGACCTTTTTGACTGTTGGAGGGTCTTCCTTGAGGCTAATGAGGTAAACACATGCTCTAAGTCACCCTTGTTCTAATATTTTTTCTGAAGTTTATCCTCAAAGAAACCTACAACACTTTCGTAGCAAAAACTCATCTTTAAGCCTGAAATGCGCTACGAAAGTACTTAGTTCACTGATATTTTGCTCCTTATTTTATTTTACCTCCAAAAAAATATTAAGGTTTTACATGTCTATGATAGTATTAGACATAATATGGGCCAAAAATGTGTTTCCCTACCATGTTTCATGGAGTAACATCATCATCTTGCATAATAATTTTAAGACCCTTTTTCTTCAATTCAAATTGTACCATCTCTATTGAACCAAACTGATATAGTGAGGTGTTGGCCAACTGATACACTAGAGTTAAGACCTTGTAAACCTTAGTTGAGATGGTTAGTTGTCCAATTGATGAGATGACATCATGATGAGCTATCAGCCATGTTATCCTGTGGAGTTTGACTGCTGAGCTGCCCCCTTGAACAAGTGGCACAATGATATTCATGATCTTATTTGATGATTCAACCACCTCTTCATAGCATTGACTATAAAAAAATATAAAAAATGCATAACGCTGGAATAAAAAAAAATTATTAGGAAATTTCGTAGCAAATCCTAACATGTTTAAATTGAATTTGTTGCAGAAGTTGGTAAAAGTGTCAAATTTACTGAAATGGCTAGTTTAACTTATGCATGAGATATTTTCAAGATTTTTTTTTGAAATTGATACCTATCACATTAATGATGACCTTTAAAACCCCCCACATATGTGAAATTTTCAAATATTATAAATCCAAAATACCTTATTCAACCCTAAGTGACTCAACCTAATTAACTTAAGACCAACCTAACTGTTATCATGGATAACAATGGCTCCAATGGGGATGTTGTGCCCCTACGGTGAAACAAAGAACTCATAGACCACATGCCTATTCATCGGGAAGTTTCCAACTCGAATATTGAAAATTTCAAACTGAATTCTGCTCTTATTCAAATTGAAACTATGCAAATTGATAATCACAGCTACGACTGAAAACCATGCTGCAAACTGAAGATACTATTGATGAAAAGAAGATGCTCAAATCTGTGAGCTTATTTATGTACTTACCAATCTACCCTAAGCTGAAAATTAGATGTTTGATTCGAGCAATATGAAACCTCCAATATAGCCAGTCAAAGAGTTGATCCAACACCTGGGCTTCTTGATTGTGCTCGAATAGAATCAGAAATGGACCATCTATTGGAAACTTAGAATGAAATTGAATCCATAACCTGAAGTTATAAATGAAAGAAAATCCACCTTCACTGATGAATGAAATAGACTTACCGAAGGATCTTGATAATCATGAAAAATATTCTCTTCTTGATGAGTAATACCGTGAGGGATGAATTCATTTATAACTGATGGCTTCATTTGTCTTATGTATTCAATTCTAAGAACATCATCAAATAAAAAGGAAATAATATATTGATCTTCCCTTTCGTGTAAATCAACAAAACCATCCATGCATCCTTGGACATCTTCAAACGTGACATCCATATTTTCTGTATCAAAACTAATATCTTATCTATAAAAAAAATCAGATATAATATTTGGTATTTTTGCTTGAGGACTGTCATCTTGATTATGAACACTAACAATTGTTACACAAAAAAAATTATGCATATCATCCATGTAATTTTGATGATACCAAATAGAATAGTTAAAACCTGTATATTCAACTCTTCATGTTGCTCAAGTTTACCTAAAAGTGAACTTTCATCACATGTTACCTCACTGTTCTGAGTTTTCATGCATGCATTTTCAACACCTGATCTTGAGGAGTTTCTTCTTGACATAAAATCTCTGAAAATGAATGGGCTAAAAAACAATTTGAATGATTTTTATAATACCTTTGACTGCATATAGATTGACAAGGTTGAAAATCCTTATAAATTTCCTGTAATATCAATTGACTGTCAAATTTATGATCTATTTCATCTTCAAGAAAAGAAGATACATCTACTTGTTGGAAAATTTCTTGATCATGATGACAACTAGCTTGTGAAGAAAAATCATAAAATGCCTCTAATATCTCCTCATCATCCATACATTCTACTTTTAATATATTGAAATAAAGCTTTCCAAATATTACAACAGTCATAAAACAATGGTGATGCAGGATGAGACTTCCCATAATGTCCAAAAAATATTCTATGGAAATATTTAAGAGAACACAAGCTTCCTGATTTCAACACTTCATAACATACTTTAGCTTTGTCTTCTAGGGTAGCCATAAACATATTCATGAGAAAATATTCAGGAAAATCAACCCTTAGTCTACATACATGTATATGCAATTTAACCAAATGCAGACCAACATCATATATCTTTTCATTTTTGAACATGGGAAGATAGGTTGACCAGTCAACACAAGGCATATGATTTGGAAAACCATAGATTTGAGATCGATCCATAGGATCATACTTGGGATTTATTCTTGTAGTAGAACTCATCTTAGAACTTCTTCAAGCTACTGATCTTCAAGTAGTGCAGTCACCATGAAGCTTTGATCTTATGTATCCTTTGAGATTGTAGTCGCCAGGGTAATATCACAACCTTCAAAATAAAACTCTGATTTCCTGTTACCCTCAGGAATCAACATGAAGATACTCAAAGAAAATCTGGGAAATGGAGATTTTTAGCTCCTAATAGATGCACCAAAATGTTATCACTAAGCTAGAACCAATTGGGTTGTACAATGGTCAACCTAATGCAAGTATTTCAAACCGCTTTGGACTGGAAGTTAGCCATTCCAGTCAGAGAGGGCTCTCTCAAAGAAAAAAAAATGAATACTCAAGGTAAGATATCTATTGAATATGGCTAAATATTTTTGTATTTTAAGTTATTTTGTAGGTGGAAGATGTATGAAAGGAAACCATTGGGCATGGAGTCAGCTATGGGACTTGAATCACAAGCAAATGTAGTTCATGGAAGCCGAGGAAAATAAGCTTATAAAATAAAGAAAAAAACATAATATATGAAGGAAATTGGAGAATAATACTATGAATTCCAAGTAATCATGATACTGTGAAGCTGATGATAATATGAGAAATGGAAAAAACACAAACACATAAGCTCAAAATAAATCTCAGGTCTGAAAGACAATTGCTACAAGTCTATATTAGCTTGATAAAAATAAATTACATAATAGCCCTCTCATTACATCAATAACCAACTCATACTAAAAAAATCCCTCATTTATAGAGTGAGGTCTCATACAATGTCCTGCCACCTAGGCCAGCCTCGAATTCCTACTTAAGAGACCTATTCCTAATAGAATTACATCACTTGGAGACTTCCTAGGGATATTTTTCTGATTGGCAGAGTTTGAATACAAAAAGGACTCTTCTTTCATTAAATAGCTCAATAAATTCTTTTAATAAAACTTATCAAATGTAGAAAATTTATATTCTGAATGTGATGGAATACTAATGTATCATCATACCACATGGATGCTAAGCTGGACCTCCACCAAGTCAAATTTTAAAATTTCTACTCAAATTTGGCTTGTAAAAATTATGAAAAATAGGCCTCAAAGATGATTGCATATTTTCCAAACCCTGATGGCTGTGAAAAAAATGAGAGAGGTTTTGTATATGGGCTCATGCTGAAGAAAAACCTCCTTCATATTTCCAAAATTCCTTTTCATTTGGTCAGAAAGCGAGCTTGAAGTTGACTAGTAAAACAATGATGTGCATGAACTTTCATAGCGCACTTTCATAGAAAACTCCAAAATCTAACTTTTGCATAGTATTTGTTGGCTTGAGGGATCCTGACCCAGGTTCGGTGTGCAAGGTTTGCCAAAAAAACCCTATACTACTGGCCCTTTTGGCAGTGACCTGCTTGCGCAGGTCACAGTCTCACCCGAAGTAGTATGGGTGGGTGCTGGAACCAGGTTTCCGCACCCTGGGAAAAGAAGGGTAAGGCAAGCAGGGTTGCGTTCTGTTCAGATTACCTTGTCTCTGCACAGGGTTAAATATGTATCCAATTGCATCCACATGCACTAGATCTACAATTATATGCTTTTCATAACGTCAACACAATGTTACATAACCAGAACATAACAGATCTAGATCCAATTCAATACACAGACTTTCGTAGCACAATATAACCAGAGCGTAACAGATCTAATATTTCAATATACAGACCTTCGTAGTGCAAAGACAGAAAATGCATAACACAATAATTACCAGCAATTCATTCAATAGTACTCACAGATTCAGATCTAATAATCCAGCATATTCACTCATTCATCAACCTTTCCTTACAATTCCCTTCCCAACCTGCGCATAGCAGCAGGGTCCGCACACAGCTGGACTAGGATCTCTGCACACACAGCCAGCAGGAGTCCATTCCCAAAAAACCTAAACATATAGCTTACATAACAGATCGCATCAATATCTCATCAAATCCTACCTTTTACCATTTGAAATGCCTCTCTATTTATAGTAATCTAGCTTTAACAATCCTATGGTCCGCAACCCATGGTTTTCAGACACCTAGTTTACCCTTTGACCCATTACAATGCGTTCGGGGCTTTGATCCACCCCAAAACCCCTACGCTATACTAAATATAGTAAAAAACAACCAAATTGGACTAGTTTTGTAGCTTCTTAAGAGACCCCATTCCAACAGTCCCCAACACAATCTTGTGACTTGTCCTGAGTCACTGTGGTGGCGCGCCTTCAATATGCGCGCGCAAGGTAGCGAGGGTGTGAAGGAGTGGTGGTAGCACTGTCTTGATTTGGGCCACAGTGTGTTGCACCATGTTGATCATCGTCAGAGAAGCAGACCCATCGAGATCCAGACCAACTCATTCCAACAACCGGTGGAGGCGTGCAATGGCGAACTGCGCGTCATGTGAAAGCTGGAGTACAACATCAGACCATGGCTTCAAATTTTTGCACACAATATTCTTGGAGTGACGAAGGTCCTCAATCCCATGTATGGTGGCTAGGAGATGTGTGGGGGCGGGGGGAGGTTTGGATGCCTGAACTCGATCTAGAACTGTTGAGATTGCAATAAGATGATGAGTTTAGTGGAAAGGAGTCGCCTTCACTAAGTGGGCCCGCAGGCTATTTTTGGCGCAAAGTCTATTTTTAGACTATGTCTATTTTTAGACATATGGATCATGTTCTATGAGTTGCAAGATACTATTTGTGGATGGTTGGTCAAGTTAGAAAAAATATATGGACTTCTATTTTTAGAAATATTGGGCGGAATCTATTTTTAGATTGCCAGTCTAAAAATAGATATGTCGAATATTATTAGCTCTTAGTAATATTTAGACTCTAAACATTATCTTATTCTCTTGGAGCACTTCAGTTAAGTGCACAAATGTGGCACAGGAGCTGACAGAAGGAATTACGCTATTCCTGAGGGTTATGTGGAGCTATTGCATGGATACTTCAGTTAGAACTCATGTGACAGAGTTTGGTGGAGTTGATTGAGGAAGTTAGTGGAGTTGTATTCATTTTAACTAATCTAAACATAGTTGAGCTATTTGTATCTAGTTTAACTAATTGATACAATTAGTGAGAGTGGTGTGAATTAATTATTAATTAATTCACTAATTAAAAACTCATTAATCAACTAAAGAATGCATCGCTTAACTTCAGTGCATGGACAGTTTTAGTGGAGACCAGTGCAGAAATAGGTGAAAGAGCAGGTTAACTATCAGTTGTGACTATACTGTTGCTATTTGCAACACACAAATAGGTGGAGAAGCCCATGAGGATTGCGCAGTACAAGCCAGGTGGTTTATCTATTTAATGAAGCCATCCCATAGCATTGAAAACGCAATAGAGGCTAGCTATCAAGTGGCAAAAGATTGGAGCATGTGTTTTGCTAGATCTAGCTTGATAGTGTGTAGCAATTGGGGGTGTGCATGAGAGCTTCTGAGGAGCTTTTGTACTATGATTTTTACATGATATCCATGACATATAATATACAGATAGTTGGGGTTTTTAGCTTTAAGTTTTCCCATTAAATACTGTGTTCATATGTGTGATTGTTTGTGGTTTTAATGTGTGCATGCAATTGATTTTATTCCCGCATGTGATGATCAATGGTAGAAGAGATTCTGTATTATGCATGAAGCTAAAATAGTGTGTGATCAGGAGAATCTCGGTGAATAATATATCAGTTATTCAAATTTCTACATGGTATCAGAGCGATATTGATCATTGGAGAAATTTCAAAACATTGAAGCAGTTGAGTTTTGTGCTGGTGGAATTCGAATTTGCAGCAGTGTTTTTTTGGTGTCGAAGTTGAGATGTCTTTCAACGGATTGCGATTGGAGTATGCCATTGAGGGCAGCTCGAATTATATTGCATGGAAGGAAAGGATGGAGGCGGTGCTGGATGACAATGGGTTGAAGGAGTTCATAGATGCAGAAGTTCCAAAGCCTACTTCTAGTGATGCTACCGTACTTGACGCATGGCAAAAGAAGAAAGCAAAGTGTCGAAGGATTCTGTTGGAAGGTGTGAAGGATCACATAGTGTCTAGCCTTCATGGTAAGGCTTCTCCATTCTTGATGTGGAAAGCCTTGACAGATTTATTCCAAAGCAAGAGCGATCAGAGGAAGTTGGCGCTCAAGGATAAACTCAGAAACATAAAGATGGAGAAAGGCGACAGTATGCCCAAGTACCTCACGAAGTTCACCCAATGCAGGGATGAGCTGGGAAGTGTGGGGGTGACTGTAGATGATGAGGACTTGGTGAGCTTGGCTTTCCTTGGGCTTCCGAAGAGTTGGCATTCCTATCAGGACTCTGTCAATGGTCGGGAGAAATTGCCAGGATGGGAGCGACTTTGGTCGGATCTTGTGCAAGAGGAGATAAGGCGAAGTACCAGGGACAAATCTTCATCAAAGAACTTAGATGAAGAAAATTGCGCTTATGCTGCCAAAGCAAGGAATAGGAAGAGCAAGAAGAATGCTTCTCAATCCGGTGCGAAAGGCAATAAGCAGGACATGTCCAAGGTGAAGTGCTTTCACTGTCACCAACACGGACATTACGCCACTAATTTTCCACAGAAGAAGAAAAATAAGCAGGCTGCTGGGAATGCAACTGGAGAGGCCTTAGGCTGATCGTATGCTTGGTCTCAAGTATGACGGGATCAGTGTGGTTTCTTGACTGTGGTGCATCTTTTCACATGACAGGAGATCGAGATTTATTTACTGATCTGGATGAGAAAGATCTTGGAGTGCACATCGAGATGGGCGATGATGGTAGATACAGTGCGATCGGTATCGGTACCATTTCCTTTGAGAGGGAGTCTGGTAAACCCTTCGTATCAAAGGAAGTGATGCATGTTCCAGGATTGAAGAAGAATCTTATCTCTGTGGCGATGTTAGAAGACAAGGGATATGATGTTGTCTTTAGCGAGGGAAAAGCTTTCCTGCGCAGTAAGGAAACTGGTGAGAGCCGAAGGATAGGGGTTTGAGTTAAGAACCTTTATCAATTGCAGGTAGATGGCTGTGTATCAATGGCATGCAAGGCAGAAGGAGTGGTGAGCCGGGATGATGGCGAGTTGTGGCACCGGAGATTAGGCCACCTTCACCATGGAGCTTTGAAGATACTGTAGCAGATTTATACTAGGCTTCCTAAAGGCACTCTTGCGCAGTCAGATCAGTGCAAGGGGTGTACCTTGGGAAAATCTGTGAAAGCCACCTTTCACGAGAAGGATAGTTGCGCCACGATGATCCTTGAGATAATTCACACAGACGTGTGTGGACCTTTCTCAGTAGCTTCAACAACAAAGCACAGGTATTATGTGATATTTTTTGATGATTTTTCTCGTAAGTGCTGGATCTTCTTCATGTAGAAGAAGAGAAAGACATACTCAAAGTTCTGTGAGTTCAAGGCACTGGTTGAGAAAGAATCGGGGAAGCAGGTGAAGGCTCAGAGTCGAAATGTGACCATTCTGTTAATTCAAGGACTTTTGCACGTGCACATGAATTAAGAGCTTGATAGCACCACAACCCGTCAACAGTAATTCCAGGTTGCTTAGCGGAAGAACAAATGACCGGGTGCTTACCAAGCAGCCATGACTCATGCCTACCCATTCAGTAGGTCGAGGCATGCAATACTACAAAGATATAAAATCGTTGTCTCGTTGCAAAGATATTGGCAATATACACCCCGAGGAGTATTTTCCGGTAAGAGGCCCGATATTTTCCTAATGGAGATTTTTGGTTCACCAATTTACATTTATGTGATCAAGAAGCTAAGAAGAAATGGAGTCATTTTGGAGGCCAGATATTGTGGGTACATTAACACACCCCACAACTATCGTGGTAAGATGCCTGCATACTTAAGACCTGTGCGACGGGATATGTACTGTGGATAAGCTTGCTGTTTTGCTGAGAGGGAGCCACACTTGTACGTGTATGAGGAGCTATTAGTTCCCAAGGATGAGTCTTAGGATGTGGATCAGCCACAAGATGAGGTTCATGGAGTGGAAGAGACCACTCAGGCAGCGCCAACCATCAGAGGGCGGAAGCGCACTACAGAAGCTGAGCGACTGGCTCAAGATGCAGAGAAGGTTGTAGGAGCACCTACATCACAACACAGATAGAGACAGTCACCTAACCGGTATACTGGATACATGGCTCTTATGAGCAAGTGTATCGTGACAGAGCCATCCTCTTTCGAGGAAGCTGTGGAGGATCCCGCATGGGTAGATGCCATGGTGGAAGAGTATGATTCGATTGTCAGAAACAGTGCATGGGAGATTGTCCCAAGGCCGGAGGGGAAATCAGTGGTGGGTTCGAGATGGATCTACAAAGTCAAGCTGGCAGCTGACGGGAGTGTGGAGAAGTACAAGGCAAGATTTTTTGGCCAAGGCTTTTCACAGATTAAGGGGATCGATTATGAGGAGACCTTTGCACCTGTCGCAAGGTATTCTTCCATATGATCTACTCCTGCTCTCTCAAATGCAGATGGGGTGGCACATTCATCGATGGATGTGGGTGACCCATTCCCTACGAGTCATTGAGGAGGAGGTGCACAGCGAGCAGCCCGGTTTTGAGATCTTCAAAGGAAATGAAGTCGCATGTGTGTGCGTGCTCAAGAGAGCGTTGTTATGGGCTGGAAACAAGCACCCAGGCTTGGTACACATGGATAGACAAGCATTCTGCCTCTTGCTTGGACTTCTCCAAGAGTGAGGCGGATCCTAACCCATACTCGTATCGTGTGAGGTGTTGGCCGATCATTGTAATTTATGTAGATGATTTGATTTTGACAGGTGATGAACTGTTGATACACTCATGCAAGGATGATCTTGCAAAGGAGTTTGAGATGAAGGACTTGGGCCTCCTTCATTATTTCCTGGGATTGGAAATTTGGTAGCGTAGTGATGGACTGCTTGTTTCTCAGGGTAAGTATGCCTGGGATATACTAGAGAAGTTCAACATGCATGGCTGCAAGCCTGTTGATACTCCTCTTCCTGGTGGATGGAGGAAGGAGGATGCTACTTCACCAGAGGTAGTGGATGCCACTGTTTATCGACAGTTGGTGGGGTCGCTTATATATCTGGTCAATACACTACACGACATATGCTATGCAGTTAACCAACTTTCACAAGCTATGGTTAAGCCAACCAAGCTCTTCTGGAAGGCAGGAAAGCATGTATTGAGATATCTCAGAGGCACATCGGGATATGGATTATGGTACAGACAGTCGGATGAGGTGAAGCTGTGTGGCTTCACGCATGCGTACTGGGCAGGAGCCCAACGGGACGTAAAGAGTAATATCCGGGAGGGATTTTCAAAGATCGTGGGTCGTAAAGAAGCTGTACAGCAGGAAGCAGAGATCCGTGGCACTCAGTTCAGCAGAGGCCGAGTATATGGCAGCAATTTTGGCTGCATGCGAGGCTATATGGATGAGGAAGATCCTGGTCGGGTTGTTCGGTTCACACTTGGATCCTACTATGATTTATTGTGATAATCAGAGTTGCATCAAACTCTCGGTTAATCCAGTATTTCATGATAGATCTAAACACATTGACATCTGGTATCATCATATCAGAGATTGTGTGCAACGGAAGATCATGTTACTTTCATACATTCCTACGGACGATCAGGATGCTGATATCTTGACGAAGGCGCTCACCAGGAGAAAATTCGAATACCACAGGGGCATGATAGGGGTTGCAGATAATCCTTATCTTGTTTAGAGGGAGTGTTGAGATTGCAACAAGATGACGAGCTTAGTGGAAAGGAGTCGCCTTCACTAAGTGGGCCCGCAGGCTATTTTTGGCGCAAAGTCTATTTTTAGACTATGTCTATTTTTAGACATATGGATCATGTTCTATGAGTTGCAGGATGCTATTTGTGGATGGTTGGTAAAGTTGGAAAAAATAGATGGAATTATATTTTTAGACATATTGGGCGGAATCTATTTTTATATTGCCAGTCTAAAAATAGATATGTCGAATATTATTAGCTCTTAATAATATTTGGACTATAAACATTATCTTATTCTCTTGGAGCACTTCAGTTAAGTGCACAGATGTGGCACAGGAGCTGACAGAAGGAATTACGCTATTCCTGAGGGTTAAGTGGAGCTATTGCATAGATACTTCAGTTAGAACTCATGTCACAGATTTTGGTGGAGTTGATTGAGGAAGTTAGTGGAGTTGTATTCAGTTTAACTAATCTAAACATAGTTGAGCTATTTGTATCTAGTTTAACTGATTGATACAATTAGTGAGAGTGGTGTGAATTAATTATTAATTAATTCACTAATTATAAACTCATTAATCAACTAAAGAATGCACCAGTTAACTTCAGTGCATGGACAGTTTCAGTGGAGACCAGTGCAGAAATAGGTGAAAGAGCAGGTTAACTATCAGTTGTGACTATACAGTTGCTATTTGCAACACACAGATAGGTGGAGAAGCCCATGAGGATTGCGCAGTACAAGCCAAGTGGTTTATCTATTTAATGAAGCCATCCCATAGCATTTAAAACGCAATGGAGGCTGGGTATCAAGTGGCAAAAGATTGGAACATGTGTTTTGCTAGATCTAGCTTGATAGTGTGTAGCAATTGGGGGTGTGCATGAGAGCTTGTGAGGAGCTTTTGTACTATGATTGTTACATGATTTCCATGACATATAATATACAGATAGTTGGGGTTTTCAACTTTAAGCTTTCCCATTAAATACTGTGTTCATATGCATGATTGTTTGTGGTTTTAATGTGTGCATGCAATTGATTTTATTTCCGCATGTGATGATCAATGGTAGAAGAGATTTTGTATTATGCATGAAGCTAAAATAGTGTGTGATCAAGAGAATCTCGGTGAATAATATATCAGTTATTCAAATTTCTACAAGAACATCTTCTGCCTGCTTCAATTCCCATTGGGCATGCAGAAGCGTGGGGTGGTGCTATACTCTCGTCCATAGCTGCATAGCCTCTTCAAAGAATTGGGCTCGCTGCACCAGTTGTTCCTGAATAATGCGTGTTGCGTTAGTGACCACAACAATTCGCTGGGCTCGTTCTTTCGGAGGCATGACATAGTGCTTGCGCCATTCTTGGTCACGACGGTGCACTTCTTGCATTACGTTGGTAGACAGTCTTTGTAGCTCTATAGTAGATAGCTGTGCTAAGTCGACTTGAATGTCCCCAGTAACTGGTTCAGAAGTGTGAATTATGGTAGTGTGGGGGAGTAAAAATACGTTGCTTCTAGCGAGCGGGGTCTGGAAATGGCAGAGATGTCGCAACAGGTACCGGTACAACAGCGTTCCTACCGAACTTGGTTCGCAAATAATCCTTTCGAGTGGCAGCCCGCATGTACTCCTATTACTGCACTTAGCATCTCCCCGTCCTCTTATCAGTTCCTCCTGTGAGTTGGGATCCATAACAGAAAGACGAGTGTTATATAACATATGAATAAGTATAAAAAACTAGAATGCAGACAGCCAATGCCGCTTGATATGCGAATAAATAGCCCAACCCAATGTCCTCTAGCCATCCGCACCCCAATCGAAGCTACTTAATGGCGAGGTAGCTCGCATGTGGCACGTATCCTCAATCTGTCAAATCGTGCTTATCATAAATGGTGGTATTGATGATCTATCACCCATTTTCTGTGTTTGTAAGTGTCTTTTCACATTAACTCGGGATGAGCTGACGTTCTTCCTTCATGTCCATGGTCGTGTCCCTGCAATGTCAGAGCGTGGCTGACGTGTTGAGGGCATTTTCGTATCTCGACAGAAGGTTGACATAAGGTGATCCTGCAAGTCGATCGGGAGTCTTTTCAAAGCATTTATGCCGTTCGTGGAAGGAGCATTCTTGTGCAAGACGGCTGTGTCATACGTCCGTAGGTGATTTATTTCTCGAGATGTTCGCAGATTCTCCTGGATACACATGGTTGTAGACATGTCCGTAATCCTATGCACGCTGAGGTTAGCAGTACTCTGGTAAGTCTGGTTGGGCAAGGGTTGAGCGCACCCTTGAGTGTTGTGCGTCAGTAGGTAACCATGTCGGTCGACCGACCTTGGGGCCCATCTGGCTAAGCGAGTTTCTATGCGTAGGATCACCCTACTCCAGTACTTCCTCCAGGTAGGGGATACAGGTCCCTGCGTAGGTGTTTCATATCGGGTTAGCGGTAGTGCTTTGGACCTACATTCCGTGAAACCCTTAAGCTTCGCAGGCTTCTAAGTGTCATCTGCGCCCTCTTGGCAAGGCAAGGTTCTTTCTATGGTAGAGATGCGATGGAAGTTTCTGACAGTATGAAGGCTACGAAGCACTGAAACTTCATGCAGCCGGCTCTGCCAATTCTCCAGCTCCTCATCGGATTCAAAAAAACATTCACTATCCTTTTCCCAACAAAGCATCCCTTCATTCGTGGGGTTAACCCAATCTTCATCTTACGCAGTGATTTTATAAATATGATCTAATTCTTCCTTCGTATGGACAGGCTCGGTATACCAGGTACCCTTCGCGGGATCCAGGGGTACTATGACACACGTGCCTTCGCTTTCAAACACCATGCTTCATTTCTTGAGGTTGATAATACCTCCCATGTCCATTGCCCAATCCAATCCAAGGAGCACAGGGTAGGGGTCCACATCTTCAACTATCTCAATTACTTCAAAGTCAGCTAGGACCCTTTCCCCTGCAATTTCAACCATAACTTTTGGTAACCTACCAAGGGAATAATTTTCTGTTGATTTGCCATGCGCAACTAGATAGTGGACCATTCCAATTTGGGCTTTCCCATCCGCTTCCATGTCTGCTTGGGTAAAACATTGGCATCAGATCCAAGATCTAAGATAACTTGATCCATTTCATAGTCTCTGATGTGTGCAGTTAGCTGCATTTCTCTCCCTGTGCATTTCTTAGAGCCGTATAGTTTGTGCACATCCTTGGTCCCAGGAATTAAGGTGGGCCGAGCTACACAGGTATTCATTAAGGCCAGGAGGTTTCCTACGACTTGCGAGTTCATGAGCAGTTTCAGACATGCCTTCAAAAAGGTCTCAATTTCTTCCTCGCTCTGAGACTGCGCAGGGGCGGCTAGTAGTGCCTGTTTTTCACAAGATACCTCTTTGCTTCTTTTGGTGTCCAACCCGCTATGTGTTATGAATTTTACACTTGGATCTACTTCTCGTAGCTCGGTTTTAACCCTTTGTACATTCTGCGTAGGGGTAAACTACTTTTCCTACATTCTGGCTATTAAGATTGGGTAGTCTTCTACCTCGTGGTCCAGCTGTTTGTAGTATTTACACGATGGCCTGGTGGGATTAAGGCATTATCTGGAAAAGTGCCCTATTTCTCCACAGTTATAACAGATTAGCTGACCTCGTCCTCGGCCTGCGCTTCCTCCCCAAACTCCTCTGCCTCGGGCCGGTGGTCCTCCAATGTGTGCAGCCAGTCTTGGCGATGCAGGGTCTGATTGCACTCGATATAGGTTCCCTCGATCCATCATTAAGTCATACGCTCGAAAATTCTGCTCGTCATGTCCTACAGATCGAAAGAATCGGTACCATTGTTGTTTTAGCTCTGGGACATATGCACCCAGCCGAGGGAAATGGTTTGTATCATGTAGGCCTGCTACTCGACAATCATCACACCATAGTGCAGATCCGCTTGACCCTGGTCGCAACAGGACAAGTTCCTTACTTACCCCTGGGCGTAGCGGGCTAGGTACTCCGGCTTGCATATAATCAGTCAGTAGAGGGCACTAATCCTTTGTGTGACCAGATACTCGGCAACGTATACACCAGAGATCTGCGCAGATGTCTTTTCCTGGCTCTTTTCATAGGTTCTGTATCTCTATGTGCATAGCCCCGAGCTGTTCTTGGATATATTGTACTCCTACTGAGGTATCTTCCTAGGGAGTAGCTTCTAACTTCATAGCGGCTTCTATAGCTTTCTCCTGCGATTCAAAGGTTTGCTGATTGATTGGTGTGCGCAGGTGAGGTAACAACATGTCGATGAACCATTCCGTATGTTGTCTATCATCATACTCGAACCCTCCTTCCCTAATTTCCTTCTTTAACCGTTGATCTGCCTCCCATACTGATTCAGATGCACCTTGTTTGAAGTCCTTTACGTCTACTACTAACTGGGAATAAGACTTCGGATTGCGGAATTTTTTCTTCAGAGCATACTTAATATCCTGAATGGAGGCAGTTCCATTCTGGGATACATATCGCATATACCAATCCAGAGCTCTGTCTTCGAATGCTAAAGACAACTGTGCCCTTTTTATTGTATCACTTTCCATGTTCTGCGCAGTCCATACAGAGTCCGAAATGAACCAAAATCGATCCATGTCCTCATCTCCTACCCCTTTGAAGGTAGGCAATTTCAAATGCGCAACCATATCACTATCCAGGTACGACATTATAGGAAAATTATTACCCCTGCGTGCCCTAGGTGGTGATGTAGCAAGTTCCTTTACTAGGCTATAGGCGGCCCTTCCTCCATCAAGGTTGGTCTGATAATACTTACCACTGCGTGTCGCGCTCCCATCTGGATCCGAGGTCATTCAGTCGGTATGGCTACACAGAATGCTCTTCTCGCACAACAACTTCTTGATCAGTAACAGTAACGTCCTCAGAAACTTACCCCGGAATCATTTGAAGAATCATCACTCAGCCTCAGAGTATGATACAAACTGATCAATGGAAAATTCTGTCACAAAGCCTCCTAGCACACTATCCACCTAGTGATCCACCGTGCATGTAATAGTATTATCGGTTCTTTCTAGCTGTTCAAGCAGATTTGGAGTCCACTGAGTGACTCGCTCGTCCTTCCAGCACTTCTAGAATTCTACCAGCCAGGCCAGCCACTCCTGAAGCTAAATTGCAAAGGTTACAAAGAATATTTCGTAGCTTTTAGTAAGAACATACCTATTTTTCCACCTTTCCGCCGTTAAATTTTCACTTCAGTTTTCTTTTACTGAAAACTCCTGGATCTGCCTTTCGAACCAGTCCTCGATCTCTTTTATTTTAGGCTTCCAGAATTCTCTTGTCATTACCTGATCCCTTTCTCAGATCTCTTCCGGTACTGGTAATGGAACCATTTGTTGGCTTGAGGGGTCCTGACCCAGGTTTAGTGTGCAAGGTTTTCCAACGAACCCCTATACCACTGGCCCTTTCGGTAGTGACCCTCTTGCGCAGGTCACAGTCTCACTCGAAGTAGTATGGGTAGGTGCTGGAACCAGGTTTCCGCACCCTGAGAAAAGAAGGGTAAGGCAAGCAGGGCTGCATTCTGTTCAGATTACCTTGTCTCTGCGCAGGGTTAAATATGTATCCAATTGCATCCACGTGCACTAGATCTACAATTATATGCTTTTCATAACATCAACACAATGTTACATAACCATAATAGAACATATCTAGATCCAATTCAATACACAGACTTTCATAGCATGATATAACCAGAGCGGAATAGATCTAATCTTTCAATATACAGACCTTCATAGTGCAAAGACAGAAAATGCACAACAAAGTAATTACCGACAATTCATTCAATAGTACTCACAGATTCAGATCTAATAATCCAACATATTCACTCATTCATCAACCTTTCCTTACAATTCCCTTCCCAACCTGCGCACATAGCAGCAGGGTCCGCACACATCTAGACAAGGATTTCCGTGCACACAGCCAGTAGGAGTCCGTTCCCCAAAAACTCAAATAGATCGCTTACGAAATAGATCGCATCAATAGCTCATCAAATCCTACCTTTTACCATCTGAATTGCCTCTCTATTTATAACAATATAGCTTTAACAATCCTATGGTCTGCAACCCATGGTTTTCGGACCCCTAGTTTACCCTTTGACCCATTACAATGCGTTCGAGGCTTTGACCACCCCAAAACCCCTGCGCTATACTAAATATAATAAAAAAACAACCAAAATGGACTAGTTTCGTAGCTTTTTAGGAGACCCCGTTCCAACAATATTTGACCTTTATGACTGTAGGATGGTCTTACTTGAGGCTAATGATGTAAACACATGCTCTAAGTCACCCTTGTTCTAAGATTTTCTCAGAAGTTTATCCTCAAAGAAACCTACAACACTTTCGTAGCAAAAACTCATCTTCAAGCCTGAAATGCGCTACGAAAGTACCTAGTTCACTGATATTTTGCTCCTTATTCTTTTTTTTTTTTACCTAAAAAACACTATTAAAGCTTGTACATGCATGGTATGATAGTATTAGACATAATATGGTCCAAAAATGTGTTTCCTTACCATGTTTCATGGATTAACATCATCATCTTGTATAATCATTTTAAGACCCTATTTCTTCAATTAAATTTGTACCATATCTATCGAACCAAAATGACATGCTGAGGTGTTGTAAAACTAATACACTGGATTTAAAACCTTGTAAACCCTAGTTGAGATGGTGAGCTGTCCAATTGATGAGATGGAATCGTGATGCTTTGTCAGCCATGTGGAGTTTGACTGCTGAGATGCCCCCTTGAACAAGTGGCACAATGATATTCATGATCTTATTTGATGATTCAACCACATCTTCACTGCGATGAATGTCCATAAATATAAAAAATGTGTAACGCTGGAATAAAAACAGAGAATTAGGAATTTTCGTAGCAAATCCTGACCTGTTTACACTAAATTTGCTGCGGAAGTTGGTAAAATTGTCAAATTGATTGAAATGACCAGATTAATTTATGCATGAGATATTTTTGAGATTTTCATTTGAAATTGACACCTATCACATTAATTTTTACCTTTAAGACCCCCCACATATGTGAAAATTTTGAAAATTGTAAATTCAAAAGACCTTATTCAACCCTAAGTGACTCAACCTAATTAACTTAAGACCAACCTAACTATTATCATGGATAACCGTGGCTCCTATGGAGATGTTGTGCCTCTGTGGTGAAACAAAGAACTTGTAGACCACGTGCCTGTTCATTGGTAAGTTTCCAACTCGAAGACTGCAACTTGAAAACTGACTTCTGCTCTGAAAACCAAACTGCCATTTAAACTGAAACTATACAAAATGATAATCACAACTACGATTCAAAACCATGCTGAAATCTGAAGATACTACTGCTGAAAAGAATATTTTCAAACCTATGAGCTTATTTATGTACATACCAATCTAACCTAAGCTAAAAATCAAATGTTTTATTCAAGCAATATGAAACCTCCAGTATAGCGAGTCAAAGAGTTGATGCAATACCTGGGCATCTTGATTATGCTTGAACATAATTAGAAATGGATCATCTATTGGAAACTCAGAATGAAAATTGAATCCATAACCTGAAGTTATAAATGAAAGAAACTCCACCTTCACTGATGACTGAAATAAACTTACCAAAGGATCTTGATAATCATGAAAAATATTCTCTTCTTGATGAGTAATACCATGAGTGCTGAATTCATTCATAATTGATGGCTTATTTTGTCCTACGTCTTCAATTCCAAGAACATCATCAAATAAAAATGCAACAATAGATTTGTCTTCCCTTTCATGTAAATCAACAAAACCATCCATGCATCCTTGAACATCTTCAAACGTGACATTCATATTGCGTGTATCAAAACTAATCTCTTGCTTATCAAACAAATCAGATATAATCTTTGGTAGTTTTGCTTGAGGACCGCCATCTTGATTCTGAACACTAACAACTCTTATACAAACAAATTTATGCATATCATCCATGTAATTTTGATGATCCTAAAATAGAATAGGTAAAAAATGTATATTCAGCTCTTCATGTGGCTCGGGTTTACCTAAAAGTGAACTTTCATCACATATTACCTCACCGTTCAAAGTTTTTATGCATGTATTTTCAACAACCTGATCTTGAGGAGTTTCTTCTTGACATAAAATCTCAGAAAATGAATGGGCTGAAAAACAATTTGAATGATTTGGTTCATATGTTTGACTGCATATAGATTGACAAGGCTGCAAATCCTCATAAATTTCACGTAATATCACTTGAATATCAAATTTCTCATCTATTTCATCTTCAAGCAAAGAAGATACATCTACTTGTTGGAAAATTTCTTGATCATCATGACAACGAGCTTGTGAAGAAAATTCATAAAGTACCTCTAATATCTCCTCATCATCCATACATTCTACATCATCATCAATACTTCTAATATATTGAATGAAACCTTTCTAAAGATTACAATAGTCTTGAAACAATGGTGATGCAGAATGACACTTCCCATAATGTCCCAAATATATTCTATGGAAATATTTAAGATAACACAAGATTCCTAATTTCAACCCTTCATACCATACTCTACCTTTGTTTTCTAGGGTAGCCATAAAAATCTTCATCAGAAAATCTTTAGGAAGCTCAATCCTCAATCTACATACATGTATTGGAATTTAGCCAAAGGTAGACCAACATCATATTTGTTTTCATCTTTGAACATGGGAAGATGGGTTGACCAGTAAACAGAAGGCATATGATTTAGAAAACCATAGTTGTGATATCAATCCATAGGAGCATACCTGGGATTTATTCTTGAAGTAGAACTCATATTGGAACTTCTTCAAGCTACTGATATTCAAGTAGTGGAGTCACCATGAAACTTTGATATTTTTTATCCTTTGAGATTGGAGTCGCTGGGGTAATATCACAACCTTCAAAATAAAATTATGATTTCCTATTACCCTCATGAATCAACATGAAGAGACTCAAAGAAAATCCAGGAAATGGAGCTTTTCGCCTCCCGACAGATGCACCAAAATGTTATCGCTAAGCTGGCACCAATTGGGCTATTCAATGGTCAACCTAATGCAACAATTTCAAGCCACTTTGGATTGGAAGTTATCCCTTCTAGTCAAAGAGGAATCTCTCAAAGAAAAATAAATGAATACTAAAGGTAAGATCTCTATTTAATATGGCTAAATATTTACGTATTTTAAGTGATTTTGCAGCTGGAAGATGTATGAAAGGCTACCATTTTTCATGGAGTGAGCTACGGGACTTCAATCACAAGCAAATGTGGTTCATTGAAGATGAGGCAATTAAGCTTAAAAAATAAGTTTTTATAGCAAAAACATAATACATGAAGGAAATTGGAGAATAATACTTTGAATTCCAAGTATTCATGAAACTATGAAGCTGATGATAATATGAGAAATGGAAGAAACACAAACACATAAGCTCAAAAGAAATCTAAAGTATACAAGATAATCACTACAACTATATATTAGCTTGATAAAAATAAGTTACATAATAGCCCTCTCACTACATCAATAACAAAATAAAACTCAAAAACTCCCTCATTTACAGAGTGAGGTCTCATACATGGCCTGCCACCTGGGCCAACCTCGAATTCCTACTTAAGAGACCTATTCCTAATAGAATTACATCACGTAGAGACTTCCTAGGGATATCTGATTGGCAGAGTTTGAATACAAAAAGGACTCTTATTTCATTAAATAGATCAAAAAATTATTTTAATAACCCCTATCAAATGAAACCAACTGATATTCTGAATGTTTTGGACTGCTGATGTGTCATCATGCCACGTGGATGATGAGCTGGACCTCCACCAAGTCGAATTTTAAAATTTCTACACAAATTTGGCAAGTAAAAATTCTGAAAAATAGGCCTCAAAGATGATTGCATATTTTCCAAACCCTGATGGCTGTGAAAATGATGAGAGAGGTTTTTTTATATGGGCTCATGATGAAGAAAAACTTCCTTCATATTTCTAAAATTCCTTTTCATTTGGTCATAAAGTGAGCTTGAAGTTGACTATTAAAACACTCATGTACATGAACTTTCATAGTGCACTTTCGTAGCAAACTCCAAAATCCACGTATTGCATAATATTTGAACTTTATGACTGTTAGAGGGTCTTACTTGAGGCTAATGAGGTAAAAAAATGCACTAATTCACCCTTGTTCTAAGGTTTTTTTTAGAAGTTTTTCCTCAAATAAACCTACAACACTTTCGTAGCAAAAACTCATCTTTAAGCCTGAAATGCGCTACGAAAGTACCTAGTTAACTGATATTTTGCTCCTTTTTTTTCACCTCCAAAACACTATTAAAGCCTGTACATTCTTGGTATGATAGTATTAGACAAGATATAGTCCAAAAATGTGTTTCCTTACCATGTTTCACGGAGTAACATCATCATCTTGCATAATCATTTTAAGACCCTTTTTCTTGAATTCAACTTGTACCATCGTTATCGAACCAAATTGACATGCTGAGTTGTTGGTCAACTGATACACTGGATTTAAGACCTTGTAAACATTAGTTGATATGGTGATATATCCAATCGATGAGATGGAATCATGATGAGCTGTCAGCCATGTCAGCCATGTGGAGTTTGACTGCTGAGCTTCCCCCTTGATCAAGTGGCACAATGATATTCATGATATTATTTGATGTTTAAACCACCTCTTCACTGCGTTGAATGTCAAAAAATATCAAAAAATCATAACTCTGGAATAAAAACAAAGTATTAGAAACTTTAGTAGCAAATCAATACCTTCTTACACTTAATTTGCTGCGGAAGTTGGTAAAAGTGTGAAATTTACTGAAATGACCAGATTAACTTATGCATGAGATATTTTTGAGATTTTTGTTTGACATTGAGACCTATCACATTAATGATGACCTTTAAGACACCCCACATATGTGAAATTTTTGAAAATTATAAATTCAAAAGGCCCTATTCAACCCTAAGTGACTCAACCTAATTAACTTAAGACCAACCTAGCTGTTATCATGGATAACAAATTCCTTCTTTGTAGTGAATAGAAGATTCCATGCTTCCTTGATGCCTTTCTTGAGATAGCTTGCTACCTCTTAAAACTTCTTGATGAAATTCTTCAATGTAGAGGAGATCTTCATAATTCCCTTAGTGAACCTTAGCTCTGATACCATGTTGAGAAATCTATATGATTATAATTATTTATCTTTACTTGATAACTGCTTGTGATGTATTTTTACTTATTAGCTTTGTTCCTTATTATTTGTGTGAATCATCAAAAAAATACAAAACAAGAAGAACAAGAATATAGAATATAGGTTGCAAGCCAGGGCCAAAACCTCTCCTCTTGAGAGGAAAACCCACAAATCTCCTTTTCCTTACAGATTCTTCAATTGATGAATTCCAAGATCTTTTGACTGAGACCAATACCCTCCAAGACCAAGATCAACCTCTTCGGATGATGTGCTAACCTTGATCCATTAAAATTCTGTCAAATCTCTTCCAGTAGCACCTTTTCGAACTTCTATTGTAAGATTCTCAGCCTCCACTGCAGATCTGAAATTTCAGCCTCCTTACAGTTGCTTCTGCCACCCGTGTGAACTTATATGTTCCTTCTGAGCCTTCCTTTTACCTTCAATTTCCTTTCTTTGACTTCTGGTGCTTGAGGATGACCCTTGGAAACCTTCGCTTGACCTCCTAGCCTTCTTTTCTCCAAGATCAAACTTGTATATATAAACCCTAGATTTGTTGCAGAAACCCTAGTACTCCTTAGCACGTGTGAGAGAAAAATAGCCTAAACAAAAGTCTCCTTTGTCCTTTTCCTTCTTTGCTGCCTTCTTCTTCCTCTTCCTTTGCTAGAATTAATGGTGAGTGAATGTGTCTTAAGGAGAATGAATTATATTCTATATATAGGCTCTTCAAGGTGGAAACAACTCTTTCTTTAAGGTCGACTTGCTAGCTGCCAAGTCGACTTGGTCAAGAATGGTATTCTGACACTTTTAAAGACAAAAATAATTTTCTTTATAAGATAAAATGTTTCTGATTGGTACTTCAACATATAAAAATGAATCTTTTGACTTCTTGACCTAGTACAAACCATATAAGCACTCAATGGGTGCTTGAACTATAAAATAAAATACATCGAGCATGAAAATCATGTTCCAATAATAATAATAATAATTTTTATTTCATTTTACAATTTACAAGAAGATAAAGTACATTTCATACTTATGAAGATGAAACCTAGTTACACATTTTTCAATAGCCCTTGCACTGTGCCCCTGATCCTCAAAGTAAGGTACTTCAACACTCCCCAAAGTGAAGTGATAATCCCTAATGTAGGCAAGGAAGGAGCTCCTCCTAGTGGGGGTGGTGGATCTCCACCTCCTCCTGTGACCTATGGCTCATCATCAACAATGCCTATCTCCTGCTCTGTCACCTGTGGCTCATCATCACCAACGCCTATCTCCTGCTCTGTCACCTGTGGCTCATCATCACCAATGCCTATCTCCTAATCTACATCATGCTCTAAATCACTATCAGAAAACACCTATATGAAGTGTGCCTTGCCCTTGGTACACTTCTGCCTTGGTGCCCATGCCTCTTGGGAAGTGAATCACAACTTCCTCCTATGGAGGTCCCTATGGGCATCATCATCCAACAACCCTAACCTCTGAATATCTCACTGTGGCTAAGGCTTAGTGTCTCAGCTCCTCTGCTGGAACATGGGTCTGGTGGGTACCTGAGCTCTGGTCCTAGGAAGTGCATATTATAGATCTTGAGTTCTTCCTACTGCATCCTGCAAAGTGGTGGTCTTATTGGACTTCACCAAGACCCTTAGTAATTCTTCTAATGCATCCAAAAATAGAAAAACCCTTCTGGCCTCCGAAAATATGGAACCATCACTGATAACCTTAAAACTTAGAGATATAGGCCTCAACACTTCCAGTCTGCTTGAGCCGTGTTAGCTCTCTGAAATGCAGCTTTGGGTCTCTCCTCTCAAAATGATCCAGAACCCTCTGTGTAATCTCCTCATAGGTAGTGATACTTGTGTGTCCCAAAGTGGTCAACCCATGAAACCACCAATCATGCACTTCTCCCTCCAAGTGAAAAGTGGAAATATTGATTACCTCCATCTCTGTAATCTGGTTACGCTGTAAATAAAAATCCAATTTCTCAACCCATGCCAAGGCTTAGCTCTTAGGAGAGCCATCAAAATTTGGAAGGAAGAGCCTTCCCACCGTGCGTTGTAAATCAGTGACATGAGTGTATGCCCCTCCACTCGACCCCTTGTTCTTGTTGTTTCCATTCAACTGGAAAAAATATTTGAAGGTAATGGCTTCTCTAAAATCGGGCCCATATGACTAATAATCCAAAAAGTAATTCCCCATGGGCATATCCTCCTACGCTTGATGCCCTCCAACACTGGAAACTAGAAACATGGGGATAGTCAACTTGGGTAGTGCACTATAAATATGAGGCATGTTATGTGGATTGGTGGCCTAATGGTGCGAGGTACCCAAACCTCCTCCGAAATGGATGTCTCCCTAACCGCCCTTACCCTTATTATTACTGCTATTTTTTTGTCACAACTCATCAATGCCCCAAGACAAGTCGTGGATAACCTTCAAGAGGATTTGGGAAAATTCCTCCTCTTTCCTCTCTTTGTCATTATGATTATCGCCAATGTCTGGCTCCTTAACCTCCTTCTCAAGGGTTTATGGATCAGGGGTAATCTGTAGCTGCCTTCCCTTGCTACTATAACTCTGCCTCGTGTATGTGATATTTTTCCTATCCTCTGGTGTCATAGACTAAAGGTTTTTCCCATAGGCTAAGCCAAGGCTACGAGCTCTGATGCCACTGTAATATTCCTAATAGAAATATTAAGTGATAACAACTATAAAATGATCACATGTAACCAAAAAATAAAAACACAATGGGAATATCAACACACCCATGATTTACTCCAAAGAAGCTGAAAATTTTTATTATATGTAATGGTAGGAGTATAATGTGTATGAACAAGTGCACCTGGGCTTGCCAAAGGAAATATAGACAAACCCCAAGTGAGAAGAAAAGGTGCCCAAATGATGGAAAGTGACTCCTCCTCTATGTTTTATGCTGCCCTGGAAATTTGCACTGCTGTCTGGAAATAAATCCTTGTTTGAGGCCCCTAAACTGCTCATAAAATTATGCCAAATTAATCTTGACCTCTCCTCAATAAACTAAGAAAGAACCATAAAGGGTTGGGTCTAACTCTAACCATCGAAATTTTCCCCAATTTCCACGTGCTCTTCCAGCTGTTGGGTAATTCGACCTACTTGGAAATATCACCTCTCATCCCCTGCAAAATGATGATAACAACTAGCAAAAACTTCCTCTAGTTGCCCCCACAAATCCCAAATATAATCAATCCAAACGTGCATCCCCCAAACTCCCAGGTGTAGCCCAAAATTAGCCTTTTCATAAGCATACACAACTCCTAAGATTGCGAAGATGCTAAAAAAAAAAATCCACAGAAATATGCCCCACTAGCACCGGAAATCTTCAGCAAAAAGTAGCCCAATGCTCTCTCGGAAAGCCCAACAAATACGCTGCTCAAAACCCAACTCTCCTAGGAAATGCGTACTCCCCTGAATACACCCATTCTGTTGTAGTAATCCCACAAATTTTCTAGAAAAACCATTGGAAAAACTCCCCCAAGTAGTCTATAAATCCTCCTTGGTCTGGCACTCGAATTCCACCGAAGGTAGATTGAGATTCTCGAATGAAAATATCGTGCGCTAAACAACACTTGCAGAATTGGCTCAACAACTCAAGCATGCTATGTGAGTGTAAATTTCAATGGTTCAAAAGCCCGAAAATGATGTATATCTCCCCTATTTATCTTTGAGCACCCCCTTAACCATCTGGGCTCCATGCATCAACCCCAGCTTGTCTTTCTCCCTCCAAAAGCGCGAGTTTCAAGGGGTGCGTATTCCCCTTCTGGGGTGGCCCCCACCATCCACTATTACTTTGATTTCCCTATTTCTCCTATGTTGGGACACTCCTTATAAATTTTAATCAAGTGGGGTCCTCCTAACCCACTTCTGCAAAGTTAAGTACACAAAACATAAAAAATGACACGACTTAGACAAAATTGCAAAACTAGTGTAGCTGCTTAATACTAAATCTGTGGTATCATTTTAAACTTTTACCAGGCTATAATATCATGGTTGTAGTGTATGATCAATAGAATATGATGCACGCATGTTGAACGTGGCCTATGGATAATACGTTTGCGCTTTGGGAACTAGCATCATTCTCGGGTTTTCACCATTACCATTGGCATATACCTCCTATTGTAGTGTTATTGCATTGATAAATGATATGATAAATTAATACTTTAGTGCTTAATTTCATGTAGAAATTAGGTTTTCATGATGAGTGATGGTGAGACTTTATGAGTTTTCTCAAATCCCCACAACAACCTTAGTCGCATCGCTTGATCTTATTCTGGCATGACATATGATCACATTCTTAAAGCCCTCTTGATTTCATAATCCTTTGCCAGAGACCTTTGAATAGAGAAATCTAGCCTTTGGTTTTTATTTTTATTGCACTGGATATTAGTGCATTGGTTGTCATGCATATATTTACAATTATTTAGCAGTACATTGTGACACTCAACTCGTTCCCCCATTCTCTAGCATTGGCGCAACAAGTATCATTCAAAGTGGCCAACGTAGGGTTTCCCTAAGACCAACCATAGAATTGATTACATTATTTCCATTTGGATTGTTTTACAAGTTCACATAACTTTTAAAACATTGTGATAGCCTCTCATACGTGTAGATATATTGCAGTTTTAGGCTTTTCCCTAGTAGGGACCATTTATCAACACTTACCCTTTTCTCTTGAGTAGTATTACAGTTTCTTTCGCTACCATGAGAATTCGATAAGTGAGGTCTTCTTTCCATGTTTCGAGAGGTTGATCCTATGGCCCTTTTAAATCAATGGGTTTCTTCGAGTCATGAATATTACGCCACGTGTACCATCCTTTTATGGTTTTTCAAAATGGTGTAACTTATGCATTTGTAAAACCTAAAAATATCACCCCGCATGCCAAAAATAATTTAAAATAATATCACATATATTTTACAATATTCCAACCTATGATAGAGATTATAGATGGATAAAGGAAATTTGATACAATATGTAAGTGAGGGCCTTACATGTGCAACTTATTTAACATTGAATCATGCAAACTATTCTAATGATGCAATATAGTTTTTTTCATGACACCACCATTATGCCACTCAAAATTGCCATGAAAATCTCACTAGGAGATGAGAACCAGGGAAAAAAGGGATACTAAATTCATGCTCCCAGGTCACAGAGCATGCCATGGGATATAGGGTTTCAAAATTGGATTGTTAAAGAAACAACTTCCCAAGCCTTAATTCATCTAGAGGAATAGGAACCCTGACAGATGAATGCAATTATAGGTAACATGCATGATGAAGACGAGTACATAAATAGGTTTGAATGGTAATTGGGTTATTGGAGAGTTTGACTAATCCAAGAGCATAAGCATAACATTTGAGACCTAGGAAAGAAGAGGGGGACCAAAAATTTTGGTGATGGGAGGATTTTTAGGGTGGTGTTGTAGCGGCTACAATAGGGCCTTACTTTACCAACATGCTTCCTTGAATTTTCTTGCAATGGCTCTTGCTTGCTTCAAGAGGACTCAAACTCCTTACCTTACCTTCATGGCTACCTCATTTGATAATGCTTGTTAATTTACCTTTAATTGACCTTAATTTGGTTCATTTAGCCCTAGGGGACTCATTTTCTCACTAATTGCTTCAACATATAGCCTGGAAGAACCTTTTTTGCCTTATTTGATGAGTTCAACTTGCTAGTCTTGCTTCAAATGTTAACTACATTCTTGATTAGAATGATATTGGCCCTTTATTGGAGTAAATCACACTTGATGCGTGATAATTATCCCTTGGGGGCTCCAAATTTTCACACTAAGCTCCAACGTTTCAAAATTAGCCTCATTCTTCCTTTAATCCATCAAAATATCTCCAAAGAGAATGATGTCATGGCACACGCGTGATACAAGTGCTTGGAGATGGCATATTGGCTAGAGTGTTGGGCTTATTTGGCTTGTACAATTCATTTGATTGCCACATATTTTTTGTCGACATAGGGTCTATATTATTTTGAATATACAATGGTGACAATATTTGGAATTGACGATTGCTTATGATATATCTTTCCGCTTTGAAGTATCATTACAGATAAATCTATTGTTTTTCATACTATTTTATTTCTATGTAGAATTTTTTTATGGTTTTCTTTGCTCTAATATAGTGAAAATAATTTAGATGTGGTTCATAGAGGTTGAAAGTATACTATGACAAAATGTGTATAAATGTGTTGCTAATAGGTGAACTCAAACACTGTTTGCGTTGCACCACAAGTCTTTTAAAGGCTCGGGCTGAGTTGATGATTTGATTTCCTATTGGGAATATTACATGAAATGATTGTTTTGATATTGGTCATCGATTACTCTTTGCAGCTTTTGATCGATGATTATTCAGTGGCTTTTGTACTAGAGTGTTCAAGCTTGTCAAATGACATCGCTTCTTTGAAATTACAAATCTGTTTTCCTAAATACATTGGCTTATGCATTGAATGGTATCAATTTATGATGTTTGGAATATAATATATGTAATGATTAACAAGGATATAAGGTTATATATTTATGAATGAAATTTTGAGTACATGTGTTGATTCCAACTTTTCTTATCTATTTATTCTATTCTAAACTACTGCTCATGTAACAATGGCACACTTGTTAGCTTTTTACTATCACAAAACATATGATCACTTTGAACTTGATGATGATTAATGGTGTAGAAATAATGTCATAAGAATCCATTTCCTGATCCATTGTGCCACTGGGTTTGATTTTTGTTGATGCAAATTGAAAACTTATGGATTATTTTTTGGGAAGGGATTACTTTCCATTTTCCAAGCATTCATATTTGAATAAGAACTATTTATCTAAGTTAAATCATTAAATTTTGTTCACAATTGGCATTTTTAACTATCATTCACACACTCTTAAAGCTTTCCCTTTCCCTTTATTGTGGGTAGCAATCAAGTTTCCATGGTTAAACCAAGTCATAGAACTCACCTTTATATTTTTACTATTTTGATCTACCATTCACACATTCTTAAATATTTCCCTTTACCTTGAGAGTGGGTGGTAATCAAGTTGCCTTAAATCAAATCATATAACTTGCCTTCATACTTGATGACTTTTACTTGGCTTAACCCTTATGAAAAATATCCTTAGGTTAGGAGTTTTGTTCCTTAGCCTTAAGAGTGAGAAGCAAGGCCACCGAGGTGATTGTTTCCGCAAAATCTATCAACCTAGTGCAAATCCTCATTAGGAAATGTAGGTCTTATGGAAACAAAGAGATTAGACACCACTATCACCTAAGTGGCCTCTCTCATGCTATTTTGTGGTTTAATGTTATCCCCACAAGGGAGACTTCCATAGAAAGAATTAGAGGTTATATGACCGAGAGTTTCTAAGCCTATTGGCTCTCTAAATATTGCAAATAAAAATCACCTAGAGAGATCTTCAATAAAGGAATGCTCAAGGGTGATATGATTTTAATGGTTATGGAAAGGTGTACCAACAAATCCTTGAAGGACAGAATAAAATTTACAAATTTTCAAATACACTCTCCACCAACCCCAATAAACTAAATGAATCTTGTTAGAAGTTAGGGCTTTAATGATATAAAAATTTACAACATGCAATCGTTTATAATAGTAAGAAAATAACCTATAAAGTATGATATCAAAAAAGGCCTTAGGATATCCAAGAAGGTAAGCAAGGGAGAGATAAACAAGTAATTTTTAATGGTTGAAAATTCAAAAACAACAACAAATACTAAGATGTCAACCCTATTTTTAGTGGTAAAATATGCAATAAAATATATCTTGTTAAGCATGAATGAATGCGAACCTTACCTAAACAAAAACAACATATAGGTGAAAAAATAATATTATATGCAGATTTAGACCAAACCCTAACCCAAATTACCATAAAATAAAATAAGAAGAAAATTCAAGGTTATTGACACACCAAGACTAGTGCCTTTAGTCAATTGGGAAATTGAGTGAATTATGTGAGGTCGAGATAGGAGGACCTTGGATAGAGAGGGCAGAAGAAAATTCACTTCATTTTAGAAACCGTAGTGGCTTTATTCTTAGTATATTTAAGGTCAAAGCATGCAAGAAAACAAGTTCCTTTGATGGATTATTAATGACAAATTTTGCATAAACACATAGAAATAAGAGTTTACAAAAAATAGTGCATTTTTTATAATGCAATACAATAAACCCTAATTTAAAAATTTTCATGAAAAATGGAAGAAAAATAGCATTAAACCTACACTATTCAAGCAACAATCGCTTTAGCAATCAATAATAAAGGCTTTCCATGCAAAACATATCCTCGCAAAGATAATTCACATTCTATTTAGCCATTGCATCCAAGATAAACATAAAAAACACTAGTGCACACTCATTCAAAAGAAGAATGATGAGTGTGTATGACAATGATCCAAAGGAAATTGACTTGCCTCTATTTATATGAGGGTAACCAAGTCATTTTTTGTTAATTTACAATCAAAACCCCTAAAAGTTTTCTCAAAGCATTTCAACAAGGCTAATAGGTCATAATTCGACCTAAAAACAACTTTTCAAAATGATAGTTCATAAATTCCATAAATTCTCCACATGCGTGGTAGAATTATCTCTCCAACACGACATCATTCTCCATAAATGAGCATATTGTTAATTTTAGGCAACTAGGTCCAAACTCCATGTTGTACTGCACAATTGAAGATGCCAATATTTTTACTAGATTCCTCTTTCGGAGAGGTGCAAGATTGATCTAAAGATAATCTTGATCATATGAGCAGGACATTTATTTTTAATTTATTCCACTTATGTGCAAGGTCGGCGAGAATTGTAATGTAGGCTTGGAGCCCCAACATATGTGTCACACACCCTCACAGATGGATAGATATTGGAAAAACTTGGAGGTCATTTTAACCATCACTCATCACACACTTATCTCTTGTGTCTGATTGGTTCGATCATCCTTTGGAGGCTTCTCTTGTCTCACATGTGGGAAAAAAACAGCTAGGGTTTCAGATCTAATCTAGGATTTTTAGCAGCTTTGACTAGCATTGACTTTGGTCAACACTTGGTCCATTTAACTCAAACTCTCCCAAAATTCTAATATCTGTATTCCCCACAAAAACCGAGGTTGGACGTTGACCTTTGACCTTGTTGCATTGAATTTCTGTTGCTACTGTTATGCGTTGAACGTTGACTGGAAAATGTTGACTTTCGTTGACTTTGGGTTGACTATTGTATAGATGTCTTGAGGGTTGTGTGACACTTTTGGTTGGCTGACCATGAGGAGACTTTGCTGGTTGAAGTATCCCGTTGACCGCCGTAATGCACCACAACACATAATTTGCTGATTAAGTTAAAGTGTATTTTTGGCTTGTCTTTCGTCGATCTATTGGTATGTTCTATCAGCATTTTACTTTCATGTTTATGTGGTTTCTATTTGGTATCGGGTTTAAAGTAAAGTTGCATCAAACATAGAAAATATACGGAATTTACATGGTATCAGAGCTAAGGTGAAGACAATGCCCAAGTCTGTGTTGAGAGAAATCACCAGAGAAGTAGTATTTTTCAAGGACTCATGGGTACCTCAAATTATAATGGCTTCAAAACTAATGATAAGCTAACTAGCAAGTATGAATATCATGCTTGGAAGATGTCTTTGGACTTGGTCTTGGAAGATCAAGAGGTCATGGACTATGTGCAAGGTAAAATCCAAGAGCTTCCATCATCTGCACCTATTGCCACAAAGACGAAGTATAGAAAAGGAGAAATCAAAGCTAAGATGATCATTCGAGATTCCATCCATAAAATTATGGTTGCCTACATCTCTGAGTTGGGCACATATAAGGATATGTATAATAAGTTTGTCAATATGTTCAGGGCTAGCAATGCAAATCAATTTCTTTTTTTTAAGAACCAATTGAAGAATGTCAAGAAAGGCAAGGATGAATCTGTTCAATCTTATTTTTTGAAGTTGAATGAAATCAGGAATAACCTTCTTCCCATTGGGGAAACAATAACTGATCTAGAAATGGTTGTCACCACACTTGGAGGTATCCCCTCTTAATGGCATGTATTCATTACTACCATTCTAAATAATAATGTGATTGCTGATTTTGATGAAGTATTGTCAAAAAAGCACTCAAGAGGAAACAATAATGATGGAATACGAAAATGAAAGTAATGCTTCCTTCACTGATCCAAGGAACCATGAAAGAGCAGGGGCCCGAGAAATGAAAGGAATATGTTACACATGTATCAAGCTTGGCCACTATGTTGGAGAATGCCCTAATAGAAGGGATTATCATAGGGATGATGTCAACAACAACCAGAGGAATGGAAATCAAAGGAACTGATGCAAGAGCATTAGCTCGGGAAAATACCTTGTATATTTATGAAACCTAGGGGTCTCATGGTTTTGAGAAATTATTAATTTCATGTAAATATTAATATTATTTTTGAGTGATTAATTATATTTTTATTTAATTATTTGTGAAAATTTGTAAATGTTTCCAAACAACTGGAAAACATGAGAGAAATTAGATGAGAGATATCTAAGAGATAATTAGGAAGCCTAAGATGGATTTAGTTGCAAGGTTTTAGGGATAGAGATCTAGACTTTAGGGGTGTTGAGATATTTGGGGATTTGTTGAGATATTAAAGGGATTGAACTCAAATTAGATCATTTTGAATTTGTATAAATTGATATGCCTCAAAGGAAAAATAGAGCAGGTAGAATAGAATAGAGAGGAGAGGTGAGGCTTGGATAGCCAAAGTTTATAAGCCTCCGGCAATTGGAAGGCCATTAATGTTGAATATCTGGCAAAGACAAATTTTGTAATTATTTTCATTATTAATGTGAAAAGTGTTTTCAGAATTGTGTGTTTCGATTTATTGAGTAGGTGTATGTTTTCTGTAATTGGGGTTGTATTGAGAATGCATTCTAACACCGAACTGGAAGTAATAACGAAATAAATGTTGACACAATTGCTGGAACTGATTGTAAGTGGAATCATGGAAAGGCGCAAGTTCTATATGGAACAGAGTTTTTGCAAACAATAGTTGATAATTAATAGTGAGCCTTTAAGGTCAGCACTGAAATCGACCTTCAGATATTGGATATCTGGTATAACAGTTGGAAGACCGAAGATTTAATTAATAGAGATTAAAAATCTGTTTGTCAGAATGTTAAAATCGATTAGTTTGATTTTGAATCTGAATGGTTTGTTGAGGCGGTGAAATCTTATGGTGTAACAACATGAAAGGCGCAGACTTTTTAAAGAAAACTTAGTCCATTATGTATCAATTTTTAAAGCCAAGTTAGTAAGAACGCAACTTTCAGGATGAATGCAGCTTTCAGGATTGAGTGGTATGCAATCGAATAGAAATCGATTGGGAAGTTTTAAAATTGTATAAGTCTGCTTGATAAAATCTGTTTATAATGCCAGATCGAATTGTGGACCGATTCCATGTTTTATTGTATGGGGATGGATTTTTATTAGCGTTGAAAGTTTTGTATTGAGTGAAAATTGCAGGTGGAGTGTGAATGAAACCAACCTGTTGAGTGGCAGAGGCGTTAAGTCAAAACGATGGAAATGGAAAAGCGCGTGAGGGAGATCTGACTTGGCAATTATTTATATTTGTTAGTGAAGGTAAAATCATGAGTGGAATTTGCGTTGTGAATCTGTAGGTGCACATTGCTGATACAATTCATTAAAACCGCATTGTATAATTGAATGCATGAAGGCACAGTCCATAAATTGATACAGATCAAACAGATTAAGGTATGGTGGCGCTTGCATGAAGTTTCATATAAAACTTCATTGATGTTGTGATGCATGAAATCGATGTGCAGTGGTATGAATTGCCAGCGTGAGCCTATCAAAAGTTGTTGGAATGCAGCGTTAAAATGCAGATTGAAATCCGACTTCAAGCAATCAGAAGTCGTAGTAAAACCGAGTGCAGGACGGAGAAAATTGGTGGTGGAATCCTGAAGTTTTGTGGATATTGACATGGTATGTATATCTTGTGAACTTTGGAAAGTTATGACATGCAGTTGAAGGGGCATAGAACTGCATTACAACTCATGGGATTGGGTTAAAATGTTAAATGAAATTAAAACTTCGTGAGCCAGTTTGATGTTTTGAGATTTAAACCAAATGTAATATGTTTGATGTCAATTGGCAAACATATGAGAATTGAGCGCATGACTAAATGAGAGTTTAAATAAATGGGTTTTAATTAAAGTCTTTTCTTAATAATTTTGAAAGAATATATGTGTTGAATGATTTGAACTCCATGTTTGAAGAGCTTCTGCAATTGAGGTGTGTGAAATTTCTAGAATGAAGTCTTATTTTTCAGAGATTTGGAGAAAAATTTATATATGCATAGTCTTGGAGCGAGATTCTGGCTTTGCAGGGTTAACTTGCATCATTTTGGTATCAGAGCTGGAATAGCTCTGTGTGAAGATTTAAGTTTTGAAGATTCAAGTTTTTTTTATTGAGTTAATTGCATGCGATGAATGAATATCTGGTTTTGAAGCTAATGAAGATTGCAGCACAGATATGCTAGTGCAGTTGAAGAAGTGAAATCGAGATCAACAGGATCTTGAAAGGTGAGTTTGCAGTTGATATTTAACTCTGGTTTGAAGACTGTTTGCAGAATTTGGTTGCAGGCATAGTGAAGAAATCTCAGCAGGAAGAAGCAGATCACCGCTGGAGTGCAGTGATGAAGGAGTCCAGCAGGGGATTCTAGGTGAATGTGGCAGAACCTGAAGATTCAACAGAGGTTGAATGAAGTTGCAGATGAGAGAATCCTGAAGGAGTAGTGGAGAAATGCTCGAAAGGTTCTAACAAAGGACTAGTGATTACCGAAAGACCAGATCCGGAGGAAGGGATTGGTGAGGTAAGTGGCAGCAGAAGAGTTTACTGTTGCAGAGGCTTGGTGCAACTCATGGGTGTGAAACTCATGGCGAAGGAGATGATTACTGAAATTCATAAAGGAGAGAGCAGAGGTTCAGAAAGAGGCCACAGTAGAATGAGGGAGAAAGATGCCAAGGAAAATGGCATATTGAAGTAGTGGACTAATGAAGAGTATGAGAAAGAGAAATTTGAGATCGCGATTCATCTCGAGTTATTGAAGGAATTTTTACAGGAAAATGTGAGAAACCAGAGACGTGGTTGGACCATGAGAAAGACAGTGAAGTGGCAGAAACTACAATAGAAAAGAGATCGACAGATAAACATGCAGTTAACAGAAGAGCTGAGGAAGCTCGAGCAGATGATGGATATACAGTTGAGACATGAAGAACTCAGGCAACTGAGTTGAAATTAGAGGTTTCCATTGGTGAAACAGAAGAGGATATCATTGATGATTTCCTGAACTATTGGGCAGATCCAGATCAGCTGGAAAATGTAGAACCGTGTATTTTTGTAGCTGACAATTGTCATGTGATTACAGGTTTTACAGAGGAGGATGCGCAATCTTGTGAAGCTATCATAAGTATGGAAAAGAATATTTCAGGAGATAAATACTCTGAAGAAGAAAGCAGTGATGTGTTTGTACTTGAAGCTGTTACAGTACAAGAAGAAGTTCATGTGAATGAAGAAGAGGATCAGCTTGAAGAGCTAGTATATAAACCAACAGTTGAGACTGTTGAAACTTTTAGTTTTCAAAATGACAAGTTGTGCATGCATGCAGGGACTGTAAGTGATGGTGATATGCTTCAACAATGCCACAGAGAAATTGCATTGTTGGAATATTTGTTGGCGAATTCATAGTATGACAGAGAGATGACAGAAGAAAGAGTTCAGTACAGTGAACGAGAGAAGAAATACATCCTGGAGACAGAACTGGTTGATAGTCTTGAGAATTCTTCAGAGAATTCTTTGACAAGTTTGGATCAGCATACTGATGTGCTAATAATGGAGGAAAACTTAGAATAGCATACTGAGGTGCTGGAAGAGGGAAGTAAGGCATTGATGCCTTATGATTTTTGTTTTAACAAGTGTTTTGTGAATGCAGGTATTGTTGCAGGTGATGGAAAACATTTGACTCAGTTGAGCAGTCAAATGAAGGAGAAAGACGAGAATTTTGTGGAAATTTCTAATCCATGGGATGAGGATGTTATGTTGCTGGAAATGATGTTGAATAGTCGAAATTCAATGCAGGGAGAATCTCAATTGGAGTACACAATGTACCAGTCCAGTAAGTTGCTGATAGAAGAAAGCATAGAAGAAGTTTTCTGTTTCAGAAAACAAGAGGGTATGGATGATTTGGAGGCAGTAAGAACAAAAGAAAACATAGAAGTAAGAACGGAAACAAGCATAGGAGTAAGAACTGAGCAAGCCGTCTTAGCTCAGCAGGCATCAAGAAATCAGCAATATGACGAATTATTGGACCGAGAAATTGAATTAATTAAAAGAATCATGATGAAAGTATCTCAGAGGAAGATATCAGAAGGAAAGAGGAAGAGAAGCAGCAGCAGTAGCAAAATTAAGACAGAGACAGATTGTGAAAGTGTAGCGAGTGGAGCAAGACAGCATAAGATATGGAGACCTGGAGAAAAGAAGCAAACAACAGATATTAACTTGCAGAACAAAGTGTGGGATCCAGGCGGACGAAGATTTAAAATGCATGATCAAGAGATCATGATCATTTTCAACCTTGGGATTCTGATGCGGGAGCATTAGCTCGGAAAAATACCTTGTATTTTTATTAAACCTAGGGGTCTCATTTTTTTCAGAATTTATTAATTTCATGTAAATATTAATATTATTTTGAGTGATTAATTATTTGTGAGAATTTGTAAATGTTTCCAAACAACTGGAAAACATGAGAGAAATTAGATGAGAGATATCTAAGAGATAATTAGGAAGCCTAAGATAGATTTAGTTTCAAGGTTTTAGGGATAGAGATCTAGACTTTAAGGGTGTTGAGATATTTGGGGATTTGTTGAGATATTAAAGGGATTGAACTCAAATTAGATCATTTTGAATTTGTATAAATTGATATGCCTCAAAGGAAAAATAGAGCAGGTAGAATAGAATAGAGAGGAGAGGTGAGGCTTGGACAGCCAAAGTTTATAAGCCTCCGGCAATTGGAAGGCCATTAATGTTGAATATCTGGCAAAGACAAAGTTTGTAAGTATTTTCATTATTAATGTGAAAAGTGTTTTCAGAATTGTGTGTTTCGATTTATTGAGTAGGTGTATGTTTTCTGTAATTGGGGTTGTATTGAGAATGCATTCTAACACCGAACTGGAAGTAATAACGAAATAAATGTTGACACAATTGCTGGAACTGATTGTAAGTGGAATCATGGAAAGGCGCAAGTTCTATATGGAACAGAGTTTTTGCAAACAATAGTCGATAATTAATAGTGAGCCTTTAATGTCAGCACTGAAATTGACCTTCAGATATTGGATATCTGGTATAACAGTTGGAAGACCGAAGATTTAATTAATAGAGATTAAAACTCTGTTTGTTAGAATGTTAAAATCGATTAGTTTGATTTTGAATCTGAATGGTTTGTTGAGGCGGTGAAATATTATGGCATAACAACATGAAAGGCGCAAAATTTTTAAAGAAAACTCAGTCCATTATGTATCGATTTTTAAAGCCAAGTTAGTAAGAACGCAACTTTCAGGATTGAGTGGTATGCAATCGAATAGAAATTGATTGGGAAGTTTTAAAATTGTATAAGTCTGCTTGATAAAATCTGTTTATAATGCCAGATCGAATTTTGGACCGATTCCATGTTTTATTGTATGGGGATGGATTTTTATTAGCGTTGAAAGTTTTGTATTGAGTGAAAATTGCAGGTGGAGCGTGAATGAAACCGACCTGTTGAGTGGCAGAGGCGTTAAGTCAAAACGATGGAAATGGAAAAGCACGTGAGGGAGATCTGACTTGGCAATTATTTATATTTGTCAGTGAAGGTAAAATCATGAGTGGAATTTGCGTTGTGAATCTGTAGGTGCACATTGCTGATACAATTCATTAAAACCGCATTGTATAATTGAATGCATGAAGGCGCAGTCCATAAATTGATACAAATCGAACAGATTAAGGTATGGTGGCACTTGCATGAAGTTTCATATAAAACTTCATTGATGTTGTGATGCACGAAATCGATGTGCAGTGGTATGAATTTCCAGCTTGAGCCTGTCAAAATTTGTTGGAATGCAGCGTTAAAATGCAGATTGAAATCCGACTTCAAGCAATCAGAAGTCGTAGTAAAACCGAGTGCAGGACAGAGAAAATTGGTGGTGGAATATTGAAGTTTTGTGGATATTGACATGGTATGTATATCTTGTGAACTTTGGAAAGTTATGACACGCAGTTGAAGGGGCGTGGAACTGCATTACAACTCATGGGATTGGGTTAAAATTTTAAATGAAATTAAAACTTCATGAGCCAGTTTGATGTTTTGAGATTTAAACCAAATGTAATATGTTTAATGTCAATTGGCAAACATATGAGAATTGAGCGCATGACTAAATGAGAGTTAAAATAAATGGGGTTTTAATTAAAGTATTTTCTTAAGACTTTTGAAAGAATATATGTGTTGAATGATTTGAACTCCATGTTTGAAGAGCTTCCGCAATTGAGGTGTGTGAAATTTCCCAGAAGGAGTCTTATTTGGGCAAAGATTTGGACATGTATTTATATATGCATAGTGTGAAGGAAGATTCTGTGTTTGCAGGGTCAGCCTGCATCAAGAACAACAAGTTCAAAGGAAAGAGGAAGGATCCCTATGGTCGTAATGGAAATGGGAAACCTTTTAAAAGGTAAAGAAATTCCAGGTATGAGGAATCTAATGTTGTTGATGATAAGAAAAATGAATTTATTCTTGTATCTGTCCTCTCTGCTGCATCTCCATCCGACACCTTGGATGTCTGGTTGATTGATAGTGGTGCTTCAAGGCATTTCACTGGGTTTAAAGAAGCTCTCTCTGATTTGATTAAGAAGGATACTAATATGAAAATTATCCTTGGAGATAATGCCACCTATCTCGTGAAAGGGACAGGGACTGTGACCCTCCACTTATCTCAAGGTCAAGTCCTCCGTTTGCAAGATGTATTGTATGTACCTGATTTGAAGAAGAACCTTGTGTCTATTTTGACCATGGAAGACAAAGGTTTCAAGGTGGCATTCATCGATGGAAAGGTACGCATCTGGAAGAAGAGTTTCAAGGAAGCTCTCATGATTGGGTTTAGAGTTGATACACTCTACTTGGTTCTAGGAAGTCCACTGGGGGTTATGACATGTGATACAATTCGTCAAACCGAACTATGGCACTAGAGGTTTGGAGACCTTCATTACAAAGCCCTTCTCGAAGCAAGGAAGGTGGTGACAGGGATGCCTGAATTCAAAAATGATCACGAAGGTGTATGTCAGGGTTGTGCCAAAGGTAAACATACAAGGGGACCTTTCCCCTCAAGTGTCACAAAGACATCTGATGTATTGCAATTGATACATTCTGATCTATCTGGTATGCTACTCGTGAAATTTTTTGGAGGATGTTCTTATTATATGATGTTTATAGATGAATTCTCTTTCAAGACCTGGATATACTTCTTAAAGAAGAAGGATGAAGCGTTCATGTGGTTTCTTACTTTCAAAGCCTTGGTGGAAAATCAAACAAGGAAGAAGATAAATATTTTGAGGATCGATAATGGTAGTGAATATGAGACGAATGAGTTCAATAAATTTTGAAGAGAAGCCGGAATTAAGATGGAGTCCACAACTGTGTATACTCCTGAGCAAAATGGCATTGCTGAAAGGAAGAATAGGACCATTGTGGAAGCTGCCCATACCATGATATGTGACCAAGGTCTTTTGAAGTTTCTATGGGGAGAAGCTACAAACACTACTGTGTACATACAAAATCGATGCCCACATTCTGCTCTAGACTCCAAAACTCTCGAAGAGGTCTTCTCTGGTAATAAAATTGATGTTTCTAATTTTAGATTTTTTGGTTGTCCCATTTATTTTCATGTGCCCAAAGAGAAGAGAAGCAAGATGGATTCTTCTGGGAAGAAGGGAATGTTTGTGGGCTACAGTGAAACTTCTAAGGCTTATAGAGTCTATGTGCTTGGTCAAAGAGAAGTGGATATTTTCCACGATGTTACCTTTGATGAAGTTGCTTCCTTGAGGAAACTGATAAATCTTCCGAGCTCTAAGGAAGATCATGATGTAAGATCTGGGAATCAGGAAGAGTCGAAGGATGAGATGATGCTCAATGTTGAAGGACTGAAGGAACCCATTGATCCACATCCTTGGATAAAGAGACGACTCTCATGGATACAGGATACTCTCGAAGATGCCGAGAGACATATGGCCCCAAGGGGGACATTCTGTGAAAGCAAGAAGCCGAATACATACCAGGGGTATCTAGCAGCCATGAGTACAATCGTACAATCTGAGCCTCGATCTTTTGAAGAAGTCATAAAGAATAAAGTCTAGAAGGATTATATGCACGAAGAATATGAGTCCATTATGAAGAATTATATCTAGGATGTGGTTCTGAGACCGGAGAACAAAGCTGTTGTCACCTCGAAATGGTTCTATAAAATCAAGCATGGATCTGATGGTAGTGCTACAAAATTCAAGGCAAGGTTTGTTTCCCAAGGCTTATCTCAAAAGGAAGGTGTATACTATGATGATATATTTGCACTTGTGGCCCGATATACCACCATCTGATCTATTATTTCCCTTGCTACTACGTAAGGATGGAATATTCATCAGATGGATGTGAAGACCACATTTCTGCATGGTTCGATAAAGGAAGAGGTGTATGTGTAGAAACCTTTGGGGTTAAAAGTACATGATATAGACTCTCATGTATGCAGGTTTAAGAAATCCCTCTATGGGTTGAATCAAGTCCCCAGGGCTTGGTATGAGAGGATAGATATCTACTTGATGAAGCTGGGCTTCAATCGAAGTAATGCTGATCCAAACCTTTACTTCAAGGTTGATAGAGAAAAGCATCTCATCCCGGTTCTCTATGTGGATGATCTCTTCCTGATAGGTGCTGACCCTCTCATTCATTAGTGTAAGAGGGAGCTTTCTTCTGAGTTCGAGATGAAATACCTAGGACTGATCCATTACTTACTAGGCTTGGAGGTCTGGCAAAGACCTTGCGAGATTTTCCTCTCTCAAGGAAAATACATTGTGAAGCTGCTGGAAAGATTTGGAATGGTGGACTGTAAGTCCGTGTCGAAACTGATGGAGCTCAAATTTAAGAAGTTGAGTGGAAACGCTGCTGGGCCCATGCTAGCAAATCCTACCGAGTATCGTCAACTCGTAGGGGCCTGATGTTCTTAGTGAACACCAATTTGGATGCATTTTTTGCAGTGAAAACTTTGAGTCAACACATGGTTGATCCTCATTAAATTCACTGGGTTGGTGCCAAGAATCTGTTAAGATATCTTCGAGGCATGATAAAACATGGGCTGAGATACACTGTCGGGAGTTTGAGACTCCATGGATATACTTATGCCAATTGGCTGGCAGTTTAGTGGATTGCAAGAGCACATTTGGATGCTGCTTCACACTTGGGTCTGCTTCGATATCTTGGATGAGTAGGAAGCATAAGTTTGTGGCTTTGAGCAACACTGAGGCTGAATACATTACAACGAGTATGGCCTATTGTGAAGCTATTTGGTTTTGAAATCTCTTCAGTGAGCTGGTCAGACATGTGCTAGATACCACCGTCATCCTTTGCGATAACCAGAGTGGGATTTGTTTGTCAAAGAATCCCGCATTCCACAATCGTTCCAAGCATATTGATATTAGGTACCACTTTATTTGGGATATGGTACAACGAGGCACCGTAAAGTTCAATCGTATAGGAATTGATAAGCAGGTCGCGGATATTCTCACAAAGCCCTTGGGGAAGGTCAAGTTACTAACCTTCCGTGAGAATATTGGAATCGTGGAACGACCCTATGTTGAGGGTTTTATTGGACGATGAGCTATGGGAGCTCCAGGGGGCTTTCGGGATAGCTTCTTGGAGCTATAAGCAACCACAGGGACAGGCTTGACGAACCTTGTTGGTGTGTTTCCACCCCATCGTGAAGATATTGTGACAATTTGGTTGGCTGACCGTGAGGATACTTGGCTAGTTGAAGCATATTGTTGACCGCTGTAATGCACCACAACATATATTTTGTTAATTAAGTTAAGTGTGTTTCTAGCTTGTCTTCCGTCGATCTATTGGTATGTTCTATCAGCATTTTACTTTCATGTTTATGTGATTGCTATTGGGTTTAAAGTAAAGTCACATCAAGCATAGAACATATACAAAAATTTACACATATCCATCAAGTAAGGTGACAAAATTAATTATCAAGAAAGAGGAATCAAACTTTAATCTATCTAGCACTTGGTTTCTCAACAATGAATACACTCTTGAATTTTCCATTTAGTTTATGTGTTTATGCACCACCAAAATTTTAACTCATGTTTCTGGTCTTTAAGTTTCAGGAATAATTTAATGTTATGAGTGCATATGTGTATCATTTGGATGTAAATTTATGACCACGACAACTCTTGAAACAATAAGTCATAAAAACTAGGTGTTTCACCTTGTGATCACTAATCATAATAGTGTCCAAGAAGGATGGAAGTTATAGAATGTGTATTGAATACCATGCATTAAACAATATAACCATCAAGAATCAATATCCATTGCAATGAATCTATGAATTAAGGTATCAATGGAAAAAACCCAAGCACTTCAAAGGGCTAGACCACAAATTAGGGCATCACCAAGTGTGAGTTAAGAAAGAAGAAACTTGGAAGAGATCATTTAAAACACAAGGATTGTGTGAATGGTTAGTTACGCCTTTCAAATTATCTAATGCCCCTGCAACTTTTATCAATGATGAATGATGTGTTTCCTCCATTTATATATTCTTTTGTTATAGTTTGATTGGAGAACATTTTTATATCCATCTCTATTTGGGAAGAGTATATCTTACATTTGAAATGAGTACTGGACACACTGTAATATTCCCATTTTAGCACATAACTAAATGGAATGTTAAAATTTTGTCTTTATCACCTAGAAGCTTAATAAATGGGTAAGGGAACCCATTATTATTGAAGACATGAATAAAATCCCTCATAATGTGGAAGGGATCATCAAAGTAGCTTCATTTTTCACCCTCAAGTGTGAAAAGGGGAAAATGCATGAAGACAAGGTCATGTTTGACCAAGTCAGCAGCGCTGCCATAGGAGGAGTGGATCACTTTATGAGACAACGCAGTGTGAATGAGAAAGAGGATATTTGGTGGAGGAAACTCTAATGGATGGGGCCCATGGAGAGAGAGCTTTCACTTGTTTAAAAGGAGGGCAAGGCAACCATTGTTATTCATGCTTTGAATTATTGATTTCATTGTTTATTCAGACATTGTGCATTCTTTTGCTGTTTAGCAAGAATTGCCAGGGAATTCCTATTTAGGACTTCTTCAACTTCTTGAGAGGCCTCTTGAGGGATTTTTCTTAATTCTCCACATTTCTTGGCTCAAGGCCAAAGCTACTCCTTTCAGTCACTACATTATTCTTGCTGAAGCATAACGTAGTGTTGCTGGTGTTGCAGTGGAGGACACCATACACCATTTCCTTGGCTCATCTGTCAGAGGAGGGAGCTTCTATTCCTCTGGGAGATTAGTAAGGGAGATTCATGAGCATATTACTGATCATTGGCATTAGGCCAAGCATTTCTCTTCACCAATAGCGCAGTCCCTTCTTTAGACAGCGTTATTTCTGAGTGCAATTGCAATGGGGACTTGCTCCACTATTTTGGAGGGTGAGGTATTCTGGGATTGGATCAACCTTTCACCTGAGATATACTTTGGATGAGATTCAGCCATCATTTGTAGCATCATCAACTAACTCTATCCATTTCTATTTTCTGAGTTGCAGCTACTACCCAACAACTCTGGCATTTCTGCAGATTTTCCATTTTGTGTATATTTCAGCCAATCCTTTTGAGGATTGTGTATTGTTGTTTCCAGGGGTTGAGATCTTTCTCCCCCTTATTTATTTGAGTTGTATATTGTCTTATTTCTTTATTTACACTATTTTCAGCAGTTCTGTTTCATGAATTTCACAGTCATAGCCAAGGCTTCTCTTGTATAGCAGTATTTCTTAATGTGCCATGTATATGTTTCATTGGGGCTGCATTGCCTAGCTTGAGAGATAATTTTATCAAGATATTGTATAAATTGTTGCTGCTACAATCTAATGTAATGGTTATGTGTATCTTTCGACATTCTTGTATTAATGTATTCACTGCTATTTCCAGCTCATGTTTATGTATTACTGATCTCCACATTGGTAATATCTTGAGATATTCCCAATAGTGTAGCTGGTCCTTGGAATATTACAGTGGTATCAAAGCATGATCTCTGGCTCAGCCTGTGAGTCTCAGCCAAAGAAGGTCAAGATGATGAAGAAGATGAGTTTATTCTCATCTATTTTCAGATCCAGAGGAGACCTCTCCAAGGAGGTCAAGAAGATTGAAGAAGGAGAAGAGGAAGGACCATGCACTTCCTACTCTCACAAAGAAGAAGACCAGAGGCATGAATAACACTTGGAATTCAAAATTCTAAGTGAGTACCTTGCTGAATATCGAGAAAAACCTAGAAATTTCCAAGAGACTCTAGCTTTTCCACAATTTATTCAGCAGAAAGAAGAAAGAAGACCCCACAACTTTGGGATGATGAAAGGCAATAGATTTCTATTGTCCACATTTGATGGATCACTCACATGTGCAGAAGAGGTTTGGGTGAAGAAGCTAGAGGCTTTCTTTCTACTACATCCTGTAGTAGACAGAGAGGCTGTAGAAATTACAACGCTGCACCTTGAAGGTGGAGCAAAGAATTGGTGGATCAGCCATCTAAGCCATACAAGGGTTTCTACTCTTGTTGAGTTTTCTCAAAGATTGATTAGGAGGTTTGGAAAAAGGAGGGAGGAGCCCTCACCACCAGTTAATGAGGCATGTACCAGCGCTGTTGAGACCATGGAGGAGAAACCTTCATCTTCAACAGTTTGGGAGGCCAACACTTATGAGGAGGAAACTCTTGCAGCCCTGTAAGGAGTGTCCACATTTCACCGAGGTATGATTAAAAATCCATCTCTTGTCATTTAAGAAAATACTTTGGATGGGTCTAGATCATTGCATGCAGTTGACCTAGAGCAGCAGAATAGCATTGCGCTGTATAAAAGCAATGATGAAGAAAAGAGAAAACATTCCTCATGTGAGCCCTCAAAAAGCAGCTTCATTCAGGAAGCCATGGAGGAAGTAGTGAGAAGGAGTAGACATCTGGAGATAAGAAACTCTTTCTCCTCTTTAGATGACACTCTCTCAATGAGCATGCCACAGCTCAAAGAGAGACTTCTACTGGCAGAAAATCCAAGGCCTCTTGGGTTTTGGAGGACCATGCATGAGGAGGAGATCTCAAGGAGAGATTTCAATGGAGGTGCACTCCCACACATCATGGAGTGCAATATTCTTCAATAGTTTGAGGAGGTTCTTCCCTTCTCATAGGAACAGATAGAATATGGAGGAAATCTTCGGATGGATAACATCTCTCATGTGTGTGTTGGAAACTCCTTGAGCCATACACATCATGATGGGAGGTTTTTGCCTACCACCTATTTGGATCCTCATAGGGTCAAATTTATCCTCGGGAAGATTGCATTTCAAGATCCCATGAAATACAGGAATCCGATTTGGGATGATGGTAGCCCTCATGGGAGGAGTACCAAGATGAAGGGTAGAAGAAGGCATCCACAATTGGTTGAGTGGATGTGGATGGTGAGCAAGGAGTGGGTGAGCTACTTGCAGATTTATGATACCAGGCAGCAGGAGGCTTGGCTGCACTGGTTACTCTTGAAGGAGTTTGGCCATCACTTGGCATACACTCTTTCCAAGGGTATGAGGATGGAGTAGATGTGGCAGGATGCTGGCATCATGGATTAGCAAGGAGTATGGGTGCATAGTGATGATGCAACATTCATGTCATTCACTATGTCTTCATCACATATCTTGCATGATGAGAGCATGAGGAAGCAACAAAAACATTTGTTGCTGGGGTTATTCTTCGGAGAGCAAGAGCAGATTTGCTCTCATTTCTTGTATGATGTTGTAGGAGTAAGATATGGAACTATCCTTGTGAAAAGGGGATACTCCTTGACCTTTGATGATCAGGAATTACTTCCACCTTGGGAGAGATTCCATATATGCAGCAACATTATTGGAGGGTTGGCCATCTATGTTGAGGAAGATGAGGGCAACAATGCTGTGTCATCTAGAGATTATCTAGTGCCTCATGAAGATGAAGGAGGATCTCTTGCTCCAGGTAGAGGGATTCTTGAATCTTTGTAAGGAAGTCCCCAGGATTTCATGTGTAGATATCAAGGCACAACTCATGTTCTTCCTGTGCCGTTGTTGAGGAGGTGTGAAACCATGGAGACACAAGGAGAAGGTAGGGAGAAGACCCAACATCATAAGATGAGGAGTACACATCCCTATTAATTTCTGGAGGTTGATGCACCTAAGAAGGTGATTGGATTGCGTAGTGGAAGCATGGACAAAATTTTTCATTCACATATTCAGTCATCTCTTATTGAGGATGTCTCATTGCATGGAGAAATTTTTCCAGGGAGACCACTGGACCAACAGAGGAGGAGGGATGCTTCACATGTTGAGGCACCATTCATTGACCTTAGATGAGTGGAGTGCTCCCAGGATCATATTTCTTGCATGATATTGACAGATCAAAATATGAGGAGATGCATAGATCATGTGTAGATGAGAGGAGACTCATTTTTGAGCCACTCCATTTGCATACACAAAACTTATGGTAAGGGTATTTTTTATTTGCATGATGATTTGTATATTCATCCCTTAACCATATATGTACAGGATGTTGCTCTGAGGAGGAGCCTTCTTGTTTCTAGACCCCATGGTCTACTTGAGGCCATGAGCACTATTGGTGACCACTCCCTAGGAGGACTTGGGGAGAAAATTTATTTTGGAGGACCTACTCACCTTGCACCATACATCATTCACTTTCTCCATACATTTTAGGAGAGTAGGACAACAAGCAAGTGGTTGAGAGGCCACACTTTTTGTCACACTCTTTTGTAGTTGAGGGTCAAACTAAATTGGTTGCAATTGAGGGACCCTTGTACTTCTCCCTTGCCACACATGACAACAAGCATGGTTCTCATTATGATTCTTTATGTTGCGATTGTATTTATTTTTTTTGAGAGCATGATTGGGGGAAAGGCACATTGGTTGGATGTGTCCCTTGGGGGAGAGATCTCCCACATTATTTTCATTGCATGTTATAATGGGAGCATGAGAGCACATGTGGCCACTACAACAAAACACTTGTTTCCATTTGAGGTGAGCCATATGATTGATTAATTTCCATATGATGGTGACTTCCAACTCATCACATATGAGATTATTTGGGACATCATGTTTCATAACACTGGAGAAGAGATCCTTGGAGGTCTAGTCTTCATCTCACCACTTGAAGTCAACATTATTGCAGCCCAAGATCATAATATACTCTACACTTATCCTAAGTGGATTGGAGGATAGTGTGGGGTAGGATATTTTGTCTATCAAGATCAGATTTTCAGCCCACCTACATTGCCAGAGCCAATGGTGGAAGATGATTTTCAGGAGTTTCCATGTTGGGAGGTAACTCATATTGTATGGATGATTTCTTGGGGGATGGAGGATCCACATGGGGAGTATGTTCCTCAACATATTTCAGAATCCATGCCTTGGGTGGAGATTCTTCAGTTCTATCCTTGCAGTTTCTTGAGGACAAGCAACATTTGGGAGGGGAGGACTGTAATATTCCCATTTTAGCACATAGATAAATGGAATGTTAAAATTTTGTCTTTATCACCTAGCAACTTAATAAATGGGTAAGGGAACCAATTATTATTGAATACATGAATAAAATCCCTCATAATGTGGAAGGGACCATCAGAGTAGCTTCATTTTGCACCCTCAAGTGTGAAAAGGGGAAAATGCATGAAGACAAGGTCACGTTTGACCAAGTCAACGGTGTTGCCATAGGAGGAGTGGATCACTTTATGAGACAACACAGTGTGAATGAGGAAGAGGATATTTGGTGGAGGAAACCCTAATGGATGGGGCCCATGGAGAGAGAGCTTTCTCTTGTTTAAAAGGAGGGCAAGGCAGCCATTGTTATTCATGCTTTGGATTATTGATTTCATTGTCTATTCAGACATTGTGCATTCTTTTGCTGTTTAGCAAGAATTGCCGGGGAATTCCTATTTAGGATTTATTCACCTTCTTAAGAGGCCTCTTGAGGGATTTTTCTTCATTCTCCACATTTCTTGGCTCAAGGCCAAAGCTACTCCTTTCAGTCATTGCATTATTCCTGCCAAAGCATAATGTAGTGTTGCTGGGTGTTGCAGTGGAGGACACCATACACCATTTCCTTGGCTCATCTGTTAGAGGACGAAGCTTCTATTCCTCTGGGAGATTAGTAAGGGAGATTCATGAGAATATTACTAATCATTGGCATCATTCCAAGAATTTCTCTCCACCAACAACGCATTCCCTTCTCTAGACTGCATTATTTCTTAGTGCAATTGCAATGGGGGCTTGCTCCACTATTTTGGAGGGTGAGATATTCAGGGATTGGATCAGCCTTTCACCTGAGAGATCATTTGGATGAGATTCAGCCATAATTTGTAGCATCATTAGATAACTCTATCCATTTCTATTTTCTGAGTTGCAGCTGTTGCCCAGCAACTCCGACATTTCTGCAGATTTTCCATTTTGTGTATATTTCAGCCAATCCTTTTGAGGATTGTGTATTGTTGTTTCCAAGGGTTGAGATATTGATCCCCCTTATTTATTCAAGCTGTATATTGTCTTATTTCTATATTGACACTATTTTCAATAGTTCTGATTCATGGATTGCGCAGTCATATCCAGGGCTTCTCTTGTATAGTAGTATTTCTTCATGTGCCATGTATATGTTTCATCGGGGTTGCATTGCCTAGCTTGAGAGATCATTTTCTCAAGATATTGTATACATTCTTACTGCTATAATATAATTTAATGGTTATGTGGATCTTCTGGCATTCTTGTATTAATGTATTCACTGCTATTTCCATCTCATGTTTATGTATTACTGATCTCCACATTGGTAATATCTTGAGATATTCCCAATAGTGTAGTTGTTCCTAATTTGGAATATTACACACACTCAAGGGACATTAGTGCTTGGCTAATCTCAAGAAGTATGAATTTGGTAAATACTCCTTGATCTACCTTGGCCATGTGATTATTAGAGGAAAATAAACGAGAGATCCAACAAAAATCGAAACCATTAGTGAGTGAGAAACTCCTACTAGTGTAACAAATGTAAGAAGCTTTATGGGTTCGCCATAATATTTGCAAAATTCAGGGCATGATTTTCAGCAATAGTTATACCAATTCATGTAGTAATAACACAAAGGAATAGTTTCCTATGGGAAATAAGTAGCAAAGGAATTTTTATGATTTAAAAATAAGAATTAGTCAAGCACCAGTTTTGACCATACCTAATTTGTAGCAACCATTCAAGATAAAAAATGATGTGAGTATGTATTCCATGGGAGTTGTTCTCATGCAAGGAAGAAAACATGTGTTTCATCACTCATTTGTTTCATGGAGTAGTGTAAAAATATTGTACATATGGACAAGAGCTCTATACCATAATACAAACAATGAAGAAAAGGACACATTATCTCTTATGTAAGGAGATAGTGATTCTCATTGATGACCAACGACTCTAGTTTTATAGAGTCAAACCAAGGTGCAATATGCCAAGAATCATGTTATCCCCCAAGGGGTAACTACCTTAGAGGCACACTCACATGGGAATATTGTTGTTGAGTTCATGAGATTTCTTGCTCAAACTCTCTAGGTTCAAGAAACTGGCTCTGTTTGTACTTCAAACTTATCATTGTGCTAGCTCAATTGTGGTATATCAAATAGTCCACCCTTACATACATATCAAATTGATAGATGCACATACAAATGGTACAATTTGGTTTCAACATGCTCTATTTGATATTTGATGCATCGATTGTCTTACTCAGAATTGTGTTATAACTTACAAGTCTTGTTGTGAAAGTGATAAACTCTAATGCCCACAAGGCTTTGGATAGATGGTGCATGGGTGTACAAATAAGGCACTTCTTGTGATAGGTTATCAGTTCAAATATACGATGGGTGATCCCACCTGAATAGCCTTACAAAAAAAACGTTATAGTTTTATTCTTTGCCTCGTCATACCATGAGAGACATGGTTTTCCTTTAATTAGTTTCTACGACTGGGAAATTAGTTAACATAGTGTCTTCCACATCCCAACCATATTTAAAATTTTTCATTGAACCCATTCACTCTGTCTCATCCATAAAAAGACTATCCCCTCTCATGTTTGACTTATCAAAGATCACAAAAAATTATAAATGGAGAAAATTCTAAATTACTAAAGCCAAAAAGGCTAAGAAGTGGAGGAGAAAATTAAGTTGAAAAAAAACAAAATGTAAAGCTTTAGAAAATTCCACATCACTATGAAACCATTTCCCCTAGTCCCATGTTTTTCTACGAATATCTAAAGAAAAAGGGACTTGGTCAATGGAATAAACACTTAAAGAAAAAGGCAAAAGGGGTAGTAAGAAACAGTGTCGAGGAAAGGCATCACCATATTAAGCTCGTTGTTTAAATGCTACTACACATGAATTACCTCACTCCGGGAAGCCAGATGATAAAAAATAAAAGACCTAAAGATCATTACATGACTTTGAAGGTCATCATATGAATTTTTTACCTTCCTCTTTCATAATTTTTTATCAACTCACCTATATTTTACTTAGAGACCTAGAAAATACAATTTGTCCTAGGACTTGACCAATATATATGGGTTAATTATTTTTCCCCCATGGAAAAACTTACATTTTTAATGTTGTGTTTAAAGTAAACATGAAGAGTATACCACCTAATGGCCCATCAAAAAGTTTTACTCACCACTACAAGTGGGTCCCTTTCATTAGTATTCGTGTAAAATGCCTCAAGATCTATGACACTACATTGCGATTAATGATATTGCATTTAGATCCATATATCTATAATTTTTAATATCCACCAAAATTGGGATCCATTACATTTTTCTTGGGATGTATGTACTTCATTGGCATACATGTCACTGCATTGGGATCAATGACAATGCATCAGGAAATGATTAAAATGCCACATTATCACAAATGACACATGGACCATTTAGAGATGGATTCCTTCCCAAATTGGATGCCTTATCATCACACATACATGATTATTCACTCTATGGAAAACATGTGGAAATTTGTTGAGGGGGCATCTTGGGTCCTCTAGGGAACATCATCATTCAAGTTAACGCCCTAGATTCTTGGCCCGATGTTTCAACATATGGAGGTGTAGAAGGGACCATGCATCCATGAGTAGGCTCCTCAAGGTCCAAAATTTATCTCTAGAGGGTAAATGTTTGGGCTGCAATGTCATCAATTCTCTCATAGTTTGGCTAGACGTCCTCTTCAACAGTGTAGGAAATATTTCAAGCGATCACTTAAAGGACATCCAATGTATCCATGAGAAACCACCTAAAATATAACCAATCAAGTAATATCAACATCATTAGGTAAATAAACCATTAAAGTATCATAGTGGACCATATTCAATGCCATGGGCACAAGAATACTTCACAAAAACCATGCCTTCAAATATCTATCTTGTTGCTGATATGTAAGAAAATTAACACATTTGTGTTAGGGATGATCATGCAATTATACCTATTAGGCGTTTCCAACCTGAAAGAAAGAAACAATTCATTAGTAAGCCCATTAATCCATAGGTGCATGTGATAAATGTGGTCATGGAGTGGTAAAGGCTTCAAGGAAGATGCCATAGCCATGGTGCTAGTTGAAGGGGGTATTCTTAGGCAAGCCCATCAATCCATAGGTGCATGCGATAAATATGGTCATGGAGTGGTAAAGGATTCAAGGAAGATGCCATAACCATGGTTCCATCTGAAGGAGGTTTAAAATCTTGAGTATAATGATAATAACATGGGGCAATAATGGAGGCTTGAGTTACCCCTTTCCTCAACTTACTTTTTCCACCCCTCTGGTGCTTCTTTTATGTCAATGATTTTTCTTTTCTTTCTTGTAGAGCTTGGGTGACCAAATTTCTTTATGGTTTTTCTGGTACCCCTTTAAGATGTAGAAATATATTTCTCATCAGGGTTGAGGCATTATAAGTTCCTTTTATTTAGATAAAGCATGAGATGCGTAGGAAGTGGGTGATGGATAATGAGGGGGGCATATATCAGGCTAGGATTTTTCCCACATGATTATTATTAGTCCCAACCATATTTTATTTTTTTTCAGTTGTGGCTATGTATGCCTTTATCATTACTTCTACTACAAAAACATCTTAGGGAAAAATTTCTAGGACTGACTTAGAGATGTGGATATAGGTGCTAATACCAATGACAAATGGAAATTAACCCAAAGAATGGAAATGAATGTCAGGGACAAATTGAAAATGACAAGTATAGAGTACCTTGGGTACGCTATATCAATTGGTGCCTCCTATTTGTGCCCCTCCTAGAAAGAAAATACATCACGAAAGGTGACACTAAACAAGGGGAAAAGGATAAATTCCTAGGTAAAGTGTGGGATCAAGGGTACAATCAAGTGTAGTCAATCATTCGACTTAAATTGTGATCCATATTAGAATTCCCTTAACAATAAATGAAAGCATGTGATTACAAAATTTGTTAGTGTACCTTATATATGACCCACCTTCCTTTGAGAAGTATGCTAGATGGGAGAGACGCCTGACTAGAGAATAGGTGGAGAGATGTGAAGTAAAATTATCTGTGTATCATCATATGGTTGTTGGCTAGCTTGCTGGTCAGAAAGGAGAAAAACATTCTCCTAGGAGTTACCTAATTTTGATGGGTAATAGTGACATTAGTGGCTTTCCTAGAGTTGCCTCTTGGCTCCTATTGGGATTAGGAATTTTCCCCTTAGGTGAGAGTTTGAGTCACAACAATCATTTGCAGTCAATATTGTAACTTTTATATTGTGTGAATGATCATGTAACAAATATTTCCCCAAAATTTTGTTTGTTTTCCACTATATTCACGTTGTTGATTATTAGGTCTAGTATTTGTTACCCACCACTTCGTGGGTGATATCCCTAGGATAAATTTTTTCTCCAAGATGGTCCTCAGCCGGTAGCCAGTAGCCCCTTGAAACCAACAAATAGCTCATTGTGCCATTCTTTCGCCACTTGAGCCATCCATGTGGTCCCTCACCCATCTGTCATGATCATATGTTTGAAGGCGGGCTTCCAGAACCTGAAGGTGTGTATTGTCATTTGGTAATTGGGTATTGAGTTTTCTTATCATGGACACTTCTGGGCATGGAGTAATGGGGGGATTTGGTGGAAATATTGGGCTTAGTTTGTGTTCATGTCCCTTTGAACTCTTTTAGATGTTACCCTTGGATCTTAGTCTCATGATATCTCCTTTACTGACCATTTGGTTTTAGGTGGTACTACTTGGGAAACCCATATTTTGGTTGCATGGTATCGTTCCCTCATCCACATATATCACTTCCCTTCCATTCATTATAACCCCATTCATCATATTTCCCACCTGGGTTGAGATTTCATCACTAGATCCACATCAGACTAGCCTCCCCTTTCCCTTGCCCCCACCTTGGGTCAGGCTTGGAATGATGCCCCAGAGGTTGAAGCAGATAAAAAAAAGAAAAAGAAAAAAAAAACATAAATGACCGCATTCAAAAGGAAAATGTACCACAATATGAAAAATATGGACGAGACAAACTTATCTAGCATGTGGGAAAAAGCCAATGCATGAGCACTACCCCATACCCATGGCCATCACCATTGTTCCATGCGCCCTAGATGAGCCTCCTTTCTCATTCAGAAACCCATGACTTTCCCAACCCCTGGAGGGAAATGAACCACCGTACCTAGAAGGAAGTATCCACTGCTATACCTTGCACATCATGCTCTTGTCCTTTGAGCCCTGAGAAATTAATAAAAAAAATCATAAAATGAAAAATACATATAAAGAAAGGTGTAAAAATCAAGGTTGGGGCACCTAATGTACCACAATTTCTCCCTCCTATACATTATATACCCAGGTGTGAGATTCCCTTCTTCTAGCTACCCTTGTACCCCAATATGTAGCCCAAGATTGCCCCTCTCATTCCATATTCCATTCACCTCTTTATCACATGCCACCACCACTTGAGGGATGTACGTTGGACATACCATCCTTTATAAAGATATAAACCACCTAATAAGGTACTTGGCTAACCCCCTTTGGAAATTGGAGACATAGCACATGCCAAAGCCCACTATGGAATGGCATGCCATTATGAAGTGTCCACTTGTTGTCCATGGTTTGTAAGCTCTTTTACTCGATTACTTTAATGACTTGTTGTGCTGGAAGGCTAGGGGATACATTAGATCTTATGCAAGATTGCAGATGGTGCCCATCCAGAGTTTGGTCTCCCTATACGGGGTCCTAAATATCTAGAGGGATAAATTGACATATTTATGTTGTGTGTAGAGAGCCATGAGCCTCCAAAACAATAAAAATCACTTAGTGGATTCCTAAATATTTTCAAATATTTCTCAAGATCCACCTATTGGACGAACAATAATTACTGCAACCTTTATTTTACTACCCGCAGCGGATGACCCAATACTTGTAATAGATTGTTTGTATCATTTATTCAGGCCACTATGGCCTTATGGGCCAGTGCAAAGCATATTTTTTTGCACGGGGCCGCTGAGGTTATTGGTGATTCCCACCCATTGCAGAACATCACATGTTTACATTGTTTGGAGGAACGGAAGGGAAACCCCTTTTGATCACGTGAGGTCACCTATTCATCATTGCAGTACTTGCTGGACTTCATCAAGCCTCTTGGAGGGACCAACGACGCTTCATTGTTATCTGACTTGACTGAGGTATTATTTTGTTGTGTGCATGGTGTGTGTGTGATTTTTTAGGGTCACCTTATTTTTTTCACTAACGTTGGACGAAGTTTCCCTTAGAGCCTCCTTGAGCTAGAAACGAGATCCTCCCTCATAATTCTTCTTGACTCCATATCCCTAAAGGAATTAGGCACTGATCCACCATAAGGTGATCACCTTAAAACCTTTTTATTCACCTTTCCCCCCTCTTTTCTGGGTCTAGCCACGTTGGGCCACCTAGGGCATCATTTTCCCGACAAAGTAGCCTTAGAAAAAGTTTGATCTCCTAGCCTCTATTTCGCTGGTGTGTCGTCAAGGTCTCCTCCAAATTTGAAGAAATTTCGACTGTGGGATTGCGAGATATCCCAAGCCCTAGCTCTAGGATCAAACTTTTCCCTGGTGTTCCCTACACTAGCACCTCATAGGATCAATTTGACACCTTTAAGTGAAAATTGTTGTTTTGATCCTTTCCCCTTCCTTTTTTAGGTTAATATCATCATCGGTTGCTAAAATCCCTCCCCTTAACCTAGGTTGGGTGCACTTGGCCCTGTGTGGTCTCATTTCTCATCAAAGACATTTCTTTTAAGACAACTTGGGAATTCAAGTTTTGAAAGGATTTTAGGGGTTGGGAAACTCCTTTACAAGTCATATTCCCTTAACCTAGCCCTTAAATCCTCACCTCCTTCCCCTAGAAAACCTTTTACCTTGCTTACAGAGCAAGCATGCTCTATTCTTGATCTTATTCTAGGGAAAGGATCATTGAAGTCATTTCAAATCCATTTTTTTGTCCATTTTTTATAAGTGACTTCTTATATATCAGGTCTCCTCCCATCGGTGAAAGTCCGTAAAGAGTAGGGAGTTTTAGCTAAGGTGACGATTAGGTAGAATGTCTGTACCCTGTCGATCAGACCTCTGCCCAGGATTTCTTTTAGTCCCCACCTTTAGTTTGAGTGGTAACAATGTCACTCTATTTTCCAAGCCTTATCTCATATAATATGATAAATTGAAAAGAAAAATTTAACTAATTAATCGATTAACTATAATGTGCTAAAATGTAAGTTTTATCATTTATTATATTCATTATTATTATTTTATTTTGGTCAAAAACATGTTGTTCATGCTTATAGAGTCAAAAGAGTCAAAATAAAATTTATTATGAGTCAAAAGAAATGTATTTGAGTCAATGCCCATTTGGACTTTAGAAAGAAAAATAAAAGGAATTTTAATTTTGAGTCAAAGTGTCAACACAATACCAACTCGGCCCTCCTTGGACAAGTTGACCTAAGAGGCAACTATTCGACCCTCCTAGACAATTATATATACAAGTCAACTCGACCTATTGGAATATCATTCATTCACTCACAATTCACATCTATTTCCGTGCAAAAGACAAGAAGAAAAGGGGCCAAAGTCAAAGGAGAGATAAAATTCGGGATTTATAGCTTGTTTATGTTCACATGTGTGAATTTTCTAGGGTAACTTTGCAAAAATTACAAGTCTGAAATTCATCCTTCACTGTAGTTCCCAAATTTTTTGCGATTTGAGTAGATTTTAGAAGGTTAGGACAATGTTGACTTTCATTGACTTTGACTTGGTTGGAGGAGACTTGGAGGAGGGTTGACTTGGATATTTGTGGTAGTCTTGGTCTTGATCTTGGTCTTGGGTCTTGGATATTTAATTTTGATCTGATTCTATAAGAGAAGTATTTTTGGGTTTCCCCCCTCGTGGGAGTTTTCCCTAGCTTGGACCTAATTTTTGGTGTTTTGTCTCTTTGTGATATTCATGATTTGAAGTTTTGTATAATTTTTTGATGAAGATAACATAAATTAATAAGAAGACAACTAACATTCATAAGTAACTATCAAGAAAGAGGAATCAAGCTCTAATGTATCCAACAATTGATTTCTCAACATGGTATCAAAGCTTAAGGTGAAGGAAGGAAGCTTGAAGATCACAATTTATTGACACTCTTGTTTGAAGAAATATTTGTAGCAACTATATTCTCTCTCTCATTTCAATGGAAAGGTAATTTAAGGAAGGTCTCAAGGCTCTTAGGAGTCTATTTGAGTCCATCAAAGGATACATCAACAAATTCATCTACAATCTATCTAAGGAATTCAAGGATGGAAGCTTATACTCAAAACTTATAGGTTCAATTGAGATGAAAGCATATGGATAATCGATAGTGGAGATTCAAGGCATATGAAATATGAACGTGGAAATCTCAATAACCCTATCTAAAGGAATCTCTTCTCACAAAGTCGAACTTGGGGACAAAAATAGCTAATCGGTAAGATTGATTGGATCTACCTCCATAGAGCTGGAATCTGGTGGGAAAATTCATCTCAACGACATCCTCTATGTTCGAGGTTTGGAAAAAAAATTGCTTTCTATTTATTATTTAGAAGATAAAGGAGTCAAGGCAACATTTGTTGATGGAAAAGTAATTGTTTGGGAAAAGGGGTCTAGTATAAAAAATGCAAGGACAATTGGGATTCGTGAGGAGATGTTGCATAGACTTCTGACTCCTCCTCCTCAATCCTTAGTACATTTAGACATCCATCCTTGTGAGTTGTGGCATAAAAGGTATGACCATCTCCATTAAAAAATATTTCCATACTTGAATCAAATGGTTACTAATATACACCAATTAAAGGAAGAGCATGAAGGAGTTTGTAAAGGGTGTGCCCTTGTTAAAAATGTGAAGAAACCATTCCCTAGCAATGACACAATATCCAAGGAAATCTTGGACCTAATCCACTCCGATGTTTGAGGACTCATATTAGAAAAATCACTTGGTGGTCATCTATAATATATAACATTTATTAATGATCAATCCAGAAGGACTTGGATATATTTCTTGAAATATAAAGATAAAGTATTTGAAAAGATCCAAGAGTTCAAGGAAGAGGTAGAGAATATGACAAAAAAAAATATCAAGACTCTAAGTTCAGATAATGGAGGGGAATATACATCTAAATAACTTGTGGCCTTTTGCAAAGATGTTAGGATTAAGAGGGAGCTAATAGTTCCCTACAATCCTAAACATAATGGTGTAGAAGAAAGGAATAACCGATCTATTGAAGAATGTGTAAGAGCCATGCTACATGACCAAGACCTTCCCAAATTCTTATGGGTGAAGCCTCTATGACAACAATTTACATCTAAATGAGAAGTCCTCACAAAATTCTTGAAAACATGACCCTGAAATAAGCATTTATAGGAAAGAAGCCGAATGTTGATCACCTCAGAATTTTTGGATGTTCTGTTTACATTCATATTCCCAAGGAAAAAAGGAAGAAAATGGACTCAACACGTTTGAAAGGAATATTTGTTAGTTATAGCACTTCATCCAAAGCATATAGAATCTACATCAAGGAAGAATGGCGTATTGAAGTGAGCAGAGATGCCACATTAAATTAAAGTATTGCATACAAGTATAAAAAGGATATCCCCATTGAGTCCATTGAAGAAGAAGGACTCATCTTTCCAAATCCAAAAAATCTAGAGCAAGACAATCCTCCAAAACATACAATTGATCATCTGAAGAACCAAAAGGAACAAGGGAACTTGTCCAACCTATCATCATTCGAGGGACTTGAAAAATACCAGCTTGGTTAAGATCAAATCTACAAGAAGCCGAAGGACATTCAACAACAAAAGGAACATTCATAGAAAGAAAGAAACCCAAGAGATATTCAGGTTATGCAACATACATGACCGAACTCATTGAAGTAGAGCCTACCTCTTACGAAAATGAAACCGAACATCAAGTATGGAAGAATGAAATGTTAGAATAATACCAATAAATAATGAAGAATGATGTTTGGGAAATTGTTCCTAGACCAAAGGACAAATCATTCGTGACTTCCAAGTGGTTGTACAAAATTAAGCATGCAACTGATGGTGAGTATTGACAAATATAAGGCAAGATTTGCGGCTAGAGGATTCTCTTAACAAGAAGGAACTAATTATGAGGAAGATTTTTCTCCAACAACCAGGTACACAACAATTAGATCTCTCATCTCTATTGCAACTACTATGGGATTTAACATACATCAAATGGATGTAAATACAACTTTTATGAATCACACAATTGATGAAGAAGTCTACATTGATTAACCTCAAGGCCCTTTGAAGTGCATGGAAAAGAAACTCATGTTTGTAGGTTAAAGAAGGATTTATATGGCTTAAAAAAAGCCCTTAGATCTTGGTATGCCAGGATGGATGCTTATCTATTAAGACTTGGTTTCATCAAAAGTACTACAAATCCAAATCTCTACATGAAGGTGGTAAAGACTGAGCTTGTGATCATGTTACTTTATGTGTATGGCATACTGATAACAGGTGTGGAGCATCCTATTCATAAATTCAAAAAGGAACTAACAACTGAATTTGATATGAAAGACCTTGGATTAATGCACTATTACCTGGGACTTGAAGTTTGACAAAAACCTGGAAAAATTTATCTTGGTCAAGGAAAATATGTGATCAAAATTCTAGATAAATTTGGCATGATGGATAGTATACCTATGAAAACTCCTATGATCACCAATTTGAAGAATATAAAGAGTTCAAATTCAAGTTCTTGATCCAACATCCTATCGACAACTGATTGGTTCTCTGATATACCTCATGAACACTTGGCTAGGTATATTTTTTATAGTAAAAACTCTTTAGCTAGTTTTAGATTGAGCCTAGACATGATCATTGGATAGAAGCTAAACACATCCTAAGATATCTTCGAGGGACCATACATAATTTCTTAAAATACATTTTAGGAAATGAGATTTAGTGATTGGGATACATAGATTCAGATTGGGCCGACAGTGATGCAGATGGAAAAAGTACTATAGGTGGCATTTTTTCCTTGGGATCCGCTATGATTTCATGGATGAGCAGAAAACAAGACTCGATTTCATTGAGTACTATTGAAGCTGAATACATAACAATCAATGAATTTAGCTGATAAGTAGTCTAGATCCATAAGTTGCTTGTTGTATGTATAAAGGAGATTTGGATTCTACCATCATATGTTGTGATAGCCAAAGCCGCATAAAGAGGACAGAGGAAAAAGCACATTAATATCAAATATCACTACATTTGAAGCTTGGTGCAGGATGGGGTCATGAACTGATGAAAATATAACAAATATATTGACAAAGTATCTTTCTAATAGGAAGCTTGAGTATTTATGAGACAAGCTTGGGCTTGTGGATATCTCCTCCTTGGTTAAGAGGGAGTGAGGTTGGACACCATATTCTCCATGTGTCATGTACTATGGGCAGGACTAATATCCATAAGCCTAGTGAAGGAACTGGTAGGGAGAATGGTGGATTTGATAAGTATATGGGACTGATATTATTTGAGGATTTGTACTTTGAATAGGACTAACAACTTTAATTAAGTATATTAATCGAAGATAAGAATAGTCCCGAGGACTGATATTTCTTAGTGTAAAATATTATGATAATGGATTAGGAAATAGCCTTGTGAGGACATACCTGGTGAACACCTGGGTGGGTTATGTGCCTAGAGAGGCAGTGGTGTCTAAATTTATGCCTCCCATCATTGTGCTATGATCTGGTGGAGAGATAGAGCTTGTTAGTCAAGGCCTTGTTATTTTGACAATGATGGATATGATGATGTAAATCATTATTGATGCTTATCAATCCAAATCCTTTCTTATATGAATATATCAACTTGAGAGTATCCTGTTGTGTCGTTATGAATGCCTCCCTAGTTAAGAAGGAGTGTTGATAACTGTAACTAGTGTCAGTCTTCATAATGTAATAAAATGTAATTTTTATCATTTATTACATTTATTATTATTATTATTTTATTTTGGTCAAAAGCATGTTCTTCATGCTTATAGAGTCAAAAGAGTCAAAATAAAAATGATTATGAGTCAAAATAAATGTATTCGCATCAACTCCCATTTGGAATTTAGAAAGAAAAATAAAAAGAATCTTATTTTTGAGTCAATCTGTCAACATAAGACCAAGTCGACCCTCCTTGGACAAGTCAACCTAAGTGGCAGCTATTCGACCCTCCTGGACAACTATATATACAATTCAACTCGACCTATTGGAAGATTGATCCGGATTGGATCATTATATTTTTTTTCATCCATCTCGATGCATTTGGAGTGGAAAAAGTGGAGGAGTGAGCTCACGAGACTGTTTTGTTGAGATTTCGAGGTAGCACCGTGTGTGCTCTAACCCTGAGATTTTGTGGAAGGGCTAAGACACACAAGACCTGCAAAACCTAGAAAGCGTATGGAGAAATTTCATCTAGTGTGTGAGATATTAAAATAATTTTTTTTTTTAATGAGGACCCTATTCTAACTTAGGAAATTAGAAAAATTAAAGAGAATTAATTAAACACATGTGATGAAATGTTCTAAGTGACGCGGATCAAGAAGTATTTTAATATGAGTCGTCAATTAGAGATTAGATCATGGTCATTGATGTGTCAATGAGAAAAGTATAAGAGAAAGGCTTGGGTTCGGTTGGAGCCACACACACATTGGCAGAGCACTGAAGCTAAGTCAAATTTCTGGGGCGGGGTTTTGCTGAGAAATTCGAAACAAGTTGCAGTGCAGTGAGGGGAAGATATCAGTGAGGGATGATTTGATCCAAGGATGAGAATACAATAATATGGAGGGGCAGTGAGTACCATTCAATTCAGAGCTAGCCAAGAGGACACATTCTAGCCAGTTCCATGCAGAGACCGCATAAGCCCACCCAGGGTGACACAGACCTAGCCAACACAACGCAACACCAACCAGGGTGGGCATTACCAGCCGGAGCAGTGAAAAGGCAACACAACACCAGTCAGGGTGACACAGTGGGGACACTGGCCAGTTAAGGGCTGACGCAGAGGCTACAGAGGCAACGCTGAGGGTTCTAGTGGGCCAGAACAAGTTCGTGATATTGAAATCCCATTTGAGGGTATGATACAACCATATCTTTTGTCTCCAAGTGAAAGGTACTTATTTCCGTGAAATTTATCTATAGGGCCAACCATGTCTGGTGCCCAGATTTTTGTATTCAGATTCTGCATAATAATATAAACCCTTTAGAGCTGCAACACTGGTTTTCCCGCATTGGGTTTTTCTGGGGACATTTTTCCAAAAAATCATGTGTAATATTGTCACATGTGTGCACTATTCAATAAATGATCTGTAGATGTTTAGGCTACAATTAGTGTTTGCTTTAGTGTTTTATTTAAAATATTTCAGTTAAATAAATTGTTAAATGTTAATGAAACAAGTAGGTAAAGTAGATCTAGATACTGCAACAAGATTTCTATTTTTAAAATTTCACACATTTTTATCGGTGGGATGTAGTTTGGAAAAAAAGGGTCTGAAACCTTCCGAGAGATTTTTGCGGCACCAAACGACATTTTTTGGGGGTAAAAATTTGCGCACTCTTTGGCATGGCACCATTTCATGTTGTTTTACACACAAATATGTTTCTAACGACCCAATAAGAATGTCAAACAGAGTCCATATGCAAAATTTGCGCCACTCAGAATTTGGCCTGTATGTTTTCACACCTATTATTTAGGAGGATGCCATGTCAGCTGCCATTATTCATGGAAAAAGGGCTAGATACATGTTTCTGATGTAAAATAATTTAGAATATTCTATATTTTAACTCTAGTTAAGATTTGATGTAGTAAAAAATAACCACTAATAGTCTATCAGGATGTGTTATAACTGGGCCACTAGGAGGAAGAGACATTCCATTCTTTCGAAAGAATTTTGCTCCATAGCTAAGAAAAGATAGCCAAGGGAGATAGGAGGTAGAGAAAATAGAGAGGATATTTGCACTATAGTAGCCCATGGGCCACATAAATTAATTCTTTGTATGTGCAACCATATTTTCCAGACAGAGAAAGAGAGTGAAGCAACCTCACCTTCCAGCTAGGTTTTCTCCTGAAAGGGTTTCTCAAAGCATATTTTGTGTCTTATGTGTATGTGAGATATTATTTTTTCATTCTCTACTTTTCTGCATAATTTCCATTCGCAAGCATGCACTAATTACAATAAAATCTGGATATCTAGAAATTAAATAAAACTGTAATAGTGTAGAACTTCAAATTTTTAATATAATATTGTCAAATTTGTTGTGACAAACTGTCGAGTGTAAGAAACACATAAATTTATGGATCATTTGGTATTAGAGGAGGTTTCTTTGGGTATTTTTTAATATTGCAAGGATCTAGTTCGACATGGCAGAAAATCGTAAAACCCTAATCATGGAAGACGAATATGTAAACGAACCTCATAATCCTGTAGAGGTGAGGTTTATGTGGATTGAGCACCAAGTCACAGATATCAACCACAATGAAAGCCTACTCATGGCATCCTTGAATAAAAATTTAGGTATATTTGGAGAATATGGGGGTTCGAATGCAGGGGAAAAATCAAAATGGGGATCAGAAGATCGGGGAGAAACATAGAACCATTCAAAGAAAGGACCCGAAAAAGATCAACCCAGTTCGAGGGTCATGAAACAATCACAGTCCTTGTTTAAAATGGAAGAAAAAGTCGATATCAAGCCGTACCATGACGAGATCAATTCTCTAAAGTTGAATCACTGGTTGCAATAACTTGAATTTTATTTAAGTGTCCATCATATCGAGGAAGGGGAAAATATCTCATTTGCATGACTGAAATTGGAGGACCATGCACTAACTTGGTGGGAGAGCGACATGAAAACCCTGAGGTTGGAGGGAGAACCTCCATTGACTAAGTGAGAAGATTTTAAAACCCTCATTTAGTCACAGTTTTATCCCATTGAGTACGTGGAGGATCAGTGGATCCGGTGGCATTAATTCAGAAAATTTCAGGCCAAAGCGTGCAGGAGTACACCACAAAATTGAGGAAGATGGCTATAATGTTGGGTAGCTATAATGTTGGGTATCTCTCCAAAGAGCCCATATGTACTTAAGTATTTTGGGGGGGTGGGGGTGTATGCACTGCCATCTGCGTGAGCAAGTGATGTTGTTCAAGCCCAAATCGGTAGACGAGGCTTGTGTACAGGCACAATACCTAGAAAATATAGGCCTAAAGAGAGCACAATCAAGTGGATCGAAGCAGAAGGAGCAACATGGTGCTTCTAATGAGGGGGAGAAGATGCAAAAAGGGGGAAAAAGATAAAAATACGACAAACACAACGCACTATTGTAAAGATCCTAGCAACCACTGCAACATTGATGGCCGTATAGAGGAGAAGTGATAGAAGTTGCAACCAGAGCTAAACCCGAAGAACAAGAAGAAAGATAACAAGAAGAATAATCTCATGGCCACTGATTAAGAAACCATGTTGAAAGAAAATTAGATGTGGATGAGAATATTTTTTGTACTCCAGTGCAGAAGAAGGTGAGTTTGAGTAGCATTCAACAACAGGAAGAGAAAGAAATGGTCAAACGCTTCCATATAAAGATAGAGGTCAAGAAGACAAAGATTGATGCTCTGTTTGACTCAGGATCACCAATAAATCTCATTGTAGTAGAGTCGGTCAAGAAGTTGGGGCTGGAATTTCGTGATCATCCAAACCCATATCCATTAGGATGGGTAAATAAGGATGCAAAGCTGATGGTAAAAAAATAGTGTAGAATTAGATTTGCTATCAATGCTGATTTTATTGATGAAGTAGATTTAGATGTGGTTCACCTTGATGTATGTGGAGTCGTGTTTGGGAGTCCATACATGTACATGTGTGACGTAATATTCATGAGGATATATAACTAGTATTGGCTCGTCAAAGATGGAAAATAATTCATCATCAACGCGCACAAAGGAATGTCGAAAATTTTGCTGGTAACTGCCAACCAAGCCCATAAATTGATCAGTTCCAGCAAGAAATATGCTTTATTGTTTTTAAAGAGAAATTCAGTCTGTAGAGGAGTCAATAAGAGGAAAGGCATCCCTGGAGGGGTGTACTATGAAAAAAAAATAACAATTGGAGGAGTTGTTTTTTGAAAATGCAACAAAAAATTCAAAATTTAATTTTCCCTTGAATTATTATTATTATCCAATTTTAAGGTCACAGCCAAGCCAAACACCAAATTGGTGTATGAGACCCCCTTGTTTGTGGGGCAAGGGACCCACCTCCGAGCAACGATTTGAATTCTAAGTCTACAAAGACATACATACTCTACCCACCTCTGGTTTTGAACCTGTGACCTCTTATGAGAAAACACATGCTCTTAACCATTAGGCCCACTCAACTTGTATTAAATTATGAGAAATTCGAAATTCCATATAACTAAAAAAATTGAATGAGTTAATTGAGTTGAAATAGTTGTTATCACTCAATTAGATTAGTTAATTCGAGTTGGGGTCATGAACTTGAGTTCTGTACAATGATTTCGAAATTTCAGGAGCCTAGTTTGAATTAATTTCAATTGTAACAATTTAATTCAGTTAAATTGAGCTATGGTCAGTGAAACTAGTTCCAACTATTGGAGGTCTAGCAGTGGGATGCAACTTCAGTGTTTAACCAGTTAAAGGATAAATAAACCTTAATTAACTCATGCATGCATGAAATTTGAGTTACCCAGTTGAGATTGGAGTTCAAGGGCAGTGTACTATCACTTGTAGAATTTTCCAAATTGTACGGGTCATACATGCAGTCAAGGGAAGGCCTAAAGGAATTGCACAATTCTCATTGAGGAATTTCCTAATTAATAGGGCCTATTTTTTCAAGGAAAAATGAAAGTAAATAAAACTTGGAGGCTTGGAAAATTGGCTAAGTATTGGCGAAGGTCAGTTAGTCAGACAGAGGATATAAAATACTTGTGCAGGTTGAGCTCAAGGTTGAACAAAGCATATTTTATTCATGCATGTTATTTTATTAATGAAATACAGATAGTAAGGGGTTTTTAGTAGTTTCTGTCCCCTAGATAAATATTTGTGTATGTGTGTTGAATCCTGATGCATGTTAATGATTTGTGTTCTCGATCATGAATTTACATCCATAGATTGGTAGAGTAGATTTGAGCCTTATGATTTAGTAAATTTCATGAGCAATTTGAATCTACAATAATTCTACAGTATTGTGGTGTCGATAGGCATTATCACCCACCTTTTCCAATATCTCGAGGAGACCGTACCGCAGAGCCTTTATTTTCTTACCAAGACCTTGTATCCTCTCCTCATGGCTCTGATGAGTGAGCTAGTAGAGAAAAAACCATTCCAATTTGATGAAGCAATATAAAAAGAAGTATGGGTTGATGCAATGGTAGAGGAATATGATTCCATAGTCAGAAAAAATGTTTGGGAAGTGGTCCAAATACCATAAAACAAATCAGTGGTGGGTTCGAGATGGATCTACAAGGTGAAGCGGACGGAAGCATAGAGAAACACAAGACCAAATTTATTGCCAAGGGGTTCTCTCAGGTGGAGGGAATTGACTACGAGGATACCTTTGCTCCAGTAGCAAGGTACTCTTCTATCAGATTAATTCTATCACTTGCAACGTAGATGGGATACAAGGTTCATCAGATGGATGTTAGGACAACATTCCTCAATGGAGTGATTGAGGAGGAGGTGTACAGTGAACAACCATAAGGATTTGAGACCTTCGACAGAGAGTCACATGTGTGCATACTCAAGCGAGCATTGTATGGATTGAAGCAAGCACCCCGTTCTTAGTACATCAGGATCGATAACTATTTCACCAGGTTGGGCTTCACCAAAAGTGAAGCATATACAAACCTTTACCATATTGTTGTTGAAGGTGAATTGTTTATTATAATATTATATGTCAATGATTTGATTTTAACCGGTGATGAGAAGTTTGTCATTTATTGCAAAGAGGATCTTGCAAGAGAATTCGAGAAGAAGGAAATGGGACTCATGCATTATTTCATTGTCTTGAAAGTAAGGCAAGGAGATGGGGAATTGTTTATCTCTCAGGGAAAGTATGCCAACAAGATACTGAAGAAGTTCCGCATGGAGAGTAGCAAACCCATGGACACTCCTCTAGGAGGAAGTTGGGGGAAGGAGGATGCCACTTCAGGTGAGGAAGTGGAGGCTATTATTTATAGATAGCTTGTGGGTTCACTTATGTATTTGGTGAACACACAACCAAACATGTGTTATGCAATTAACCAACTTAGTCAAGCAATGGTTAAGCCAACTAAACTGTATTAGAACGTGGAAAAACATGTGTTGATATAACTCAGAGGCACTAATCAATTCAGACTTTGGTACAAACAGACAGAGGGAGTGAAGCTCCAAGGCTTCATAGATGAAAATTAGGCAGGGAGTCCATTAGATTGGAAAAGCACATCAGGTGGAATTTTCAGTGTTGGTTCAGCTATAGTTTCTCGATACAACAGGAAGCAGGGGTCAGTTGCACTCAACTCAAAAAAAGCATAATACATGGCTGCTAGTTAAGCAACACACGAGGCTATCTGGATGAGGAATATTCTTGTTGGGTTATTTGGTTAGATGATGGATCCTACTATGATTTACTGTGACAATCAGTTTTGTATCAAACTCTATGAGAATCCAGTTTTTCATGATTTTTCCAAGCATATTGACATCCAGTATAACTATCTACGAGATTGTGTGTAGAGTTAGATCATGTTGTTGGAATACATTCCTATAGAGGAACAAGATGAAAATATTTTGATAAAGGCTTTGTCAAAAGAAAAATTCGAGTTCTATAAAGGTAGGATTGGGGTATCTATAATACTTTTCTTGTTGAGTGGGAGTGTTGAAAATTCAACAAGAAATTCCTAATTTAATTTTCCCTTGAATTAAATTAGGACAAATTCAAAATCCCACATCACTAGACAACTTGAATGAGTTAATTGAGTTGAAATAGTTGTTATCACTCAATTGGCTTAGTTAATTCGATTTGGGGTCATGAACTTGAATTGTATACTTATTCCTAAATTTTAGGAGCCTAGGTTGAGTTAATTTTAGTTGTAACAATTTAATTCAGTTAAATTGGGTTATCGTCAATTGAACTAGTTCCAAATATTGGAGGAACTAGTTGGAGGTCTAGAAGTGGGGTTTAACTTCAATGTTTAACCATTTAAGTGATCAATAATCCTAAATTAAATCATGCATGCATGAAATTTGAGTTAAACAATTGAGATTGGAGTTCAAGGGAATTGTACGATTAGTTGTATTATTTTCTGAGTTGTACAGGTGGTGCATGCAGTCAAAGAAGGGCCTAATGGAATTGCACAATTCTCAATGAGAATTTTAACTAATTCATAGGGTCTAATTCCTCATCAAAAAACTCAAGTAAATAGGATATTTGAAGGATTGAAAATTGGCTAAGTGTTGGCCAAAGTCAATCATTGAGGCAGATGATAGAAGATACTTGTGCAATTTGTGCTCAAGATTAAGTAATAATATTGTATTCATCCATATTCTTTGATTAAATCAATACAGATAGGAAGGGGATTTGAGCAGTTGCTTTCCCCTAGATAAACCTGTAAGTATGTGTCTTAAATTAGGATGCATGTTTTTGATATGTGCTCTCGATCATGAATTTTCTTCGGTAGATGAGTAGAGTAGATTTGAGTCTTATGTTTTAGTAAATTACATGAGAAGTTTCAAATCTACATTAAAATTATGTGTTCTGAGAGCTTAAAGGGTTACCACCTAAGAGAGAAGTGGAGCATGAGATCTAGCTATTTCCAGAATCCCCATTGCCAAATATTGGGTTGTACAGGCAGTCTGTTATAGAAGTAAGTGAGGTTAAGAAACAATTGCAACAACTATTGGTATAGAGTGTCATTTGAATGAGTACATCACCATGTGGGTCTCCCATCATCATTGTGTTGAAGAAGGATGGGACTTGGCAGATGTGTATAGATTACAGGGCATTGAAAAAAATCACACTCAAGAACAGATACCCCCTGCTTAGGATAGATGATTTTTTGGGTCAGTTGTAGGAAGCAAAATACTTCACCAAGCTAGACTTGAAGTCTGGATATCACCAAGTTTGACTCAAAGAAGAAGATACCTAGAAAACCCCCTTCAAAACTAGAAAAGGTTTGTATGAGTGGTTAGTCATGCCATTTGGCTTATGTAATGCACTAGGTACATTTATGAGATTAATGAATGATGTAATGTTCCCTTTTATAGATTCATTTGTTATTGTATATTTGGATGATATACTAGTATATAGTGCTACCTGGGAGGAGCTATGTCACATTTGACATAGGTGCTGGAAACATTGAAGAAGCATTAGCTGTTAGCAAATCTCAAGAAGTGCAAGTTTGTGCAACAGTCTTTCGTGTATCTGGGGTATGTGATCGGTGGAGGAGAGCTAAAGATAGATCCTTACAAGATGGAGTCCATCATGAAATTGCTGGTGCCTACTAATGTTTTTGTGGTTTGCAGTTTCAATGGGGAAACAAAATACCTAAGGAAATTCATAGCCTCGTTTTCAGCGGTTGCAGAACCACTCCATGCCAAAAAAACAAGTGGCAAGAGTTTCCAGTGGGGAAAATGTAAGTAAATGGATTTCGAAGAGCTAAAGAAGAATATCAACCAAATACTAGCTATGGAATTACCAAATTTGCAATGACTCTTTGAAGTGGAGACAAATGCGAGTGGGTATGCTATGGGAGCTATATTGATGTAGGGAGGAAGGCCTATATGCTACCATTATGAAGTATTTCATGGGCCAGTTCTTAAATACCCTATCTATGACAAGGAGCTCTATGCCCTGGTGCAAGTTGTGAAGAAGTGAAAGAATTATCTGATGGGAAAAGTGACAATAATCCACACATATCACCAGCTGTTACAGTACTTTTAGGCCCAAAGTAAGATACAATAGACCAACCATTACAAGTGGATGGGGTTTTTACAACAGTTTCAATTGGTGATCAAATATAAGAAGGGAAACAAAAACAAGTTGGCCGAAATGCTTTCAAGGTCACCCACATCAAATATTACAACTTTCGGGACTCTTATGCACATGGAGCCATTCACCCATGATGCATACAAAGAGGCATATTCAGAGGATGAAGACTTCAAGGAGGTGTATCAACAATTTCTGAGTTAGAGTCATGTGCATGATGGAGACAACACAGTTGAATACCATCTCCATGATGGGTTAATATACATGATGGATAAGATATGTGTTCCTAAAAGTGAGCGATTGCAACTAATTAGAGAGGCTCACACCTCCAAGGTTGCAAGGAACTTTGGTGTAGGGAAGGTCGTGGCTAACTTGTAGAGGTATGTATATTTTCTCAAGATGCAAGAGTAGGTAGCTAGATTCATAAGAGGATGCATGCTTTGTTGTACCAGCAAGCCTAACAACAAGAAATGGGTTCTATATCAATTCTTTCTTGTACCTACTCGTCCTTGGGAAAAAATTTCCATGGAATTTGTGGGAGATTTACTGAAAAACATGAAGGGATATGAATACCTGTTCGTGGTAGTTGACAGGGTCATCAAGGTGTGTGTTCTAGTGCCCTGTAAAAATACCATTAGTGGGAAATAAACAACAAACTTGTTCTTTGGACAAGTCTGGGTGCACTTTGGGATACCAAGGAGCATAATTTCAGACATGGATACAATATTTCACAGTGCATTTTGGACTACATTGTGGTAGAATATGGACACAAAGTTGAAGATATTAGAGCATTCCATCCACAGATAGATGGTAAAATTGAAGTAGTAAACAAGACTTTGGTGAAACTTTTGAGGGGATACAACTAGAAGCATCCGAAGACTTGGGACGAGAATCTGGTACATATACAACATTCTTACAACATAACAATCCACACTTCTACAAGAAATTCCCCATTTGAGACTTGTTTTGGATATTTTCCACCTTCACCTTTGGATATTTCATATGGGAAACAAGGAGGAGTGAGGGAAGATATTACATGAGATGATTTGAGGTATAAGACACACTGTAAAAGTCGTAGGAGAAGTATAAGGCTAATAATGATCAACACAAAACAAATAAATCGTTCAATGTGGGAGAAAAAGTGTTGCTACAGTTTATAAGGAGAGGCTGCAGGGGCCTGGTAAGAAAATCAAGGCTGTGAGGTATGGCCCCCTTGAGATACTAGAAAATGTGGGTAATAATTCTTATTGACTTAGTCTACCACCATATATGTGCATTTACTTAGTTGTGAATGTATAGAATTTGAAACTCTATGAAACTTCCATGCTAGACCAGGAAGAGGAATGAGGCCTATCGTCTGTGGAGGATTTGGAACTAGATGCTCAGGCAGAGTTGACACAAGATTCAATTTTGAAAAAGAGGTCCAAAACTACAAGACAGGGGGAACATGAAATTTGGTAGATTGGATTGAAGGGACATTATAGGCAAAGCTAAATGGTACAACAGAGAGAAGGTGGAGGAAAATTTCCTCACCTCATTAGGTAAAATATTTTGGGGACAAAAAACCTCCCAAAACAGGGAAGTGTGATCCATATTGGATCATTATATTGTTTTTCATCCATCTCGATGCATTTGGAGTGAAAAAAGTGGAGGAGTCAGCTCATGGGACCGTTTTTACTGGCGGGACCCATTTTGGAAAAACAGGGTTTGAAACCTTCTAGGAGCATTTTGAGGCATCAAACGATGTTTTTTGGGGGTAACAATTTGGCGCTTTAGCATGGCACCATTTCATGTTATTCTAAACACAAATATATTTTCAACAACGCAAGACGCTTGTCAATTAGAGTCCGTATGCAACAACGTTATGCCACTCAGAAGTTGACCTTCCTCTTTTCACACCTATAATTCAGGAGGATGTCGCGTCAGCCCCCATTATTCATGGAAAAAGGGCTAGCCATGTGTTTGTGATGTAAAAGGCTCTAGAAGAGTCTATATTGTAACTCTAGTTAAGAGTTTTTGTAGTCAAAATTAATCATTAGGAGGCTATCGGGTTGTGTTATAACTGGGTGACTAGGAGGAAGAGACATTGCATTATTTTGAGAGAAATTTGTTCCATAGCTGAGAAAAGATAGCCAGGATAGATAGTAGCTTAAGTATACAGAGAGGATCTGTGAACTATAGAAACCCACGTGCCACAATCATTACTTCTTTGTGCCTGCAGCTATATTTTCCAGACAGAGAAAGAGAGCGAAGCGAGCTCTCCTTCCAACTAGGTTTTCTCCTGAAAGGGTTTCCCATAGCATATTTTGTATCTTATGTGTGTGTGTGTGTGTGTGAGATTATTTTGTCGTTCTCTACTTTTCTACATAATTTCCATTCGCATGCATGTACTATTTATAATAAAATATATAGATATAGATATTAAATAAAATTGTAATAGTGTAGAACTTCTGTTTTTTAATATAATATTGTCAGATCTGTTGTGACAAAATTTCCAGTGGAATATTCACGACAATTTACGGATCAAACATCATTCATTCACTCACAATTCACATCTATTTATGCGCAAAAGATAAGAAGAAAAGGGGTCAAAGTCAAAGGGGAAGGAAAAATTGGGATTTCTAGCTTGTTTCTGTTCACATGTGTGAAGTTTCTGGGGCAACTCTACTAAAATTACAAGTCTAAAATTCGTCCTTCACTGCAGGTCCGAAATTTATATGATTTGACCAAATTTCAAAAGGTTTGACTTTTGTTGAATTTGAATTGGTTGGAGGAGACTTAGAGGATGATTTAATTTGATATTTGTGGCAGTCTTGGTCTTGGATATATCTCATTTTGATCTGAGTCTATAAGAGAAGGATTTTTAGGTTTTACTGGGGTTTTTTCTTGGCTAGGAGCCTAATTTATAGTGTTATTTGTTCTTTGTGATTTTTATGCTTTGAATTTTTGTATAATTTCTTGATGAAGAGAACATAAATTAATAATAAGACAACTAACATTCACAAGTAATTATCAAGAAAGAGGAATCAAACTTTAATCTATCCAACACTTGGTTTCTCAACAATGAATACACTCTTGAATTTTCCATTTAGTTTATGTGTTTATGCACCACTAAAATTTTAACTCATGTTTCTGGTATTTAAGTCTCAGCTATAAGTTAATGTTATGAGTGCATATGTGTATCATGTGGATGTAAATTTATGATCACGAGGACTCTTGGAACAATAAGTCATAAAAACTAGGCGTTTCACCTTGTGATCAGTAATCATAATAATTCCCAAGAAGGATGGAAGTTAGAGAATGTGTATTGAATACCAAGCATTGAACAAGATAACCATCAAGAATCGATATCCATTGCAATGAATCTATGACTTAAGGTATTAATGGAAACAACCCAAGTACTTCAAAGGGCTAGACCACAATTAGGGCATCACCAAGTGTGAGTTAAAAAAGGAGAAACTTGGAAGATATCATTTAAAACAAAAGGATTGTGTGAATGGTTAGTTATGCCTTTCAAATTATGTAATGCCCCTGCAACTTTTATTAGTGATGAATGATGCGTTTCCTCCATTTATAGATTCTTTTGTTATAGTTTGATTGGAGAAATTTTTAATATCCAGCTCTATTTGGGAAGAGTATATCTTACATTTGAAATGAGTACTGGACACACTCAAGGGACATTAGTGCTTGGCTAATCTCAAGAAGTATGAATTTGGTAAATACTCCTTGATCTACCTTGGCCATGTGATTATTAGAGGAAAAATTATTACACCAATTTTTGGTCATGTAACCTGTTACTATTAGATGGACCAAAGTACACCATGTAAGACCAATTTTACCCTAAGTAAAATTTCTTTCACTATAAAAAATAACTTAGTAATCCTTAATTTATTAAGTTGTTAATGGTATAAACAGGAAACCCCATGAGGAAATATTGAATATATCCATATTTGTTTGATTTTCCTCAAGGGATAATTAGTTAAACAACAGTTTAATTAATATTCTTGGTCATATTTAACCCAAAATAGGAAAATTATTAGATAAATCATTATTTATATTATTATTTTCTAGGAATAATTATTTAAAACATTATTTAAATAATATTCCTTGTTAAATTTGATTGAATAAATCATTATTTATTTAATTATTACTCAACCACATTCTTAAAATAATAAATAAATCATTTATTTATTTATTATTTACAAATAAAGGGATTTGACCAAATTCAAATTCTTTTTCCCTCCAACAAATATAATAAAATATTCCATAAAACTTGGATCTAAATTTGGTTAATAATATTTTAATTATGCACCAATATCTAGACTAACTCAATATTTTGTTATAAATAAAGGGATTTTTCCATTCACTCACTACCTTTTGTTGCCTTAAGATCACTCTGGATCTATACTTTTGGTTTGACTTTGATCCTCCATCATTGTCATATTTTCCTATCTTTTTTCTTGTGAGCTCCCTTTTATTTCCATTTTTATCTAGGTTTTCTACATCATCAAGAGAGAGAGATCTTAGATCTGAAGCGCTGAGGACATACAAGAACCCATCCCATTGAGGGGGAATCGCAACATCTTTATATGTTCCGTTCCCAGGTGTCATAAATACAAAAATTCTTTAAAAATACTTGTCTTGTCTATTGGATGCATGGAGCAACTCTTTCTTTTATTTACTACTTAATGTCTTTAACTACATAGATCTGGATTTTGTAGCATTTGTCTTTCTCAACTAACTGTAGATCTAAAGAAATTGGAAACCATCTTTGAGGTTAGGGTTGTTTGTTATGCACAACTAAAGTGAGATTTTTTCATACGCTTATGATTAGAATTCACACTAACAAAAATAAGAGAGAGATCCAACAAAAGTCAAAACCATTAGTGAGTGAGCAACTCCTACCAGTGTAAAAAATGTAAGAAGCTTTATGGGTGCACCATAGTATTAGCAAAGATAAAGGGCATGATTTTCAACAATATTTATACCATATCATGTAGTAACAACACAAAGGAATAGTTTCCTATGGGAAATAAGTAGCAAAGGAATTTTGATGATTTAAAAGAAGAATTATTCAAGCACCAATTTTGACCATACCTAATTTGTAGCAACCTTTCAAGATAAAACTGATGTGAGTATGTATTCCATGGGAGTTGTTCTCATGCAAGGAAGATAAAATGTGTTTCATCACTCATTTTTTTCATGGAGTAGTGTAAAAATATTGTACATATTGACAACAACTCTATACCATAATACAAACAATGAAGAAAAGGACACATTATCTCTTATGTAAGGAGATAGTGATTCTCATTGATGACCAACGACTCTTTTACAGAGTCAAAAAAAAGCGCAATATGCCAAGAATAATGTTATCCCCCAAGGGGTAACTACCTTAGAGGCACACTCACATGGGCATATTGTTATTTATTTCATGAGCTTTCTTGCTCAAACTCTCTAGGTTCAAGCAATTGGCTTAGTTTGTACTTCAAACTTACCATTGTGCTAGCTCAATTGTGGTATATCAAATAGTCCATCCTTACATACATATCAAATTGATAGATGCACATACAAATGGTACAATTTGGTTTCAACATGCTCTATTTGATATTTGATGCATCGATTGTCTTACTCATAATTGTGTTATAAATTACAAGTCTTGTTGTGAAAGTGATAAACTCTAATGCCCACAAGGCTTTGGATAGGTGGTGCATGGGTGTACTGCTAAGGCACTTCTTGTGATAGGTCATCGGTTAAAATTCCCGATGGGTGGTCCCACTTGACTAGCCTTACAAAAAAAAACATTATAGTTTTTTTCTTTGCCTCGTCATACCATGAGAGACATGGTTTTCCTTTAGTTAGTTTCTACTACTGGGAAATTAGTTAACATAGTGTCTTCCACATCCCAACCATACTTAACATTGTTCATTTAGCGCATTCACTCTGTCTCATCCAGAAAAAATACTATCCCCTCTCATGTTTGACTTATCAAAGATCACAAAAAATTCTAAATGGAGAAAATCCTAAATTACTAAAGCCAAAAAGACAAAGAAGTGGAGGAGCAAATAAATTTGAAAAACAAAAAAATGTAAAGCTTGAGAAAATTCCACATCACTATGAAACCATTGCCCCTAGTCCCATGTTTGTCTATGAATATCTAAAGAAAAAGGGACTTGGTCAATGGAATAAACACTTAAAGAAAAAGGCAAAAGGGGTAGTAAGAAACAGTGTCGAGGAAAGGCATCACGATGTTAAGCTCCCTCTTTAAATGCTACTAGACATGAATTACCTCGCTCTGGGAAGCCAGATGATAAAAAATACAAGACCTAAACATCATTACATGAATTTGAAGGTCATCACATGAATTTTTTACCTTCCTCTTTCATAATTTTTCATCAGCTCACCTATATTTTACTTAGAGACCTCGAAAATAAAATTTGTACTAGGACTTGACCAATATATATGGGTTAATTATTTTTCCCCCATGGAAAAACTTACACAAATTTTAAAACTTACATCTATTATGTTGTGTTGGAAGTAAACATGAAGAGTATACCACCTAATGGCCCATCAAAAAGTTGCACCCACCACTACAAGTGGGCCCCTTTCATTGGTATTCATGTAAAATGCCTCAATATCTATGACACTACATTGCGATCAATGATATTGCATTCAGATCCATATATCTATATTTTGTAATATCCACCAACATTGGGAACCATTAAATTTTTCTTGGGATGCGTGTACTTCATTGGCATACATGTCACTGCATTGGGATCAATGACAGTGCATCAGGAAATGATTAAAATGCCACATTATCACAAATGACACATGGACCATTTAGAGATGGATTCCTTCCCAAATTGGATGCCTTATAATCACGCGTACATGATTATTCACTCTATGGACCACATGTGGAAATTTGTTGAGGAATTTGAGGACTCCTAGTTGGTGGTCACATATGGTCACAAGTTACAATGGTTACAAATATCATGGCAATTAACCACTTTCTTTTCACTAAGGAGTAGCCTACTTGAGGAGCCACATATGCCATCTCACATTAGATTCTTCATTGGACACATGTTACCCACCACTTCGTGGTTCATATCCCTAGGATAAATTTTTCTCCATATGGATCTCATCCGACAACTAGTAGCCCCTTGTAACCATAAACTAGCTCGTTGTGCCATTTCTCTGCCACTTGAGCCAACCATGTGGTCCCTCACCTATCTGTATTGATTGCATGTTTGAAGGTGGACCTCCCGAATATAAAAGTATGTATTTTCATTTGGTAATTGAGTATTGGGTTTACTTATCATGGACACTTATGGGAATTGATTAATGTGGGTATTTTGCGGAAAGAGCAGGCTTAGTTTGTGCACCTATCCCCTTGATCTCTTTTGGATGTTACCCTTGGATCTTAGTTCTGTAGGATCTCCTTCATTGACCATTTGGTTCTAGGGTGCTCCTACTTGGGAAACATCGACTTTGGTTGTGTGGTACCTTTCATTTATCCACATATATTACTCCCTTTCCATTCACTATACCCCCATTCATCATTTCTCCCACCTGGGTCCACATGCCTCTTTGAATCCACATAGGGTCTACCTACCTATAACCTTGCCCCCACCTTGGGTGAGCATTGGAATGATGCCCTGGAAGTTGAAGTAGTTAAAAGAAAAAGAAAAAGCATAAATGTCCACATTCAACAAGAAATTGTACGAAAAAATGCAAAATATGGCAAGGAAAAAAATAATTAGCACGTGGGAAAAAGTGAATACATGAGCTCTACCCCATACCCATGGTAATCACCTTGGTTCCATAGGCCCTAGATGAGCCTCCTTTACCATTCAGGAACCCATGATTATCCCAAAACCTATAGAGAAATGAACTGCCCTACCTAAAAGGGGGTAATCTCTACTATATCTTACACATCATTCTCTTGTCCTTTGAGCCTCGAGCCGTTAATTAAATAAAATTCATAAAAGGAAAAATTCATATAAATAAGGGTGGAAAAATCAAGGTAGGGGCACCTCATGTAACACAATTTCTCCCTCCTACACATTATATACCCAGGTGTGGGATTCCCCTTCTATAGCTACCCTTGGGCCCCAATATGTGGCCCAATACCGCCCCTCTCATTCCCCATTCCATTTCACTTCTTTATCACTTTCCACCCTAATTTGAGGGAAGTACCTTGGAGATACTATCCCCTAGAAACCACCCATTGGGAGCACCACAAGTATACTACTTGGAGAACAAGGGCCCATCCCCTTTTCCATCACATTTTGAGGATTTTTTATGTCACTTCTCGACATTATCAAGCCTTTTGGAGGGCCCCACGAGATACACATATTATTATTTGATCTCCTGAGAGGATTATTATTTCATTTATGAGCTAGTTTGGTGGGCTTGTCACCAAGAGTTAGTTTATTTGCACATTATTTTATTTTTAGGGGCTAATGTAGGTTCATTATATAAATTGAACTCCTAAGAGGTGTATAAATAGGATTTAGTTGGATTCATTTGTATCATCACTTGACTTGGGATCTCTCTATCGTTAGAGAACTTCATGTTTTTCCTTGGAGGACTGTTTTTGGATGAAGGATGAATTTTGATGTATGGATTTGGGCTATTTCTATATTGGAGCTTCTTATTTGAAAATGTGATGCTGGTTGGATATAATATCTAACATTGCAAGTGCAAATTTAATGCTATTTTTCTTGTTGCTGCGTACAATTGGATTTCACTATAATTAGGGCTAATTGTTGCATGTATGAAATGAGGAATTATGCGTCTATTTAGCTTATTCTATATATGTTACATTGTGATATGAATGAAATTTTGTAGAGATCATGTTATCTTAATAATATTGCACCATTTGTATGAAGTATAAGTGCTTGAAAGTCACTTTTTTCTCTTTCCACTAACATTGGACGAAGTTGACTTTTTGGGCCTCCTTGAACAAGAAATTGAATCCTTCTTCATTATTATCCTTGAATTAATATCCCCAAGTGAATCAGGGATTGGTCCCTTAAAAAAAGGTGATCATTTCCCCTCTTTTTCATATTTTCCCTTTTTTTTCCTAGGTCTAGCCCCATTAGGTCACCTAGGGAACTAATTTCCCAGGAATCTAGCCCCCACACCCATTGGGATCACCACAGGTCTATTACTTGGAGAACAAGGGCCCATCCCCTTTTCCATCACATTTTGAGGATTTTATTCATCATTATGGAACTTCTCGACATTATCATTCCTTTTTGAGGGCCCCACGAGATACACATAATATTAATTGTCCTCCTGAGAGGCTTATTATTTCATTTATGAACTACTTTGGTGGGCTTGTCACCAAGAGTTAGTTTATTTGAAAATTATTTTATTTTTAGGGGCTGATGTAGGCTCATTAGCTAAATCAAACTGCTAAGAGGTGTATAAATAGGATTTAGTTGGATTCATTTGTATCATCACTTGACTTGGGATCTCTCTATCTTTAGAGAACTTCGCGTTTTTCCTCAGAGGACTATTTTTGGATGATGGATGAATTTTGATGTATGGATTTGGACTATTTATATATTGTAACTTCTTATTTGAAAATGTGATGTTCGTTGGATATAATTTCTAACATTGTAAGTGCAAATTTAATGCTATTTTTCTTGTTGCTGCATACAATTGGATTTCACTATAATTAGGGCTAATTGCTGCATGTATGAAATGTGGAATTATGTGTCTATTTAGCTTATTATATATATGTGCCAATGTGAGATGAATGTAATTTCCTATAGATAATGTTATCTTAATAATTTTTCACCATTTGTATTAAGTATAAGTGCTTGAAAGTCACTTTTCTTCTCTTTCCTCTAACATTGAACGAAGTTGACTTTCTGGGCCTCCTTGAATAAGAAACTGAATCCTTCTTCATTATTATCCTTGAATCCATATCCCCAAGTGAATCAGGCATTGGTCCCTCAAAAAGGGGTGATAATTTCCCCTCTTTTTCACATTTTCCCCTTTTTTCCTAGGTCTAGCCCCACTAGGTCACCTAGGGAACCAATTTCCCAAGAATCTAGCCCCCACACCCACTGGGAGCACCACAGGTATACTACTTGGAGAACAAGGGCCCATCCCCTTGTCCATCACCTTTTGAGGAGTTTATTCATCATTATGGCACTTCTCTACCTTATCATGCCTTTTGGAGGGCCCCACGAGATACACATATTATTATTGGACCTTCTCAGAGGCTTATTATTTCATTTATGAGCTAGTTTGGTGGGCTTGTCACCAAGAGTTAGTTTATTTGCACATTATTTTATTTTTAGGGGATAATGTAGGCTCATTAGCTAAATAAAACTCCTAAGAGGCATATAAATAGGATTTAGTTGGATTCATTTGTATCATCACTTGACTTGGGATCTCTCTATCTTTAGAGAACTTTGCGTTTTTCCTCGGAGGACTGTTTTTGGATGATGGATGAATTTTGATGTATGGATTTGGGCTATTTATATCTTGGAGATTATTATTTTAAAATGTGATTCTATTTGGATATAATTTCTAACATTGTAAGTGCAAATTTAATGCTATTTTTCTTGTTGCTGCATACAATTGGATTTCACTATAATTAGGGCTAATTATTGCATGTATGAAATGTGGAATTATGTGTCTATTTAGCTTATTATATATATGTGACATTGTGAGATGAATGAAACTTCCTAGAGATAATGTTATGTTAATAATATTGCACCATTTGTATGAAGTATAAGTTCTTGAAAGTCACTTTTCTTCTCTTTCCTCTAACATAGGACAAAGTTGACTTTCTGGGCCTCCTTGAACAAGAAATTGAATCCTTCTTCATTATTATCCTTGACTCCATATCCCCAAGTGAATCAGGCATTGGTCCCTCAAAATAGGGTGATCATTTTCCCCTATTTTTCACATTTTCCCCTTTTTTCCTAGGTCTAGCCCCATTAGGTCACCTAGGGAACCAATTTCCCAAGAATCTAGCAACAGGAAAAATTCAATCTCCTAGATACAACTGCGCTGGTGGGTCCCTTCCCTATCCTTCGAATTTGGGGCAATTTTGACAGTGGAATCTTTGGATACCCCAAGCCCTAGCTCTAGGGTCAAGTTTTACGTAGGTGTTCCCATGCCAAGAACCTAGTAGGATCAATTTGACATCATTGGAGGAAAATTCTTGTTTTATCCTTGCCCCTCACATTGGCCAGGTTAAGAACATCATTGGGTGCAAAAATCCATCCCCTATCCTTGGTTGGGTCCACTTGGACTCATGTGGTCCCATTCTTCATCAAAGCTTATTTATCAAGGACTACTCAGGAATCCAAGTTCCCAAAAGATTTTAGGGATTGAGAACCTCCTTTGTAAATATTATTCTTCTACCTCAACCCTCCAATCCTCATCCCCTCTCCTTAGAAGATCAAGTCCCTTCCTTAAAAGGCAAGCAAGTCCCATTCTTCACCCTATCTTAGGGAAAGGGTTTCTAGGGTCACATCACACCTATTCATTGATATATACTTTACAAGTGACTTCCTAAAAATACCGGGTCTCCTCCCATCGTTGAAATTTTGTAAAGAGTAGGGAGTCTTAGTTGTGGTGACAGTAGGCTAAGTATCCATCGTTTCCCTTGACCCAACAGTTGCCCTCATAGGAAACCCCTCTTAGGTTCCCTGCTGGTTTGAGTGGTAACATTTATGGCATCGTTGTCAGGGACACGATATGTGTGTTTTTTTCCCCATATGACATATTGTAATATCATTATTGGCGACTCCATTGGAAGAGCGAAGCCCTACTTCTTCATTGGGCCTCAAGGTTGATGCTTGTAGGGTGAAGTAGGTATTTTTCTAGGCATATTTAAATTCACCCTCGTGAATCCTACATATTTTTCTTGCATATCTCAAATAAGTTATATTTCTTTGATAAATTTCCCACTTTGGACATTGCTAGCATCCATGGGCACCCTAATCATGTCACAAGAAGGATGGTACGCAGGGTGTCCATCTTTGATGGTGCTCCACTCTCTGCAATTGAAAATGTATGAATATTTAACGCACATGCTGCGAGAGATAAAGTGGTTCACCAAGATGTCCTTATGTTATTGTTTATGGTATCTCTCGATGGTCATAATTCATGTGTGTATGATCATGAGCCTAACAGTATCTCGTCTATTTAGGAGTTCACTGATGGATTTCTTAGACATTTTCAATTATATCCTACATTAAGCATCCAAGAGGAAACCTTCATTGAGCATCATCAAGACATTGAGACAAGTAGTGAGCATGTACACGAGTCCTTGTGGGGTCCACATGATGAAACTGATGATTTTGTGAACACATGTGTTGGGAGGGATGAATCTATGGAAGGTGAAGTTGAGACTAACCTTATATTTCTAGAGGATATTACTTCCAGTGATTCTCTTGTTAAGAAACTTAAGGAAGGTGATCCCATTATCCCCTTGGAGGATGAAATTGAAGATTAATTTCTCATTGAAAAGGGGAAATGGGAAATTGTTTGTGCTTAATTTTATTGTGCTCCGATTTATGACACTGACAAGGAGGATGTGGATGAGACTATTTTTCCCTTTCTCTCAGGAACTATTTATGATGACATATCCATTGGTACTCTTGTGAAGGGGAATCTTTATTTTCCCTTGCTAAAAGAGGGGCAGTTGGAAGTGATCAATTTTCCTTTTAGGACAGACCCAATCTTTGATAGTAAGTAAATTGATAAGGTTCCCACGTCTCCCAAGTATGATTCTATGTTCAAAACACTTGAGGGAACAAAAACCCGTTGAAAGAAATACTTCATCCTCCCTCTTGCTTATCATTCATCATTTTGAGTCTTCATCAAGTGATTCCCTCACCTCTTGTCTCATGATCTCAATTGGTAGTGAGCCCTTTCCCCCTTCCAAGCATAGTGTCAAGGATGACCCCCTCATTGATTATACTTTATATACTTGGGTACCCACTCAGGATCATGATCAATCTATAATCTCCCCTTTTCACTGTGATCATCATGGGAAACATATGTGTGTTTCTCCATCTCATTAGTTCACCTTTCCTACTAATCATAACCCTATGGAGGCCATAAAATATGACATAAATGATAAGGACCATCATGGAAATAATATTTCCAAGATTTCCATCCATCAAAATTTAATGAGCCTGACCATCGGCATCTCTATATTTTGGTTAGAGGAGAGGATATCATGAACTAGATTACATCCTTGTCTTACCTCTTCTCACATAATCATCCATATGTGGGCATCCTATTTCTCTACCCCCCACCAACTTTATCATCCATGTGATTATGTCTGCCTTCACTTTGACATTTTCTACAAGAGTATTCATATAGGAAGGTATATTTATATTAATTTGATGATATGTTGGTTGCACTGGCTTTATGATTACACTTAGTATTATTTTTGTACCATATGCATGTTAGGGTAGGATGCATTGCATGTTGATTTTCTGCATTAGAACTAATCTCATATGATATTTATCATGGTAGATTAGTTGCATTAAGATTTAAAATTACATATTTTTATTACCTGTTGGTTTTATGGGCTGACATTAAGCATGGGTGATCATAAGACACCGCGAAAAACATGTTTCCCCATGGTTTTAGTCATTGACATGTGAAAATAACAGGTCTGTGATGAACAAGATATTGTTGGAGTTCTTGTGACCTACCATTTTAGTAGCCTTGACCACTTCTTCGAGAGATCATGTCCCAATTGGAGCCAGATGTTACCCACCATTTCGTGGGTGATATCCCTAGGAGAAATTTTTCTCCATGATGGACCTCAGCTGGAAACCAACAACCCCTTGCAGCTCTAAACTAGCTCATTGTGTCATTTCTCTGCCACCTGAGCCAACCATGTGGTCCCTCACCTATCTGTATTGATCGTATGTTTGAAGGTGGGCCTCCTCAATCTAAAGGTATGTCTTGTCATTCGGTAATTGAGTATTGGGTTTACTTATCATGGACACTTATGGGCATGGATTGATGGGGGGATTTGGTGGAAATAGTGGGACTAGTTTGTGCTCCTATCCCCTTGATCTATTTTGGATGCTACCCTTGGATATTAGTCCTGTGGGATCTCCTTTATGCACCATTTGGTTCTAGGGTGCTACTACTTGGGAAACCTCAACATTGGTTTTGTGATCCCGCTCCTTTATCCGTATATATTACTCTCTTTCCACTCACTATACCCCCATTCATAATTTCTCCCACTTATGTCCACATTGCCTCTCTGGGTCCACATAGGTTCGACCTCCCTATTCCCTTGCCCCCACCTTGGGTCAGTCCTGGAATGATGCCCTGGAGGTCGAAGTAGTTAAAATAAAAATTAAAACCATAAATGGCCACATTCAACAGGAAATTTTACTATAAAATGAAAAATACAACCATGAAAAAAATAATTAGCACGTGGTAAAAAGCCAATACATGAGCTCTACCCCATACCCATGGTCATCAACTTCGTTCCATAGGCCATAGATGAGCCTCCTTTATCATTTTGGAACCCATGATTGTCCCAACTCCTGGAGGGAAATGAATCACCCTAATTAAAATGGGGTAATCACTACTATATCTTACACATCATGCTCTTGTACTTTGAGCCCCGAGTAGTTAATTAAAAAAAATTCATAAAAGGAAAAGGGAATATAAATATGGGTAGAAAAATCAAGGCCAGGTACCTCATGTACCATGATTTCTCCTTCCTACACATTATATACTCAGGTGTGGGTTTCCCCTTCTCTAGCTACCCTTAAGGCCCAATATGTGGCCCAAGATTGACCCTCTCATTCCCTATTCAATTTCACTTCTTTATCATTGCCACCCCCATTTTAGGGATGTAACTCGGACATAATATCCCATCTAAGGGTAGAAACCACCTAATAAGGTACCTCGCTAATCCCCTTTGGAGCTTGGAGACATTAGCACATGCCAAAGGCCACTACGAAAGGGCATGCCATTATGAAGTGCCCAATTTGGTGTCTATGGTTTGTAAGCTCTTTTACACAATTACTCTAATGACTTGTTGTACTAGAAGGTTAGGGGACGCATTGGATCTTATGCAAGATTGCAGATGATGTCCATTTGGGTTTGGTCTCCCTATATGGGGTCCTAACATCCCAGAGGGCTACATTGGCACATGTTGGGTGTGTGTAGAGAGCCATGGGCCTCCACATCAACAAACAACATGCCATGGACCCCCACTGATGTCCATATATTACTAGAGATCCACCTTGATGAGGATGATGCACTTGGTACACTATGCCCAATAGGACCCACATGAGCACAAAACACTTGAAAGGTGTCCCAAGTCTTGTACGATAACATGGAAATGTTCATTCCATAATCTAAGCCCTTACAGATGATCTACATGCATCTTCGACTCATATGGAGACCCATGGGGTCATTGGTATACACCCACACCCATTGGGAGCACCACCGGTCTACTACTTGGAGAAAAAGGGGCCACCCCCTTGTCCATCCCATTTTGAGGAGTTTATTCATCATTACGGAACTTCTGGACATTATTAGGTCTTTTGGAGGGCACCACAACATGCACATATTATTATTTTACTTTATGAGGGGCTTATTATTTCATTTATGAGCTAGTTTGGTGGGCTTGTCACCAAGAGTTGGTTTATTTGCACATTATTTAATTTTTAGGGGCTAATGTAGGCTTATTAGCTAAATATAACTCCTAAGAAGTGTATAAATAGGAGTTAGTTGGATTCATTTGTATCATCACTTGACTTGGGATCTCTTTATCTTTTGAGAACTTCACATTTTTCCTTGGAGGACTATTTTTGGATGATGGATGAATTTTCATGTATGGATTTGGGCGATTTCTATCTTGGAGCTTCTTATTTGCTAGTGTGATGCTAGTTGGATATACTCTCTCACATTATAAGTGAAAACTTAATGTTATTTTTCTTGTTGCTGCATACAATTGGATTTCACTATAATTATGGCTAATTGTTGCATGCATGAAATGTGGAATTATGTATCTATTTAGCTTATTTTATGTATGGGACATTGTTAGATGAATGAAATTTCCATGAGATCATATTATCTTGATAGGCTTGCACCATTTTTATGAAGTATAAATGCTTGAAAGTCACTTTTCTTCTCTTTCCTCTAACATTGGATGAAGTTGACTTTCTGGGCCCCCTTGAACAAGAAACTAAATCCTTATTCATTATTATCCTTGAATCCATATCTCTAAGTGAATCAGGCACTGTTCCCTAAAAAAGGGTGATCATTTCCCCCTCTTTTTCACATTTTCGCCTTTTTTCCTAGGTCTAGCCCCATTAGGTCACCTAGGGCATCAATTTCCTAGGAATCTAACCACGGGAAAAATTCGATCTCCTAGATACAACTGCGCAGGTGAGTCCCCTCATTCGCCTCCCAATTTGGGGAAATATGACGATGGAATTTATGTATACCCCAAGCCCTTGCTCTAGGATCAAATTTTTCCTAGGTCAAGGATAGAACCTATTAGGATCAATTTGACATCATTGGAAGAAAATACTTGTTTGATCCTTTCCCCTCACCTTGTCCAGGTTAAGAACATCATTGGGTCCAAAAATCCATCCCCTAACTTGGGCTGGGTCCACTTGGTCTTGTGTGGTCCCATTATTCATCAAATATGATTTATCAAGGAATACTCTAGAATCCAAGTTCCAAAAGGATTTTAGGGATTAAGAACCTCCTTTGTAAATCTTATTCTTCTACCTCAACCCTCCAATCCTCATCCCCTCTCCCTAGAAGATCGAGTACCTTGATTAAATGCAAGCAAGTACCATTATTCATTCTATCCTAGGGAAAGAGTTTCTAGGGTCAATTCACACCTATTCACTGATATATACTTTACAAGTGACTTCCTAAAACTACCGGGTCTCCTCGCATCGATGAAAGTCTGTAAAGAGCGTGGAGTCTTAGCTGTGGTGGAAATGGGCTAAGTCTCCATCGTTTCCCTTGACCTAGTAGTTTCCCTCATAGGAAACCTCTCTTAGGTCCCCTACTAGCTTGAATGGTGACATTTTTGGCACCGTTGTGGGAGACACGATACGTGTGTTTTTTTCCCCATACAACATATTGACATATCATTATTGGCGACTCCATTGGAAGAACTAAGCCCTAGTTCTTCATTGAACCTCAAGGTCGATGCTTGTAGGGTGAAGCAAGCATTTTTCTAGGCATATTTAAATTAACCCTCGCGAATCCTACATATTTTTCATGCATATCTCAAATTGGTTGTCTTTCTTTGATAAATTTCCCGCTTTGGACATTGCTAACATCCCTGGGCAAGCTAATAATGCCACAGGAAGGATGATATGTGGGGTGCTTGTGTTTGATGGTGATCCACTCTCTGTAATTGACCATGTAGAAATATTTATAACACATGTTGCAAGAGAAAAATTGGTTCACCAAGATGTCCTTATGTAATTGTTTATGGTATCTCTCGGTGGTCATAATTCATGGGTGCATGATCATGAGCCTAAGAGTATCTCATCTATCGAGGAGTTCACTGATGGATTTCTTATACATTTTCAAGTATATCCTGTATTAAGCATCCAAGAGAAAGCCTCCATTGAGCATCATCAAGACATTGAGACTCTAAGTAGTGAGTAGGTAGATGAGTCCTCCTGGGATCCACATGATGAAAATGATGATTTTGAGAACACATGTGTTGGGAGGGATGAATATATGGAAGGTGAAGTTGAGACTAAATTTATATTTCTCAAGGATATTACTTCTGATGATTCTCATTTTAAGATCCTTGAGGAAGGTGATCCCATTATCCCCTTGGAGGATGACATTGAAGATTACTTCCGTTTCAAAGGGGAAATGGGAAATTGTTGGTCCTAAATTTGATTGTGCTCCCATTTATGACACCGACAAGGAGGATGAGGATGACACTAGTTTTCCCTTTCTCTCGAGCACTATTTATGATGACATATCCATTGGTACTCTTGGGAAGGGGAATATTTATTTTCCATTGCATAAAGAGGGGCAGTTGGAAGTGATCAATTTTACTTTTAGGAGAGACCCAATCTTTGATAGTAAGTATATTGATAAGGCTCCCACCTCTCCCAAATATGATTCTATGTTTAAAACAATTGAGGGCTTAGATCATGATGTTACGGAAGAAAAACACGTTGAAAGCAATACTTCATCCTCCCTCTTTCCTATTGGTCATCATTTGGAGTCTTCATCAAGTGATTCCCTCACCTCCTGTCACATGATCTCAATTGGAAATGAGCCCTTTCCCCCTGTTGACAGGAAAATCTGTTCGGCCAACAGCAGGGGATCTCCCCGGTAAAAGGTCCCAATTAGAACTTGAACCATTTGGAATAGGGATCCCGTCCAGGGTGTGGGTCCGGCTACCGCTGATTTCTACTTTCTTTGGGTCTCGCTTAAACTCTATAAAAAAGTGGATACACACCTAATCAAATGATACAAGACATGTGATTGATGCATTAAATGTACATATAACACTATGAGTAGCAAGAGGAAATAATAAAGCATGAAGACCAAAGGAAGTGTTGTTAACAACACTTCATTAGGGTCATGCTTGTAAACTGTTTTGACCACAAAAGAAACCCTTCCTCATGGCAAGAACACCCTTCACTTCCTAAAAGTTTTAAATGATAACAAAAATGCTAATAAACAAAGCCATCAGCATTCGTTAAGAAAGTGAAATGAACTCAACCATCATTAACATACTCAACAAACTGTTATGCAATTGTGATATGAATTGAAGATACAGTTCCCTTAATCTAAAGATGTTCAGAAACTAAAAATATAATAATCAATAATGCTCATACATATGACAACACCAGATCCACAAAGAGATTTTCCAAAATGCTTGTATTCATGCTCAAATGTATAATCCTCTGGTAATACAATGTACTCAGCTTGAGTCCCCTTACAAAAGATCTTTTACAAGTTCCTGAAGGAGGTATTTATAGAGAAAAAATCGCCCTTTTGGGCTCCCTGACTTTTCGCCTTCCTGAATGTTAGGCTACCTTGCGACCCAGTCTATTCTGGGACCTGCGACCTGACTGGATTTTGTGACTTGCAACCCCCAAAAATTTGCGACCTGCGACCTGCCATGATTTTGTGACCTCGTGACTTAGTCGCTGGGTCACTGGGTCGCGTCGTCCAAGTTTTAATAGGGAGTGCGATTATGCGACCTAGCGACCTAAGAGAATCTGCGACCTGCGACTTGAGGAAATTTGCGACCTGTGACCTTAAGTGAATTTGCGACTTGCAACCTTTAGCAGATTTGCGACTTGCGACCTTCAAGCAGATTTGCGACTTGCGACCTTCAAAAATCTGCGACCTGCGACCTGCCATGATTTTGCGACCTGAGGGAATCTGCGACCTGTGACTTGAGGAAATTTGCGACCTGCGACCTTAAGCAAATTTGCGACTTGCGATCTTTAGCAGATTTGCGACTTGCGACCTTCAACAATCTGCGACCTGCGACCTGCCATGATTTTGTGATTTGAGGGAATTTGCGACCTGCGACTTGAGGAACTTTGCGACCTTTGACCTTAAGTGAATTTGCAACTTGCGACCTTTAGTAGATCTGCAAATTGCGATCTCAAGCAGATTTGTGACTTGCGGCCTTCTTTTGGCGATCTTTGGATTTCATAGAAATATTCCTTATCCCGCCTCCTTTGCTTTGAAAAGGGTCGTCTTGTTTGCTGGGAAAAAACTTTGGCTCATTGCGCAGACCGACAGCTTCCACTATGACTGAAAGCTCCTTTGACTGGCACGATCTTGTTCATGTGTACATGCGATACATGTCTTCCACTTCTCCTGTTTCAGCTCGAACTACTCTTATCCTTTTCATCGGTGTGGTGATGACATTGTTTGGTGTATCATCCGTGGGATTGACCTACATGAAACATTTAGATTGTCAATTTTTAGAGTTACCCTTTAGAGAACAATATCCCCAAATAATTAACATCAGATTATGAGCTTGGTGAAGCACCCAAACTGAGTGCCTAAATAATCCATGGTGCAAGAGCTTTTAATGTAAATACAAAAAAGGTTTCCATTCGAATGTATGCATGGTGATCCCTTCACACATGGCGCGACTGCGGTAAGAGTATCTCATCATGATGGTGAGAAGGTTCATGAGGGGCTTGGGATAGGTTACGAGGATGTCATTTTCTAAAGGCCAACCTTAACGACTAAGTGAGGAGGGGGGACCCGAAATTTCGAATATACCCAAAATTTTTGGTGGTGTTGTAGCGGCTACAAAAAATGGCGAACCACTGGTAGAATTCAGCATCTCTGTCAATATCACAATAATAGTCTGAGCCAAGATAGTGATGCAAGGGAATATTGAACAGGTTCTGTGGGTACCCTTTGTATGACTTTGGCCTTTACAGGTATGCCTAGTCCTTGTGCATTAACTAGGTCTCTCTAATTAGAACACATCAAAGTGGAAGCTCACAGATGCCAGTAGCTTGTTGATGATGTGAAGAGCTAGGCAGCAGGTTATTATTCTCAGGATTTTTTAAAGTAAGTTTCCGATGTTGCTCCGTTGCCAGCAGGCCTGGATAGTACCCCGACGAAGTCACTTCAAGAAATCACAAGCGTTGCTCCGCTGCCAGCGAGCCTAGTCAGTACCCCAGCAGAGTCGTTGCATCACCTCTCTGCGCAGGAAGCCTTTCTCGATCCTTTACCCTTATTTGTTTCATGTGATTGTAGCACTTATTTTCATGTGCTTGTGGCACTTATTTTTCATGGGCAGATGAGGGATCCCACCTTATTTTACGAGCAAGAGAGGTTGTTTCTTGTTCTATAGAAACTGAAAGATATCCTGATTTGGGTTTGCCCTTGTGCCAAACCTTCACATCCCATCTACCGTAATAGGCGAAGCGTGAAAAACAGATCATTAAGACGTCCAAGACTTTGCTGGGCACAAGGCTTAGGCTTACGAGTATTGGGCCATTCAAACTCATTAGGTCTCCCACAAATAACTAGCTCATATCTCCCCGGCTAATAAGTTTAGACTCATAGGCATCTTGTTGAGAATGCGATTTTGATGACCTGTCCTGAGAGAAAGCTGCCTCTTGAGATAGCCACCGCAACCTCACACAAAAAATGGGGTTACTGTTTCAGCAATCGGGGCAGAACAAGTCCGCAAGGTGGTAACGTTTCAATGAGGGCTCATGCAGTGATAGGCAATATGTGGAATATTTTCAATGCTATATCAACAACCTGCGGAAATGATGTGGGGAAGAAAGTGTACGACACAATGTAATAATGAGGCTAAAGATGAAATGCAACACCATGTGCGGGAACGATCCACTAGTTGGAGGTGAAGAGACAAGGCAAAGCACATGCAGTGATTATCTGAACATTATGCAGCAATAGGGAAACTGAAAAAGCATGCATGCAAAAATAAATGGAACTTTTAAATGCATAAAACTACAGAACGCAAGAAAATACAACAAGCATAATTCTAAACCATGAAGTAAAACCTTAGCAAGTAAACCTAATTAATAACTTGACAAACAAAACTTTATTAGCAAATCCTAGCTAGCCTATTCCTAGTTTAACCAATGATGCGATCGGGTTATGTGAAATCATCTTTCCAGTGCAGCCACCGCATTAGTTCTCGCCCTGCAAGAACAACAATGTTGACAATTAGAGCCAGCATACAAAATCGTGCACCAACAGCAAGACTTACCTGAAGAGCATGTGCAATAGTAAGAAGGCCATGACTAATTACCAAAGAATGTGCCAGAGTGGATTGTGCAAGCTGAATTTCACTCTTATCCTGATACACAACAATATATTCTCGAAACTTAAAACTATTTACAAATGACACACATCCAGTCATGCACAATCCTAGGTCTGATGGGCGCTGGGTAAGCCATTTCCTATTTGTAGGCACATCCACCAGATAGGGTTGGTCGAGCCAACCAACAACCTCATTGTGGTGGTGAGGATGATTGATTTTACGGGATGGAAAAAACAAGCATGTGCCAGGCGAATTATGGATACTTGCGAATCCAAGAGAAAAAACCCTAAATTTGAAAACCTTAGTTCAGAGTTGCTCCTGGGTTTCGTCGAGGATGTGAGGATCCGGATTAACCGTTAGTGAAGGCTAAAATGCCTTACCGTCCTGGACCAATTTTGGGCCTTTGAGCGGGGGGCTCCCAAACTTTGATGGGTTCGTGAGATCAACTGGCGAATGGATGTGATCTTGAAATGTGGTGATTTGAACAATGTCAGTGGGCTTTGAATCAATTTGGCAGAAAGTTTGCGTACTGACATATTCGTAATCCAATGTATCAGATTCTTTAGCTTTGCCAGGATGGGGTGAATTTACCGTAAGGTTTTCGAGCAGTTGAGGGATTTGCCAAAAATCACATGTTGGTGCCTGATTGCAACTGGTACTGGCTGGGCAACAACTGGAAAGATTAGAGACAATGGCCGGTGATTTCTTACTAGTGAATAAATTGGGGTATATCGGTTGCTGCACACCAGCTGTTGGGGGACAGGAAGATGTGCTCAGGAACACCTCACTAGAATGAAAAATTTGCCCAGATGAAATGATATCCGACGTGGTTATGCTGGGAGGAGCATGGTACTTGGGAATTGTCGTTTCATAAACCCTAATCCGAGGAAACCTGGTTGGAGTTGTTTGAGAGATCTCGTCAGGGTCTGAAGAACTAGGAATGAAAGCCGGCAAGAGTGGGAGTGCTTCGATTCCCTGATGGGTACTCGAATATTCATAGAGATAATTATTGAATTATGGTGTCTCCATCTGGTCGGCAACGAGATGCGAGTGACAGTCCTTAGCGATATTAGTGAATATGTTTTCAGAGAAGCAGTGATCGCTGGAACCATCGATTTGATCAAGTTGGGTAACTGGCATGTTAGGCTCCCCGGGAGTTACCAACTGGGATGGATCAATAAATAGGACATCTTGAAGTTGTCCAGATAGGAAATTGCTCCTATGGTTGTCTAAAGATTTCGAGTGAGACAGATCAGATTTAAAAGATTCATCAGTTTTGGACTGTGATTGCGAAACACCATCTGCGTGCTTATGATTGTCGCCAATACCAGTATAAGGAAATTTTGAATATCTCGAAGAAATTACTGGTGTGGCGGGATCGTGAAATAAATCGGGGAATAATGAACGAACAGATTGAGTCGCAGGGGCATTAACCATACAAGGCTTTTCAACATGTGCATCCGTGTCATTCAGAGAAAACAATGATCTGGTAGGCCTTGTAAGGGAATCAACTTTATGCGGGATAGGAGTCGATTCATAATCAGTATGCGAATCAGATTTAGGTTTGTGTCCAGGGAGACACCGAGTGGGCTCAAGGTAGGTTTCATGAACCGGGAGAGGTAGTGAGCCACTATGGTTTTCGAGCTCTGATTCGACACGGGGCACGAAATATTAAAAGGTAGTACAATAGGCTTTATCCCCATGCACCCATCTATCATTGCTCAAAACTTTCGAGGTCACAACTCCACTACCCGAAAACTCAGGAGGAGGGGCGAGAATATCACAAATAGCAACACTCTCCTTGGAGGCCTGAATGTGGTTTGGACTTGGGGGGATGGACAAGGAAACATTAGGGACAAATTCTGAACAATTGGTAACTTGCGGGTCAGCATAGGGAACACTAGGATCAGGCTGGGTTGCTACTTGAAATTGTTCAAGGGAAACGAGGATCACATACGTGAAATATTCTCTTAAAAACTTCCAATCGACATCCTTTTCAGGGAAGTCAAAACAATAATGAACAAATCTGATAGAGAATTCATCTAGAGGTTCCTGAGGTTCCATTCTGATGTCATTCAGCTTTATCAATACACTTTGAAAATCGTACCTGTGAAAATATTGTTGTAATTCACTGGCGAGTTGTTCAAACGAATGGATGGAAGCTTCCGGAAATGTGCAGCACCATTGCTTAGCGCGACCTTCGAGAGTGAGGAATAACAAAAAACAAATCAAACCTTCATTGTCAATTTCGTAGCACTCACCAAAGTCATAGAAATCTAAAAGGTGTTGGTTTGTGGACATTCTGTTTTCACCATCGAATTTTAACTGGGACAAGTAATACATAAGTTCATCGGGAATGAGACATCGGGGCTCATAAAACTCCGACAAACATCTCGAGAGCATGATTTGGGAATGAGACATTATAGATATGAGATTAACTGTAGGCTCTAAGGGCTCACCTTGTCATCTGGCCCTCCTAGCGCCAATTCTGTTGACGGGAAAATCTGTCCGGCCAACAGCAGGGGATCTCCCCGGTAAAAGGTCCCAATTAGACCTTGAACCGTTTGGAATAGGGATCCCATCCGGGGTGTGGGTCCAGCTACCACCGATTTCTCCTTTCTTTGGGTCTCACTTAAACTCTATAAAACAGTGGATACACACCTAATCAAATGATACAAGACATATGATTGATGCATTAAATGTACATATAACACTATGAGTAGCAAGAGGAAATAATAAAGCATGAAGACCGAAGGAAGTGTTGTTAACAACACTTCATTAGGGTCATGCTTGTAAACTGTTCTGACCACAAAAGAAACCCTTCCTCATGGCAAGAACACCCTTCACTTCCTAAAAGTTTTAATTGATAACACAAATGCTAATAAACAAACCATCAACATTTGTTAAGAAAGTGAAATGAACTCAACCACCATTAACATACTCAGAAAACTGTTATGCAATTGTGATATGAATTGAAGATACGGTTCCCTTAATCTAAAGATGTTCAGAAACTAAAAATATAATACTCAATAACGCTCATACATATGACAACACCAGATCCACAAAGGGATTTTTCAAAATTCTTGTATTCATGATCAAATGTATAATCCTCTGGTAATACAATGTACTCAGCTCGAGTCCCCTTACAAAAGATATTTTACAAGTTCCCGAAGGAGGTATTTATAGAGAAAAACTCGCCCTTTTGGGCTCCCTGACTTTTCGCCTTCCCGACTGTTAGGCTACCTTGCGACCCAGTCTGTTCTGGGACCTGCGACCTGACTGGATTTTGCGACTTGCAACCCCCAACAATTTGTGACCTGCGACCTGCCATGATTTTTCGACCTCCCAACTTAGTCGTTGGGTCGCTGGGTCGCGTCGTCCAGCTTTTAATAGGGAGTGCGACTATGTGACCTGGAGACCTGAGAGAATCTACGACTTGCGACTTGAGGAACTTTGCGACCTGTGACCTTAAGCGAATTTGCGACTTGTGACCTTTAGTAGATTTGTGACTTGCGACCTTCAAGCAGATTTGCGACTTGCGACCTACAACAATCTGCGACCTGTGACCTGCCATGATTTTGTGACCTGAGGGAATCTGCAACCTGCGACTTGAGGAAATTTGCGACCTGCGACCTTAAGCGAATTTGCGACTTGCGACCTTTAGCAGATTTGTGACTTGCGACCTTCAACAATCTGTGACCTGCGACCTGCCATGATTTTGCGACCTGAGGGAATCTGCGACCTGCAACTTGAGGAACTTGGCGACCTGCGACCTTAAGCGAATTTGTGAATTGCGACCTTTAGCAGATCTGCGACTTGCGACCTCAAGCAGATTTGAAACTTGCGACCTTCTTTTGGTGATCTTTGGATTTCATTACAATATTCCTTATCCCGCCTCCTTTGGTTTGAAAAGGGTCCTCTTGCTTGCTGGGAAAAAACTTTGGCTCATTGTGCAGACCGACAGCTTCCACTGTGACTGAAAGCTCCCTTGACTGGCACGGTCTTGTTCCGTGTGTACATGCGATACATGTCTTCCACTTCTCCTGTTTCAGCTCACACTACTCTTATCCTTTTCATCGGTGTGGTGATGACATTGTTTGGTGTATCATCCGTGGGATTGACCTGCATGAAACATTTAGATTGTCAATTTTTACAGTTACCCTTTAGATAAGGATATCCCCAAATAATTAACATCAGATTATGAGCTTGGTGAAGCACCCAAACTGAGTGCCTAAACAATCCATGGTGTAAGAGCTTTTAATGTAAATACAAAAAAGGTTTCCATTCGAATGTATGCATGGTGATCCCTTCACACATGGCGTGGCTGCGGTAAGAGTATCTCGTCGTGATGGTGAGAAGGCTCACGAGGGGCTTGGGACAGGTTACGAGGATGTCATTTTCTAAAGGCCAACCTTAACGACTAAGCGAGGAGGGGGGACCCGAAATTTCGAATATACCCAAAATTTTGGGTGGTGTTGTAGCGGCTACAACACCCCCTTCCAATCATAATGTCAAGGATGAATCCCTCATTTATTATACTTTATCTCATTGGGCAAGCCCTCAGGATCATGATCAATATATAATCTCCCCTTTTCAGTGTGATCATCATGGGAAACATATGTGTGTTTATCCATCTCATCAGTCCCTGTTGCCTACTAATCATAATCCTGTGGAGGCCATAAAATATGACATAAATGATAACAACCACCATGGAAATAATATGCCCGAGATTTCCATCCATCAAAATTTTATGAGGCTGATAATTGAAATATATATATTTTGGGTAGAGGAGAGGATATCATGAAATATATTACATCCTTTTCTTAGGTCTTCTCACATAATCATCTATGTGTGGGCATCATATTATTCTACCCCCCACCGTCATTATCACCCATGTGATTATGTCCACTTTCACTTTGACATTTTCTACATGAGTATTCATATAGACTGGTATATTTATATTAATTTGATGATATGTTGGTTGCAAAAACTTTCAAATTAGGGGAATTTTGAGGTTTAAAATGGGCCTCCTAAGGAAATTATAAAATAATAGTGGAAATAATAAAATAATATTATATTACATCATCAAATTTTAGAGGGAGAAAAGAAAAAACTATTTTTTTCAACTTGTATTTTCAACTTATCTCCTTATGGGTTTACTCAAATTTCGAGCGGCAACACTTGTTGGATGAAAAATTTGATTCTTCATCCAAGGAGTACCCATTTTCCATACTTTTGATGGACCTTGCTACACGAAAAATGAGAAATACATGAAAAACCATGATTGCAATCACTTTTTTTCATGCATTTCTCATTTTTCGTGTAGCAAGGGTCCATCAAAAGTATGCAACATAGGTAATAATTGGATGAGGATTTAAATTTTACATCCAACGAGTACTCCCACTCAAAATTTGAGTAAAACCTTAGGGAGATAAGTTGAAAATACGAGTTGAAAAAGTAGTTTTATTATTTTATTATTTTATAATATTTTTACTTTTTTACTCCAAAAATGGTGAATCGTCATCATCATCATATTGAATCCTATTGGTTCTTATAAATTTTATTTTGGTTATATAATTTCTTAGGAGGCCTATTTTAGACCTCAAAATTCCCCTAATGAAGATTAAAATTATATTAGTTTTGTACCGTATGCATGTTAGTGAAGGATGCCTTGCATGTTGATTTTCTGAATTAGAAATAATTTCATTTGATATTTATCATGGTAGATTATATGCATTTAGATTTAAAATTGCATATTTTTATAACCTCTTGGTTTTATGGGCTGACATTAAGCATGGTTGATCATAGGACACCGCGGAAAAGATGCTAACCTGTGGTTTTGTTCATTGAAATGTGCAGATAACAAGTCTGCAGTGAACAAGAGATTTTTGGAGTTCTTGTGACCTTAAAGATTGCTGGGAGCCTACATCTTTGTGTTCTTTGTCTGTTGTGATATTCATGTTTTGTACTTTTGGTATTTCCTTGATGAAGAAGAAGAACATAAAATTTAATAAATCCAACAAACATTTAGAAGTAATTATCACGACAGAGAAATAAACCCTAATCCACAATCCCGATGATTTCTCAACATGGTATTAGAGCTAAGGTGAAAGGAAGGAAGTTTGTTGATCACTCTTTGTTGGAATATTTGAATACATCTCTACAAAAGTTATCTCACTCACAAGACACAACTACATTTGAGGACACTTTTTGCAAAGGCTAAGGAAGATGATCTGAAGATCATCATTTTTCTAGCAGCTCAATAACATTCATAGAAGCTTGAAAACATCCTCATAGTCCCAAACATATAAGGTCCATTTGTATATAAGGTACATAAATTTTAATTTTTGTGGCTCTCTCTAATTATATGTGAACTCTAAGAAATATAATTTTTTGAAGTCATACAAAGAAAAAAATGCAAAGGTATGGAGTATAATCTTTGTCCAAAATATGGTCTATTATGTGGTATGAACTTGAGGTATAAAAGGGAGCGAATATTCAATAGCTCTATAACACAAGTTTCCTCACTACAATGTGAAGATTCTATGCAAGTTCCCATGATAATACAAGTTTCAGTGTTGAAAGTTTTAGTGACATATCTATCCACATGTAAATTTTCTATGACAAATAGTCTGGGCATATAAATAGCAAAGTGTTGAATTTCCATGATCCTGGGTCTAGGAGAGAGTCTTAAAATATCTGACGCTAGAAAACCAAGAATATCAGCTATACTAATTTGCACAACAATTTATAAACAACAATAAGTCACATATGCAAAGGATATAGACAAATTTTAAAATTTTCAACCCAACTTCGTTATATTAACAACATATAATACAACAGTATTGTTCCCGTACCAGGGATAAAGGCCTCATACATCCACTAGTACAAGATACAAATAAGATAATCTGACCATCTGCATGTAGCATGCTCTAAAAACTCCTCTCAGTAGTACCCTACACTTGCCCAGTCCTTCAACTCCCGATCTGCAGCTCCTGCCTCTATGAATGATACAAGTCCATCTGGCCACCGAATCTCGACTGTCCATTCTGATCTCTAGTTGTCACTTCATTTATCAAGGGCACAAAACAGCGAGGCTCTTGTCGAGTTATTCACAACTCCACTTGTGAACAACTCTCAATCTTCCCACTGCTGCTCCTCATCTACTTAGGGAATTTAGCCCACTATGGTCTTCCTGCGCTGCAACGATGAAGACCAACATAGGGCATGAAGGGCTGCCACCTATCACTACAAGATGTCCATCTCCCATAGTGAACATGGGCTAGGAGGATTTCCCATCATCTGATATAGATGTCCTTCTCCACACACAAGTCCGGGCTCCACAATTTTGCTCTTGGTTGATCAAACCCTTGAGCTCCAACAACTCCCAAGCTAACAGTAACCTTTGTCCATCAAGGTGCTGCACTTTGACACCAAATTTGACACTATCATGTTGTCCTCCAGCAAACCATAATTTCCCAATATCGTCCATACTTGGTCCTCTCTCACGTTGCCCACCAATAGTCCACGAGAGACCCTGTCCACACTGTAGCATCTGCACCTAGTTAGGGCATCCCCACACCTAGGAGACCCTTACAGACTCCACCAATCCACACTTTGGTCTATAATAGAGGAGATATTGCATAAATCTGGGCACATCAAAATGTCCTTCACCTAGTACACTATTAACTCATCAACCAAGGGAACATCTGCAACTCTCGTTGCCGTTGTCCTCTTGCCTTCCAATATGATGTTCCTGCTGTCACCTTGGCTGCTTGATGTGCTTCCCAATAGTCCATGTGGGATCCTCCAAACAACTCCTAAGGTCTCCTCAAGCTACCTATTAACTGATCCAAGCAATGGTCAACAAAATTTTCCCAATACACAACAAAATTTTGCTCCAAGTTTGTTGCCCAATCATTGTGGAAACTATCACTAGTTTAGGGCATCTAATCATGAGATATTCCCCCCCTCTTTGACTTCCACAGGCTGAAATGATCGTGATCCAAAATGGTCAACTCCTTTGACCCAAAATCCCTCCACAAAACACTGTTTGCTGTAATTCTGGTTAGGGCATGTACTGCAACCCTCAATCCACCTCACAATAAAAAATCTAGCCCTTTAAGGGTTGCGTCATACCTTGGAGAGGCTCATCCCATGCCACGCTGCCTTCTTAAGGTCATTTCCTCCCTTCACAACCCTTAACACTTAATTTAGATGTGTGTTATGGCTTTCGGCCTAGCACAACAACTTGTTGTAGCCTCCAGCCTCCACCAATGAACCCAAGCATTCATCTAACAACAAAATTTTTCTCCTCCACTCCTCAGGCTAGATACTGAACACTCTCGGACCTCAAAAAAACAAGTAACAATCCCTTAGAAAAGCCCTTAGAAAGTCCCCACCTTCATCTCCTCGGCCTCCTGTAGTAGACCTCTCCCATGCTGTCTTGAAGTAGACCTCTCCCACGTTGTCCTTGACCCTTTCTTGTTATGGCTAGTTGATGTAGGGGCATTAGACACTAGCCAGCAATGTAGGAGTTTTGTCCACATGTTGTGGCTAGGAGGGTTCGAAATCACTTGAATTGTAACAGCTAAGTGTCAATACCTGAGCTGATTGTATTATTTAGATCAGTTAGAGTCGTAGAAGTCGAATAGCTCAGATAGTCTAGCTGTCATATTTCAATTAGTTGAATTATCTTAATTAGGCTGTTGATTTCTAATAACGGTCCTCATAGAGGAGCTGAAAGGACATATGTTGATGTATATAAATGTAATCCCTCAGATGTATGGAAGGGAGAGGAGGGAAAAAGAGGACGAGAGGTTCCTGCAATAAATATGTGCATTGCTTCCAGTTAAATGAATTTCAATTTCTGTTGAGTATCTAACTGTCTTGTGTCGTTATTTGTGAAGAAATTGGTTTAACTGTGAAGTGATTGGACTCTGTATATATATATATATATATATTTGTTGAATTAACCTGCCGTATAGGTTCTGTATCCCTTGGTTCATTTTTCTCTTAAATTTAACTAGATAAACCCTGTTGGACTAATGCCACCCGCAGGCGGGGTCTGTGCAGAGGAACCATGGTCGCGAACGTTGTTTGAATGGTAGAATTCCCGCTTTACATCGGGATAGATTTGTTTGAAATTGGAACCCTAATCTGAGTTAACGAATAAAAAGGATAGCTCAACCCCACGTGAACCCTGATTAAGCACTGTTCCAAAACCATAAGTGGAATTGCGGAAGTGGGTTGCCCACATCGCACCACTTTTCGTGAAGAAGCGATATTTCCTGAGAGGGGGAGTGATTCCATAGAGGAATCGACACGTGGTGAAGTGGACTCGAGCAAAACCGCCTTTCCGTATTCTCATCGCACGTTAACGTTCATACTGGGAGTTCGAGCGATATCGTCGAGTGCCGTTGATCTAGCGCAGAGTCATCGGACGGTGGTCATCTGACGGAGATGCGTGAGGGTTAAACAAGGTACGACGAGTGCGTTGATTGGGCGATTGAACGTAGACGCGGGGTCCAGAGCCAAGGTTTATGACACAGTTAATTATTCAAAATAGAGCGTTGGAATTAATATAAAGTTTCGAAGATTTAAAAATTGATTATAAGGTTGGCAGTATAATATTAAACCGAGAGATTTGAATAAAATTGCAAAGGTTGCGAATTAAGTTTATTTATCAAATTCCACAAATTTGATAATTAAATCTCCAAGGGAGATATAATTGGACCACATGGAGTCAAAGAGCGGGGTTTAGAAAGGGAATTCTGGCAGAGCCATGTCATAGTTGACCAACTCTCCTTGGGCTAGACTTTCAACGTTGTTGCGTCATTTGTGGTATCATATTTGTTGTCTGAAGTTGTTTTTGCTAACATGGCAATCCGATTTGGTAGAGGTGCTGGCAGGAGGAGACCTGTTGCCAACGCTGAGGTGTTGGGGATGTTGTAGAGGGTCGAGGCCAGAATGGATTTCATAGAGTGAAGACAGACCAGAGATCCTGAAGACATCAGCGAACCTGAGATAGAAGAAGCAGAAGAAATTGTTGAAATTCCTCCTGACATGAGGCTCCTTAGAAGTGTTCTGGGGTCTGCGGTTAAGCCCAGAATTGATGTGTCGAGCTATGTAGGGGGACTGAATCCAGAGGAGCTGGTGGACTGGATAAATGAATTGAACAAGTGCTTCGATTATAAAGAAATAAGTGAAGATAAAAAGGTCAAGTTTGCAGTAAAAAAGCTGAAAGGAAATGCTGCACTTTGGTGGGATAGAGTGCAGGCAGAGAGGAGGAGAGTTGGCAAGCAACCTATCAAAAGCTGGACCAGGATGATGGCTAAATTAAAAGGTAAATTCTTGCCTAGTGATTACCAGCTGACATTTTATAAGCAAATGCAGAACCTGAGATAGAGGTTGCTGACAGTAAATGAATACACAGAGGAATTCTATAGAGTAAGCATAAGGGCTGGGCAATTCTAAGACACACCTGAAAAGACTGCCACATATGTGAATGGTCTCAAGTTGGAGATCCAAGATGAGATTGGTCTCCTGTCTCCTAAGACAGTGGAAGAGGCCTATCAGATGGCCTTGAAAGCAGAGGAGAAACTCCTGAGGAAAAAGTATGCCAAGAAGAGAGGTACTTTCCGTGGGAAGGGAAGTCAGGGTGGTAGAGGAAAGCCTACTACACCCAGAGATGGAGCTAACAGTAGCTCACCTCAGAATGCATCTGCAGAGGATGATGCAAGGGGCAGAAGGGGTTATTAAAGAGGAAAAGGAAGAGGAGGCAGAGACAGAGGCAGAGGTAGAGAATTGAGGTGTTATAGATGTCAGCAAGTGGGACACAAGCACTATGAATGTCTAGAGAATGTGGGTGCTGGTCCAAGAAATGCTGTTGTTGCCTAGACTGGAGAAGAGGCAGAAATTGAAGAAGAAATTCTTCCAGAGAGGGGAGAATCCTTGGTGGTAAATAAGGTCCTGTTGAAGCAAGCCAAAGAAGTCACTGAGCCTGAACAAAGGAAGACTTTGTTTAGGAGCATATGCAAAGTCCAAGGGAAGTGCTGCCAGCTAGTCATTGATAGTGGCAACACAAACAATCTGGTTTCCACTGAGGTAATAGAAAATCTGAAGTTGAATACAAGGGAGCATCCAACTCCCTACATGGTGTCCTGGCTGCATAAAGGGCACCAGCTGGTTGTGAAAGAACAGTGTGAGATAGAGCTGCAAATGGGAAAATATAAATATAAGGTCCTATGTGATGTAATGCCCATGGATGTGTGTCATATATTGCTAGGTAGACCTTGGCAGTTTGACAGAGTAGCAGTGCATGATGGAAAGAAGAACACTTACAAGTTCTTCAAGGATGGGGTACATCATACATTGATACCCATGGAAGAAGGAGAGCCATCCAAGAGAGTGATTGATCCAAAGACCTTGTTACTGAGCAAGAAAGAATATTTGCAGCAGATAGAGGAAGAAGAGGTAAGCTTTGCTTTAGTTTGCAAACCTAAATTAGTTCTTACTTCTACAAAGATTTCTGATTTACCAGTAGAGATACAAGAGATGTTAGACAATTACTGTGACATTATTGTGGATGATCTACCTGATGAGCTGCCACTTGTGAGAAGGATCAACCATAAGATAGACTTTATCCCTGGTTCAAATATGCCAAATAAGGTAGCCTACAGAATGACTCCCAAGGAAAATGAGGAAATCAGGAGACAAGTACAGGAGTTGGTGGACAAGGGGTTGATTAGAGAAAGTCTGAGTCCATGTGCTGTACCAGCAGTATTGAGCCCAAAGAAAGATGGAGGCTAGAGGATGTGTATTGATTCCAGAGCAATCAATAAGATCACAATCAGGTACAAATTCCCTTTGCCCAGAATTGAGGACTTAATGGACTGTTTGAGTGGTGCTAAATATTTCTCAAAGATAGATTTGAAGAGTGGATACCATCAGATTAGAATAAGAGAGGGTGATGAGTGGAAAACTGCCTTTAAAACAAATGAAGGATTATATGAATGGATGGTAATGCCTTTTGGGTTGTCAAATGAACCAAGCACTTTTATGAGACTTATGAATGAAGTATTGAAAGAATTCATTGGTAAATTTGTGATAGTGTATTTGGATGATATATTAGTTTCTTTCTGCTTTAGCAGGGGCATTAGACACTAGCCAACAATGTAGGAGTTTTGTCCACATGTTGTGGCTAGGAGGGTTCGAAATCACTTGAATTGTAATAGCTAGGTGTCAATACCTCAGCTGATTGTATTATTTAGATAAGTTAGAGTCGTAGAAGTTGAATAGCTCAGATAGTCTAGCTGTCATATTTCAGTTAGTTGAATTATCTTAATTAGGTTGTTGATTTCTAATAACGGTCCTCACAGAGGAACCGAAAGGACATATGTTGATGTATATAAATGTAATCCCTCAGATGTATGGAAGGGAGAGGAGGGAAAAAGAGGACGAGAGGTTCCTGCAATAAATCTGTGCATTGCTTCCAATTAAATGAATTTCAATCTCTGTTGAGTATCTAACTGTCTTGTGTCGTTATTTGTGAAGAAATTGGTTTAAATGTGAAGTGATTGGATTCTGTATATATATATATATATATATTTGTTGAATTAACCTGCCGTATAGGTTCTGTATCCCTCGGTTCATTTTTCTCTTAAATTTAACTAGATAAACCCTGTTGGACTAACGCCACCCGCAGGCGGGGTCTATGCAGAGGAACCATGGTCGCGAACATTGTTTGAATGGTAGAATTCCCGCTTTACAACGGGATAGATTTGTTTGAAATCAGAACCCTGACCTGAGTTAACGAATAAAAAGGATAGCTCAACCCCACATGAACCCTGATTAAGCACTGTTCCAAAACCACAAGTGGAATTACGGAAGTGGGTTGCCCATATCACACCACTTTTGGTGAAGAAGTGGTATTTCCTGAGGGGGGGAGCGATTCCATAGAGGAATCGACACGTGGCGAAGTGGACCCGAGTAAAACCACCTTTCTATATTCTCATCGCGCGTTAACGTTCATACCAGGATTTCGAGCGATATCGTCGAGTGTCGTCGATCTGGCGTAGAGTCATCGGACGGTGGTCATCTGACGAAGATGCGCGAGGGTTAAACAAGGTACGGTGAGTGCGTTGATTGGGCGATTGAACGTAGATGCGGGGCCCAGAGCCAAGGTTTATGACACAGTTAATTATTCAAAATAGAGCATTGGAATTAATATAAAGTTTCGAAGATTTAAACATTGATTATAAGGTTGGCAGTATAATATTAAACCGAGAGATTTGAATAAAATTGCAAAGGTTGCGAATTAAGTTTATTTATCAAATTCCACGAATTTGATAATTAAATCTCTGAGGGAGATATAATTGGACCACGTGGAGTCAAAGAGCAGGGTTTAGAAAGGGAATGCTGGCAGAGCCATGTCACAGTTGACGAGCTCTCCTTGGGCTGGACTTTCAGCATTGTTGCGTCACTAGACATCCAATTTCAGAGCTCTTTCTTGGAGGAAATATTGCTCACTTGGATGCCTAAAAAACACCATATCACCCTTTATTTATAACCAATAAAGGGGCTCCAAAGAACAGATGAAGGGACACATCTATTGGATGAATTTTACATCAAGCCTACATGACTTGAAAACCAATAATTACTTGTCAACTTCAAAAATTCATTTCTCTCTAACGACAACTCGGAATCAGACGATTCTCATTGTGTTAGAATTGTATCGCCAATCACTACCATCCTCATCCATCACATTTAAAAAATTCATCATGGTTTTGGCCCAAAAATTGATGGGTGCAAAACCCCCAAGCTTGGGTTTCAAGCCCACAATCCTACTTGTGGCGCTTTGACCTCCAACCCTCGAACACTAGGGCTTGGAGTGCCTCTCAAGCTACACAAAAATCAACACTTCCTCTTAGCAAGGGAGGTACTTCCAAGAATAGGAAGTAACCATCATCATCCGATGATGACACTAGCCCATTTGGAAACCATCACTACAACATACCATGTAGATGAACCCAACAATATCGGTAGTGCCTCTGCCTCGTCACATATGAACTTGAAGATCTTGAACCTCCAAAGGGATTTTCCCTTTGAGGCGAGAATCCATCTGAGCCTATACGATCTCCATTGGCTCAGTCATATAAGCACTCATCCTCCTAGATCAAATACCACTCGTGAAAATCCCTCCAATCTCGGATATGCAACACCACGATCCGATGAAGACTATAGCCTGCCAATATCAAGTCCATCACATGAAGCCATATTGATCAAACTGATCTAGTCCATTCCAAAGAAACCCTTGAGATGTCCCAAACATTCATGAAAAATCAATGAAAATCCATGGTCAACAATATTCCCTACAACAAACAATTGTTCATCAGTCTCACCACCATTCCACCACAAATCCCAGCTCATCTCACCATGTAACCTGTCAAGACCACATCTCCATGTATTTAGATGAACCCTTTGCTTCATTATCTAGATACCAAAAACTCCCTCTGATTTGTTTCACTGTGTACACTCTGATTCACTGACCCTCATAGTAGCTCAGATACCCTCTGATACATGTTGAATTTCCACGACCTTTGGTCTAGGATAGAGTCTTAAAATCTCTAACGCTACCAAATAAGGAATATCAACTATACTACTTTGCATAGCAGAATATAAACATCAGTACATCACATATGCACAAGATATAGACAAATTTTTAAATTTTCAACCTGTTATCCATGTTAGTCCCCATCAAAATTTTTGGCCATTGGCCCCTCCATTCCAGTTTTCGGGCTTGCAGTTCCATTTAAATCTGTTTTGAACCCATTTCATGGCCTAAAATATTCTTATCCTACCTCTCGTTACCATTTCCACCCACGAAATACATTGAACAGAAGGCTAAAATCTGCACCTAAAATTAGATCGGGCGCGCTATCAGCCGTCAGATCAAACAAAGATCAACGGTCCGCTACCTATTGCCCTAGTGGTCCCCACCCCGTGTCCATCGCTCAAAAACCAGGCTTGTTTTCATTGCACTGCCTTTCACAGGCAGGCAGTATTCTCTAAATCGGAGCGATTCCATTGAGCGCCCGCCACGCGTCCCTGAGTACGGTGTCAAAACCGCTCCTCATCGCGCATTATTGTCCGGACAGAACCACGCAGCGAAATAGATATGAGCCATCTGATCTGCAAGGAATCATCCTACGGTCACCGCGCTACGAAGTTGTGTATGTGTTAAGCCCATTATACAGTGTTTCAGACCCACAGTCCATCGCCCTCCCACCAAGTTTCAACCGTTGATCTTGTTCGCGGATCGTACGGCCCAGAATCATTCACGTGTTCCGCTGATCAACCAACTCCGCACCCATGTCATCCTATTACCAGTATTTTGTACCTCCCTGCCACACGCCCACGTGTTATTTACGTGTGCCTCCACCATTTCATGCATCGTTTGCGTGTCTACGTTTTCTGTCTCCGCCTCGTTCACACAGCGTCATCCCACTGTGTTTCTCGTTGTCACCCTCCATTTCTCCGTCACCCTGCTTCTCCTCATCGTTTCACTCAGTCCATATCATCACTCCGTGGTCACTGCCCCATCCATTACCCTGGCGCCTGGTTTTTTTTAACCATTTTGTGGGTTTTGCAGGTTTATGGTGATGGAGGACCATCAAAATTCACGACCACCACCACAGAGGTCGAGTACGCTCCAGAGGACCAATTATCAAATGCAGAATTATGGAGCAGGGATCCGGAAAGATATGCTGACATGACATCCATTAAAAGCCAGGGTTTAAATCTATCAAACCCTCCAAGGTCATTCAAATGCACAGGTTGAGCAGATGAAGAATTAATGGTGCTGATAGAAAATATCAGTGAAGAGCAGGGGATTCAAGAAACATATTTAAGGACTTTGGGGATCTTACATACCCTTTTGGAGGCAAATTACTAGATCGAAGACCATGCAGATTACTAGAAAGATATTTTCACAGAAAACAATGTCCTCAGGGTTTATTTCAGCCAAATTCTCTTCACGAAAGTATAGAATGTTATATATTTTATTCTTCATACCTTACCCCTGAAGAGATTTGCACCTAATGCATTTATTTTATGGAGAAACCACAGAGTAATTACATCGTTCTTGCGCCGTCAAACAGTTTGGGCGGGCATGTTCTCACCATTTTGTTTCAATAAAATAGTTAATTGTTTCACCTACTTCTTTGACTAGTTTCTCTTCTCCTTCCTCTCTAAAAGGGAGAAAGAAAAACATTGAAAGGGTTCCAGACTTGTATTAGAAAATTGTGTAGTAAAAGGCGTTTTGTATACATTTTGTAAAGTTTTGTATGAAGGCTCAGAGCCCGTAGGGTCTCAGTGAGGAGGAGTTCTGTCTGTTTAGAGGATTTTGGTCTTTGATATCTCACAGTATGTAAACTTCTCTTATGTGTTTAATACAATATTTCATTTCACACATCTTCTTGTATCATGTTACTGGAATGCGAGTGGCTCACTGATTTTAGGTAAGGATTCATCCTAGTTGATTCCCATACTTGGATCAGTCAAGCGCTTTAAATATGGCTCAGGCATGATATACTGTTTCATATCCATTTCATCCATGTTTCTGCTATATTAGTTGCTTTGGGAGGGTGCTTTTAAAACGCCATTGTCGCGTATGGATTCTTAGAATGATAAGCCCATATGTGGTTCTGTTGTGTATCTGGGTATCAGACCAAAGTTAACTAATATCCTCTTGTTTTTATGTCCCTCCATACACTTCTGATATTTGAGTTCTGTGACATATTATTTGAACCGGCCCTCTTTGCAGTAAATTGTCTCTTAACTGTCTGATGCTTTAATATTGGAGCTTTACATTGTGCCTCTGCAACATTACTTTCCCTGTGACAGTTTCTGTGATTGCTGGTCCCATTTCAAATCAATTTCCTTGTTTAACAAGAGATAGTAGGAGAGCCTTTGGATTGACAACCCAGTTTTATTATATGCCTCCTGCTATGCTAAGATGTCCTAGGCACTGGTCTATGGCAGCTCTAGACTGTCTCTAGGGTAGACAACAATTGTCGACAGCACAACCCAACTTTGTTATATTAACAACATATAATACAACAATCTAGGGCTCTCGTACTAGGGTTAATGTCCCTCATACATCCACTAGTACAAGATACAAACCAGATACTCTAACCATCTGGTTGTAGGATGTTCTAACGACTCCTCTCAGTTGTACCCTGTACCTGGCTGGTCCTTCGGCTCCTGATTTGCAACAATATGCCTCTATCGACGCTCTAAGTCCATTTGGCCACTGAATCTCAGCTGTCCAATCTGCTCTCTAGTTGTCCCTTCATCCATCAAGGGAAAAACACATCGAGACTCCTCTTTATTTGTTCACAACTCCACTTGTGAAAAAATATCAATTTTCCCATCGATGCTCTTCAGCTACTCAGGGACTTTAGCCCACTATGGTCTTCCCACGTTGCAACGATGAAGACCAACATAGGGCATGGAGGCTTGAAACCTATCACTGTAAAATTTCCATCTCCCACAATGAACATGAGATAGGAGGACTTCCCATCATCTGTTATAGAATTCCTTCTCCACACATAATTCCTGGGATCCACAATCTTGCTCTTGGTTGATCAGATCCTTAAGATCCAAAAACTGCCAGGCTAGAAATCACCTTTGTCCATCAAGGTGTTGGATTTCGGCACCAACTTGGACACTATCAAGTTTTCCTCCAGTAGGCCATAAGTGCCCAATCTCTTCCACACTTGGTACTCTCTCACGCTGCCCTCCAATAGTCCACGAGAGACCAAGTCCACACTATAGCATCTGTCCCTATTTAGGGCATCCCCACACCTAGGAGACCCTTACACACGACTACCCATATACTCCACCATTCCACCTTTTTCTCTGCAATAGAGGAGCTATTGCACAAATCTGGGACATAAAAATGTCCTTCACCTAGGACACCATCAACTCATCAACCAGGGGTACATCTACAACTCTCCTTGCTGCTGTCATATTTTCTTCCAATTTTTTGTGCCTGTTGTCACCTTGGCTACTTGGTAGGTTTACCAACAGTCCACGTGGGCTCCTCTAAGCAACTCCCGAGGTCTCCTCAAGTTTCCCATCAACCGATCCAAGAAATTTTCAACAACTTTGACCCAATACACAACAAAATTTTGCTCCAATTATGCTGCCCATACAGTGTGGAAATTATCAATGGTTTAGGGAATCTAATCATGAGATATTCCCCTCCTCTTTGAATTCCACAGGCTGCAATGATCACGATCAAAATTGGTCAACTCCTTTCAACCAACATCCCTCCACAAAACACTTTTGTCACTTGTTTCACGATTTTTTGTTGCAATTCTGGTTAGGGAAGGTACTGCAACCCTCAACCCACCTCACAGTAAGAAATCTAGCCCTTTAAGGGCTACGGAATACCTTGGAGAGGATCCTACCATTCCACACTTCCTTCTTAAAGTCATGTACTCCCTTGAAAACCCTTAACACTGCCTTCAGCTATGTGCCATGGCCCACAACCTAGCACAACAACTTGCTGTAGCCTTCAACCTCCACCAATGAACCCAAATAGTCACCTAACAACAACGTTTTGATCCTCCACTCCTTGTCCTATTTTCCCAATGCTCTTGGCCCTCAACACTGCATGTAACCAATGCTTATAAATTCCACACATTCAGCTCCTCGTCCTCCTGTAGCATACCCTCTCACGCTATCTTGAAGCAAAAATATCCCACGTTGTCCTTGACCCTTTGTTGCTGCAACTAGTCATCCAATTTCAGAGCTCTTTCTTGGAGGAAATATTGCTCACTTGGATTCCTAAAAGAACACCATATCACCCTTTATTTATAGCCAATAAAGGGGCTCGAACGAATAAATGAAGAGACACATCCATTTACATCAATCCTACATGACTTAAAAACCAATAATTACTTGTCAACTTGAAAAATTCATTTCTCTCTAACGACAACTTAGAATCAGATAATTCTCATTGCGTTAGAATAATCTCATTAAGCACTATCATACTTATCCATCACATGTCAAAAAATCATCATGGTTATGTCCCAAACATCGATAGGTGAAAAACCCCCAAGCTTGGGTTTCAAGCCCACGGGCCTACTTGTGGCGCTTTGACCTCCAACCGTCGAACATTAGGGCTTGGAGTACCTCCCAAGATACAAAAAAAGAAACACGAAGGAGTAGATCAAAGGTGACTATGGTAACTTGAGAACTTGAAAAACTAAGTTTTCTATACTTCTGAAATCCAAAAGGAATTTGAGGCATCCAAATTTTCTATGGAATCTCTAAGGTACCTTCTCTCTATATGACATACAAGTTTAATATGGATTATATTTTTGAGATCTGACCCTTCTATAAGGCTACTCTTCTATGGATGAAAGCTTCAGAAAAACTATTATCTTTATGTAAAATGAGCTGCAAAAGCACTATCACCTCAATGTAATAAGAGTAGATTACCACCTTTGTAAAACAAGGTTTTCCTAGGGATAGAAACATGATGGCATTCAAATATTCTTTGTGGTTTGGAAGTTCACAAACTATCTGAAGTGTTTCATATCCAAAACCGAGAAGGAATATTAATTATGAAAAACAAAACTATAATTAATCTATGCTCAACGAAGACTGATTCCTATTATTTGAAGATACATGAGGTCTATGCGAATTCTATTTCGTACATACATACTCCGAGTTATATTGTTTTGAGGACAATACTCTTTGACATAACCTATTTCAATCAGAAGTTTGTAACATATGTTCAAGGAGGTCCGAAGCTTATACCTATTTATGATCTCAATTACTATCATCATTCTCTTGTGGCATTCAAACACTGTGACAACTTGATTAAAGCATTATGCGAAGAACAAAAGTGCGTTGTAGTTAAAGGGTACAAAACACATGGATCATCTCTAAGAACAACGTTACCGATGAAACGGGAACTATTACCTCAAAACGAGAACTCTAGCCCAAAAAGACTCATTTAAGTAAATGAATAAGTAAAGCTCATTTTTGAGATCTATTAATCAGTTTTACTTGTAATGTTTAGAATTTGATATTTTATGAGAAGAATCCTTATTTTTTGCAAAAAACATGTGATTACTATTATTTTTTGACATAAAATTCAATAAAAATGCTATTTTCTTAAGTTTTTTTTGTTAAGATTTTCCCAAAAATTAGTTTATTTAGCATGTTTTTTTTAACGAAAAGTCTCTAAAAGTGTTATTTTTGCATTCTATTTGTATTGAAAATTTGTATTTTTTTGTCATATCGTTCAAAATATTGGGTTTTTAGCGACAATTATTTGATATGCATTGAAAAATTAATTAGCAATACATAAACTTGTAGAAAATATAAACTTTATAATCTTGACCATTTTTTCTTTTTTTTATCTATGTGAAAAAGTGAAGATATCATTACAAATTTTTATTTTAAAATAATTTATTTTTTTCTTTTTAAAACACAAGTACATAAATGCACTTAAAAATAAACATCTCACGGAAGAAGAAGACATTAGAAAAAGTATAATGTCAAAATCAATCCTCTAAAAAAACGTTGGTGATGATACGCCACCACTATTCAAAATCGACATAAAAAGCATAACAGAAAAATAAATAAAAAAAATAAAAAAAAATTAAAGTGCCAAAAACACGCTAAAAAAAAAATTTGATTCTACATCACCACTTTTCAAAATCGGGCGTTTTTCTTGCTACGTCAAAAAGTAGGTACCAGTGCAGTTACCTATTTCGTCGGTAACAGTGTTTAAGACATGTACATGTACTAATGATGAAGGCATACAAAGCAACATATTTTTGTGACATTTATGGTAACACATCCGAGTTCATTATGAGATCATTGCTACCACAATGGATGAGGTATCTAGAGGATAGAAGTATGACAACTAGTGTTTAGAAAAATACATAATATAACTCTATTGAAGAATGAAACCTTCTAGAATTCATCTCCTTGGTTAGTATCCTAGTTTGAATACTGAGACGTTAAAACTCTATGGATAAACTGTGATTTGAAGCCTATCTTTGTAACACCAGTACATGAAACAATCACACTATCTAGATCTCCTTCCTATACATAATAGAAGAATAAGTGACATTAATGAGGCCGACCTAAAGTATGAAAGAAATGATTTAAAGGATTAAAACGAAGTTGCAAGTGATAGACCCGAAGAATTTTATTCTGTGTTACATATAAAGGAAAAAAGTTTAGGATGTGTATAAAGGTCACCTTGTTGTGGAAAAGAAAGAAAACTATGTAAATCATCTAAAGGTGGAGAATTTGAAAACCTCATCTCTACAATACGAATATGAGAAGAAATCTCTTTTGAATGAAGTCAATACATATAAACTAGAGGAATAAGACCGGATCTCAACAAAGGGGGACTAGTAAAATCAAAGAGGTACATATAAGTTTTAAAGAATCTATGTCAAGTCTATTGGAAATAACACCAAGGCTTCTAGGTCATGATGAAGCCTAGTATAGAAAGAAAGGGTTAGCTAATATTAATTTAATAAAATATTAATAAGGTTTGCATAGATGCATGATTGTTTTCAAATTCACTCCCTACATATTTAGACTCGGTTTTATGATCAAGAAATCAAATATTTTGTATAGAAAGCATGTGAATAACATCTCTAGGGTTTTAGCATGCTTGTAATGGATGGATCTAGGGTTTATAAACTCTAGTTAAGATTTGGGTTATAAAACCCTAGAAATAGAAACCCTAACCAATTGTTTCCACTGTAAAAAGAAAACCTAGATCTTGAGAATGCCAGGAATGAAATCATGCTGACACGAAGACAAGGATGGATGAAAAAGTTCCAAGATTAAGAGGGAACCGACTCTTCCCAAAGTATAACTATTCTATATCTAATTTTTAAAATTATCACTCTTGCTATTTTTTCTATGCGCTTTTCCCTTTTGTTATTTCATGGTCTTATAAAAAAGGTTGCATGTCAAGACAATATCTATCTATGATTGATTAACACAAGGAAAATTTGAAAGAACATAGCAAAGCACAAAGACAAGAAGAAAGTAGCTTGAAGTACGCATCAAAGGAAGTCAAAGAAATAATTTGACCTATCTTAGCCAGAAAGAGGAAGATGTTAGATCCTGGATGAATGCAATACTATTTTAAGGTTTGAAGACAATATGAAGAAGTTTATGATAAAAAGAGAAGATGATAGATCAATGACAAGGTCCTTTAGAAGGAAATTGAAGAATTCTGATATTTCTATACTTGTAGTTGACTGGTCTGATTCAGGAATACATTGATTGAGTTGACAGTACTAATGCTAATACCTCTGATGATTGGGAGCTGAAATGATTTTTTTTGGAAAAGCATGAGAGCAGAACCTTGTTACAAAGAAATAAGTTGTGAAAGGCTTGTGCAATTACCTGCTAGGAATTATGGTTCCATAAGATGTTTGATAAAACTAATTGATGATGTGTTGAAGCTGCATAAGAGTTGAAAAAGATCTAGGAAGGTCGAAGCTCGTTATGATGTGCTGTAGATAGGAGCCAAGAAAATACAACTAGATCTCCACGAAATAACAAGAAGTTGATGTAGAATGAGACAAGTTGAGGCTTGTGGTTATGTCTCCCTAGTTGAGAGGGAGTAAGGATCTCCTCCCTAGTTGAAAGGGAGTGATGGTGGACACCATATTATCCATGTGTCATGCAATATGGTCATAACTAACAACTGTAAGGCTAATGAAGGCACTATTAGGGAGAATGGTGGATTGGATTAGCATTTGGGACCGCTATGCCTTGGGGAATGGTATCCAATATAGGGGTAGTCCTAAGGAACGATGCTCTTTGAGGATTGAGAATCAAAAATAAGAGTAGTCATGATGACTGATATTATTTGAGGATGGGTTGATATCCAAGATAAGAATAGTCTTGTAAGGACACACTTGGTGAACATCCGGATGGGGTATGTGCCTTGAGAGGCAGTGGTGGTTTCCAAATGTATGCCTTCTAGCATTGTGCTCTAATCTAGTGGAGAGTTAGAGCTTGTTAGTCAAGGCCTTGCTATTTTGTAATTGAAAATGCTGGTTATGATGATGCTTGATGATTATTATCAATCCAAACTCTTCTTTTGAGAATATTTCAATTTGAGAGTGTCCTAGTATCTCGTTTAATCATTATGAATGCCTCCCTAGCTAAGACAGAGTGTTAAAAAGTGTAACTACATTCATTATTCATAATAATCATTGTACTTGTACCAATATTTATTTCATGTAAAAACAAAAAGAAGAAAAATAAATTGTTTTATTATTATTGTTTTCTAGTCAAAGCATGTTCTTCTTGCTTCTAGGGTTTATTGAGTCAATAATAAAATGTCATGATTCAAAGTCCCATTTGGACTATTTTTAAGAAAATAATTTTTTATTTTGATTTTAAAGAGTCAATTTTGTCACCACAAGACCAAGTCGTCCCTTCACATGAACAAGCCAACCAACCCATAAGGTGTGTCTATTCATCTGGTCGAAAAACTATATATTGGAAACTATGCTCCACATTTTGGCAAAGAATAACTCGATTCCGTGTAAGAGAAAGAAGAAAAATCAACGAAGTTTAAGGAGAGAGAAGAAAGTAAAAGGAGAGAGAGAAAAAAGAATTGATTCCTTCCCTAATTTCTATTCACATGTGCGAGCTTCTTTTGAATTTTTTTTAGATTGTTGTAGGGACAAAATTTCAGGGCTCGATATTTCTGGGAGGCCAAATTTTCAGGGCCTGAGATTTCAGGGAGACCAAATTTTCAGGGATGGACTAGAATTGACTAGTGTTGAATTTTGTGGACTTTGTTTTGATGAATATAACTTGTAGGAGAGATGATTTGGGTCTCTATGTATGTTTTGGTCTTGGTCTTAGGTCTTGGATATCTCACTTTGATCTAATTCTATAAGAAGAGAATTTTTCTTGGGTTTCCCCCTTGTGGGTTTTTTGTGCTGGTTTGGAGCCTACATCTTCATGTTCTATCTCTTGTGATCTTCATGTTTTGTAATTTTGGTAATTGCTTGATGAAGAAGAAGAACATAAAATGTAATAAAGCCAACAAATATTCACAAGTAATTATCACGAGTCATAATAGATAAATCTACACTAATCTACAAGCCTATTTATTTCTCAACAAGAACTTGGCTGGAGGAGTGCCCTAGACTTTGTGCCCTTTGGTTAACCATTTTTTCAATTTTTTGAGGGATGGTAGCTACTTTTGAGGGATACATACTTGATTTAGCCTCTCTAGGCTCACAAATGTGAGAGTTTATTTAATCTTTGACCATTTTTGATGGGGTGCTCATGTATTGGAGGTTGATGAGGGTCATTTGTGCCCACTTGATGTATTTTTTCCATTGCTTTGACTTGGGCCAATGGTTTTCACTCATAGTCTATGCTAAGAACATTGTATTACACCATGTATTAAGGAGGCTATCTATCTATATAAGGAAGGGATCTCTCATATTTATATTTGTTGGAGACGAATGAGAAAAATTTCTTACAAAGTTATTTTGCATATATCTTGTTATAATTGACGGTTTTAGATACTTTTCAAGGGTTAAACTAGGAAACTTTTTCAGCTTTTATATATTATAGAGTTACTACAAGGCCAAAGAAGGGCACCTTTCACCACTTGGAAAGGTAACTAAATGTATAGTCTTCTTGCCTTCCCCCTTTGACCATTAAAGAATTGTTCCATTGCATTGAGGTAGGGAATCCTGAGGCTTTCCCCTCTTGCCTTGGAAACCCTTTGAAATATCCTTGCTAGTACTTAGAGAGGATTCCTAGAGGACCAATACACCCATCCATCCATGAAATTTTTTAGTATCACTAGCCAACATTTGAGAGGCAATTATTCTCGGTGCCCTCAACATTGTCTCATTCAAAACCTTAAGCCTCACCTAAAATTTGTGTATTGACCGCATTCCCCCATTAAAGCACTAGTCCATTATCATCTTCAACCAAAAAAACCCAAAAGAATTCTTCATATTTTTCCCTTTATTTTTTGTTTGTTTTCTAACCAAGGGTTTTACTTGCTTGATCTAAATCTAGTTTGTTTAAAGCTAAGTGTTTTCATGGTAAATCATATCATTTAGATATTATCTTTGCTAATTGAAATTTATGGTTCATCTCTAATATTAGTGATTGGGAGTTAGTCTTTAATTTTCATGCAATTATTTATTGGATCTAATCCTAAAACGACTGGTAACTCGAGAGCTTCATCTCAGACACCTAATGAGTAGGTAATTCTTGGAAATACATGTTAAATTGATTATTTATGGCTTAAAAACTAGTACTAAGTTGTTAGTTTTTCATAGGGATATATTGTTCTTTGATTTGATAATTGAATTTCTTCATTAACACATTAAGTTCACCCCATAACATCATAACATTATTTATATTTATATCATTATTCATCAAGATATGAAACTATGTGGAAAGAACAATAACATCATCATCAATGCAGTGGAACATATGAAGAAAAACATGCACACATAGAGACACCAGGATTGGTTGGATACCAGGGCAAAACCCACTATGGGGAAAACCCTTGAAAAATATTCTTCTAGTAGATTTTCATCAAATGATTCAGCAAAAGAAAGTATAATGTTCCATATCTTCACAACAACTAGAGAATATCCATGAAACACATCTAAACATCTAAACTCTGATTTTGATGACCGTAATATACTGTCACTTCCTATAGCATACTGTTGAACATTGTTGCCATTGAGAGGAAACTTCAGAGTACTATAGTTTCATCTCTGAGGCCCTAGCCGATACCATAACAATGTGTTCCTGTGGCTATGGGTCCCTAGCTTCTACCAGGACACTTTGTTCCTTGCAGCTATGGGTGAGCGCAACCTGATCTACCTCTAAAGCCCTAGCAGATACCACAACACTCTGTGCCTGCGACTATGGGTCCCTAGCCGCTACCATTCCCATAGAAAGCCTGCGACTAGATATGAATTCGATGATTTTTGTGCTTATGGCTAGAAAAAAAACCCTAACTTTTGTGCAAGCTTCATACCTGTGATTTCAGACCTCCGCGAGAACTCCTTCCGTCAAACCTGTATGAGAGAGATTGATAAATGTTTCCAAATGAGCTTGAGGTATCTTCTATTTATAGGCTTCCATTAGGGTCATGTTATCACTTTCCGCCTACGCCTACCTACTAGTTAGTGGGAAAATCCTTCAACCCCACCAAGTGTGGTTGGTGGCAAGGATCTCAAAGAAGGGGATGTCATGTATTCCCAACTCTCTCCGTTTAAGCTATCTCCTAGATTAGCTATGGGGGGTGGCCCCTAAAGAAAAACTAAGTTAAAGATGTGAGTTTTCTAGGAGAGTTGTTAGAGTTAAATAGATTAATTCTTCAGATTTATAAGCAAAAACGTGATATGAAAAATAACCATCAATACATTAGATAAGCATGAAACATATGAGAAGATAGTGCCTCTAGAGTATTTCTCTTTGAAATGAAAATGTATTTTCTTAAATGAAGTAAAATGATTTCAAGATAAATGGATTTATGAATCAAAGAATGAGATGCAATTATACTAGATTTGGATGTAATTAATCTTGGTTACTTTTAATCTAAAAAGCCAAATCAAGGTGAGAAGTCCTCCTCTTGTGCTCTTACCAAGGGGTAAAAATTGGAGTGACTGTAAGAAAGACGGGGTGAGGGCATGAGGGTGTCATTAACGATACCCATCCCTTGAGTATTACGAGCCAGCGTGTGCCTTCGTTCCTACAAGGGGACAAGCCACCTTCATAACTGCAAGGTCACACACTTTTACCTTACTTCGCACCAAATGGAAGAATTTTCCAATAAAGCCTTTTCCCTATTATTTATATCAACTAAGCTTATTATTGGAGGTTAATTTTAAATATGAAACTAAATTAGAATGCCTAATATGATATGAAAGTGAGTTTGCAAGTGCTATGTAAAAGATGGAGATGCTTCAATTAAATATGCTTCATAGTTAGAACAATAACTCAAGTTGCCATAAATTGAAAGTGCTATGCTTCTTTACTTGTAGTATATTGTGAAACTTAACCAAATTAGAAATAGATCAGAAAAAACAAGTAAGTGATGGCAAATGAGATTGCAAATTAGGAAAGTAAAGGACTATGCGATCTAATGAAATGAAAATATGAGTTATTCACATGCAACCATATTAGGTTAGAAAACGAAATGATGAATGCAAGTAAATTAGTTGAGAAAATTAAAAAACTAGAAAAATTAAAGTTAACCACTCAAGAATATTTCCTCCCTCTAAATGAGTAGGTGAGATACCATGGGAAAAACTTCCCAATATCCCTCAAGAAAAGTCAACTCTTTATTATTTAAAGTGAGTCCCTCTTATAGAAATGAGTGGATTGGGAAGAGCTTATAATATGCGCTTTAAAATTACTCTTTCCCAAAGTTACAAGTGTAATATTTTAAAGATTTACTTGTGATATGTTACAAAGTAAAGGCTTAAAGCCTTGAGGTGAATGGTGGTTACAATTCCTCAAAAGAATGAGGCTTTAGAAGAAGAGGTGAATTGATAAGGAGGAACTTGGACTTGAGGTTCCAAATGGGAAAGTGTTCCTTAGCTTATGCTTTATCTCCCTTTCTTCAAACTTGGATTTGGTTCCAAGAACACCTATAGGCAAGCAAGAAAAAGAGTTAGCATGCAAAATAAATAGTGCTGAAATATGTGAGGGGAAATTACATGCATGAGAAGGGAAAAGTTAGAAACTAAATGCAAGTACAAAATACACTTTATATTACAAATTACCTCACTAAGATCAGCTTGAAAGAGTTGATTTAGTGAGAGAGAGTTAGGATTTAAATCCAACAACTTAGCCTCAAATGTTAGATAAAATCAACATGTGCACAAATGAGAGAAGAAAATATATGATTTTTTAGAGATGGAAAAGAAGCAAAGGGCTCATGAAACCCCATTTTTAAATAAATATCTTGATGTCTTATGAGATTTTTGGCTTGAAAAACTTGTGAGATCTTTGATATCCTTGGATGTGACTTATTCCAACCGAAGAAGTCTTCATACTCCATTAGGCTTGGCAACCTATCCTCTGAACAAAAAAATATCTACAAACCAATTTTTAGTGCAAAATAAACTTGGAATATAGAGGCCACATTGAGATTTTCATTCAACCGAAAATAAAAAGCTACAACAAGAGCACAAAATATACCAATCCCAAAATAGATCTGAGATAGCTACAAATCTCTGCTCCCTAGACAATAGTGCTCTCAGGAAAATGCACAAAAAAAACCAACTAGATTACAATGTAAAATCAAATGAATAACAACATCAAATGAAACAGGTATACCTCATCAACCAAAGGATGCACCACAAGAGAAGCTAGTAACCCCAAAGAATTTCCTTTATTTAGCTCAATAACAATTTCGGCATAGTAACAATAAGCAAAATATTCAAAAAACCATCATTAAAATGAGAGCCAAAGGCTCAATCTATAAAAAAACTGGAGAAGATCTCAATGAGGAATACGTGACAACCCTTCTCTGAGTTCCTTACCACCAACCACACCTGGTGGGGTTGAAGGCTTTTCCCACTAACTAGTAAGTATGTGTAGGCGACAAGTGATAATAGGTCCACTTGATGTTGAGTTCGACCTGTCCATTGGTACATGTGCATAGGGCCAACCTAATCCAATATACATGAGTGGGTACATAAATTCCTAAATAAACTTCCACTTGTTTAAATGAGGCGATCTTTAGGTCAATTTTGGTCCTCTCGAAAAGAGGAATCTATTGAAATTATTATCTTCATCATATGAGCTTTCCAAAGTGGAATTTGACCGCAGTTGCATAATTTTAACACCCCCTCTCAACTAGGGAGAATTCCACTTGGCAATATCTGAACATCAATCAATATGACACATGACCCATCTCAAGTATCTCATCATCCCGAATCATAAAAGTACATCTCTTTCTAATTCTTCTTACTTGATTGTCCCTGCTCATATTATGAATATTCTTGAATATAGAAGAAGAATATTTTTCTGCCAGAGGGGAACTTAAGCTACCACCCTTTATTCATCGGGCTACAACTCAAAACCTTTTCCAGTGGGTTACTACCCAAAATTTCTGTCAACGAGCTAGTATTCAGAATATCTGTCAGCGGGCTACTACCAGGAATATATGTCAGTGGGATACTACCCAAAATATCAGTCGACAGTCTACTACCTAGAATATTTGTCAATGGGCTACTACCTGGAAGTATGTCATCAAGATTTTACCTAGAAATGTCATCGTGCTAACACCCCAGAAATATCGGCGGGGAGTCAAATCTACGACCTGCATTGTTATGAAGAATTGTGCTCTACAGATAAATCAAATTCCCTAAGTGTGGTGCTAGGCACTTAGAACAACAGAGGAAAGAATTTTCTATCACTTTCTCTAAAATAAGCAAGTACACAGAATGATAGTAGAACCTACTTGTGATCCAAGCACTTCTCCTTCTCCTTCTACCATTATTGCTTTCGCTCTCAATCCAACTCAGATCGCCGGATCGATTCCTGCAAACACAAACAAAGAAAAATAAACAACATGCATATACATATATCTACCTATCTTAATCAATCAAATCAATTAGATGAGAAATATATATATCATTCAAGAATCCATTGCATAAGAAATAGAAACATATAGAGACATATGTATGGAAAAATTAACAACAATATTTATTGAAGAGTGGAAGGGGGAGGTTACAAACAATGATAGATTTGTTGCCACCAACTTTAGCTTCATCCCAGCCTCATCACATCCAACATCATACCATCAGCATATCAGTACTTTCACTCTCTCAAATGATAATCCAACAACATTTCTTTACCAAAATTATTCCTTCCCTAGCACTAGGATTTGTGCTCAATTTATAGGGAAATTGATGGTGGTTTCTCAATGAATACATTTCTAATAATAGGCAAGATATGTTCCAAAGTTCAAAGGTGTTAGATGGACACATGGATTTGAATTTTGACACATATAGACTCTTTTAGAAGGCACCGACCATGTGGATATTCCTAGAACAATGAGAGTTCCACTCCCAGGTGACCAACACACCCTTGAATGTCAGGAAGTGCATTCCAGTGCACCCTTGAATGGAAGATGCTGCATATGAAACATAGTTAGTCCCTTTAGAGGTTGTGTTGGTGAGTCTATAAGTGATATAACATATAATTCAAACCTTGGAAATATCACAATAGAAGACATGAATGAATTGTTCTCTCTTAGGGCATATAAAAACTGAAATGTAAGGGGATGATAGACCCTATTCCATTGGTCCTCGGGATGATTTCCAGTTTGATCAGGTCATGGGGGATGATGCCAAAATTGACCTATAACAGCTGCCCTTTGAAGCATGAAGTCAAAATAATAATAATAATATTTGAATGAAATGATTTACGACGCGATGAGCTAGAACTGAAGCGGAGTGGCGACCTGCATCAATCTTACAATACATTACATCATGATATTTTCATCTTTATCATGAAATGCTAAGGGAGGCATTCCCCTTATCAACACATAAACTATCTAATAGCATGTACATAGTTCAGAAAGTCATCTACATTGGCTATAGATATAGGCCCATGTTCGGATGACGATCTATTTGTAAGGTCACCGTACAGATGATGTGTACAACAATCCTAAAATCGCATCCCAGATGACTAAAAATAGATCCGGGGTCTTCTTATCTCATTCACTCGATCGTTTGAGTACAAGTCTAGCCATGCAAATATATGATTTGTAGTCGAACATGGTAAGACATAGTTTTATTACCAACCAATGATGTGAGATGTTAACAAACACGAGAGAATCACCATTGATGTTAATGGATCTCAAGGTACTGCAGTACATTTTCCAAGGTGTGAATAGATGATTTGATGTCGAATGCCAAACAAAATCTTTCGGTCAAATGTCCAGAAGCGAGGATCTTGTCGATGATGTAACAAGCCTCATGGTACTAGAAGATGATGTTTCTAAGTAAACTTTTTGGATGATGATTTGATGTTGATAGGAAGCCACTTTATTGCGAAATGGGAGTTACTGATTTCAGAGACAAAATGTGACTTGATATAGAAATGTTTAGGGATGACTGTCATGAAAATGAAGGTTTATGAGTATTGCAGAAGGATGAGTATTCACTGATGACTTCTCTTGATCATATCAACGGAAATGAGATGAGTTGGCCGCATTGACCCAAAACTGAAGTGAAGGTATGATGAACCATAGGTATGAATGAACCGTCAAGAATATTACACAACCAAAATAGTCACAATGATGGAGTGAAGTGTCATGTTCAAGAGCGACCTATTACAGTAAAAAGTTCTATTCATTTTCCCAAATTTTCCCCGGTCATTTTTCGACCAGTACCTCTTTATTTTTCAACAATCTTGAGGAGGATAACATAAGCTTGATCTATAAATCAACCCTTTGGGCGAATATGCATCGCTATTTAATAATTTAACGAGTCTAGCGATAAATGAAACTCGATTCTTGCCATGATCTATAGCCCGTCACTATTTTATGTTTTAATGATCTTAACAATAGTGAAAACCCGATCCTTTTTCATATTTAGAGAGTTTGAAAAGAGGACAAAAGAAAAATCCATGAGTCCTTTTTCGTAAATTTGTCGCTCAGATCCAAAAATGTGTAAAATAATATCTGAGAGAACCTCCTAGCCATGTTCGACTAAGATTTTCCTTTTTTGTAAATAACCTATCTCAGTCCGGAAAAGGGTTAAAATTTTACTGAGTAGATGTCATTTCATTTACTTTTACGAGCTAGAAAAGATGAGTGCTCGACAATATTTTCACATTACCGGAGTCTGAAAAGAGATAAAAGAAGACTCCAGGGGTTCTTTTTTGTTGTTATCAAAGCTCGTAAAAGAGATAAAAGTGCGCTTCAAGTCCTTTTTTCATTTTTATCAAAGCTCGAAAAATAAGGATAAAGTATCCTTTGTGGTAAAATAATTCTTGGATAAGTGTGCATGACTAATTCACTATATCAACTGTAAACCTATTCAGAACAACATAAAATGGTTTAAAAATACCTATTTCATAGCAAAAAATTAATAAAAACCATAGTCACAACAATAAATATGATTTGCAAATAATAAAATGGCTAATTAAAAGAGTTTTACCATTCATTTTTACCATTTGGATTTTGGAGCTCTGAACCGATTTTTTCCCCCAAACTTCAGCAGTTGATTGCGAAAGATTCTGTGGATGATTTTCCTCGCCGTTTGATCTAGGTTGGAGCTATGAACCTTCTCTTTCCTTCAGTAGCATTTACGTTTCAGTTCATTGCAATTTTTTAGGAATTTGGGCCCCTTAGGGTAAATTTATTTGGTGCATAGGGAAACACACCCTTGAATGTCGAAAGGTGTGTTGCAATGCACTGGTATTGAAGGCCAGGTGAACTTACAACACACTATCCCTTGACCTAGGGTGAGTTGGGTGAAATTCCCATTTATTTTCTTTGCAGTGTGCCCAAATTTTGCCTATTTTTTTTTCATGAAATGGATCCTTATGAGTCTTATGATTGTGTTTCAGGGATTCATCAGACCAAAATGAATATTACATGGAAGGAAGGAGAACATGAGGAACAAAACATGATTGCCCTAAATGATCTGGGTATTGTAAGATCCCTCAGAGACTTTGGGTTTCTAAAGTACTTCAGACTAACGAGTATGAGGCAACAAATGTAACTATTGGAGTTCCTTGTTCGTTCATGGGATCCAACGATAGAGGAATTTCACATTGGGGAAAAAGTGGTCTCAATATTAGTGGAGGATATCTGTTTTCCCATAGGATTATCGAGGAGAGGTCTGCCCATTTCTCTTTCAGGGTCTTCTCTTGGAGGAGAGATGGTGAGAGATTATAGATTGCAGTATTGAAATCTAGGGGCTCAACCTAGTAAGGATGGGAAAATAAACATCCGTGATGTTCATGATTTTCCATTGAGAACCATCTTATTCACAATTTCAAAGCTTGCTATCACTGCTACACTACACATAGCAAAAATATCTTACATGCAGTATGTACTAGAGTGATTGGAACCAACAATTTTCAACTGGGCTGAAGTTGTACTCTCTCAAATGAAAGAACATCTGAGCAAGGCAAAGGGAGGAACGAAGAAAATTTCAACTATGGCTTCATCCTCATTTATTTTTCCTTAGAGCGGATTCCATTGATGCACCCTCAGCATGTGACATTGGGTATATCTAACCCTAGAGATCCAAGGATGCAGAGATGGGTAGAAATGATGGCTAGACATGCTGGTCAATCGACCATCGTGTTCTCGACTACATTCTTTTCCTGGTTAAGGCGATAGATGATCACCATCGATGATTATGCATATGCAGGCATCAGATTCCAAGGAGATCCAGATTTAGCTTTACTAGAAGACACTCAATGGGATGTAATTGGTAAGAATATTTTGACCATGTTTTTTGATTTTTCTAAGGTTTATACATGTTTTTGTATTTTTATTTTTTCCCAAGACTAAACTAAATTTTTGATGTATACAGATATAGGTCGAGTTCGACCAGTGGGACAACTAGAGCAGGGAGTAGATGAGCCAGAAGAGAGGGTTGTCAGGAGAGAAGTCCTTTAGGATTTGGATATGGCCGAGACTCTTGCTGAGCTACAACAACACATACAGGGGTTAACCTTCGGGGTTTTAGATTTCCGGATCGAAGAGTTACCCATGCGACTGCAGTGCCATACAATTGGTGTTCCTAACCGTTGGATGTGGTTATTGCGTAGGATAGTTAGATCAGTAGCATGTTACCATGCGAATCATTAGTTTACTTTTGACATTTTTCATACATTTTGAGGTCAGATGACCAATGTGTCTTGGGCACAAATTTTGTAAGAACCTATAACTATCTATCTATTTGTTTTCAACGTTTTTGTATGTTTATTGTAGAATCCTATTCAATTATGTGGTTTGAATAGAAAATATGTCTTTACATGTGTTGCAAATGTTTGTTTATAACGTAATTCTCTAAGGAATTAGTTAATGTGTTTAAGTTTCTGGAAATGTGTTGATATTTAATGAAATCAAAATGTCTTTCCAAAAGTCGAACTCTTAGGAACATACGATGAAGTGTTGGATTTGTGATAGTATAAACACTAGTAAATTGCAGTACCACAAGTTGTGAGTCTAACCTAAGGTTGATGCGGTTAATACCAACTGAAATGGCATCAGAGAGAAGTTCGATCAACACGCTATACTCAGTGATGTTGTTTGTATATTGACCGATACAAATCCCTTGAAAACTCACTAACTCGCCGTTTAGAGCAAAAATGGCCCATGCTGCAGAGGATAGATTCTGTGTACTACGACTAGCACCATTGGCATACCCAATGAATGAATCCAAAGATTCATATATCTGCGATGAAATGTAAAGTGGATTACTAACTTCAAGAATACTCTAGAAAAAAAAACTAAGACAGTAAATGAAAATCAACAACATATATACAATATAATACAACAGCTTTCTACGCTCATGTTTAAGCATAGTAACATTTTAGATACAACCCATTTTGGGGCTGCACCAATGGAATTCCATTGCAATCTACCAACTCATAAGCGCCCTTAAAATAACTCTTTTGACAATATAGGGGCCATGCCATAATGACTCAACTTTCCCTGTACCTATTACATAATTTTCCTGATCATAAGAAGGACCAGGTGACCCTCTGAGAATATGCGAGGCTGGACATGCTTGGCGTATTGCGCCTTTATACATCTCTTATGCATTTCGTTGGCCAATGTGGCTTCATGACATGTTTAATCAAGATGGATGAGGTTAAAAAGACGCATTTCTTCAGAATAGGTGTCAGGTAACAAGTTGGTTGCGATTTTTAATGATGATATTTCACATTGGATTGGTAAGATAGCTTACAGACCATACACCAATTGAAAGGGGGTAAATCAGTTGCGTTTCTCACCAAGGTTCGGTAAGCCCACAAAGCCGAGTACAGGATCAAATGCCAATTTTGTTTATAAAATCCTATCATTCGTTGAAGCATTCATTTAAGATTTTTGTTAATAGCCTCAACTTGTCTATTTGATTGTGGATAATAAGGAATATAACTATCATGGGATAGTCCTAATATGGTAGTCAACTCATTCATCATATGGTTATGAAAATGTGAACCATGATCTATGACTATAGCATGTGGAACACCAAAGCGTGAAATGTCATGATTAATGAAAAACAATGCAGTTGTTTGTCCCGTGTTATTAAATGTAGGCATCGCTTCGACCCACTTGGTAAAGTAGTCTACTGTGACAATAATATAACCATGCCCCCCGGATAAATGAGGGTTACAGGTCATGAAGTCACTGCCCCATTTTGCAAATGGTCCCACAGAGACAACATGATGCATTGGCACTGGCGGGTTGTGGATTTTATTATCAAATATCTGGCATGCATGACAACTTATGACTGCGAGGATACAGTCATGAAATATGGTAGGCCAAAAGAAACCGACACAGAGTATCTTTTGCACGGTAGCATATCCAGACAAGTGTCCACCACAAGCCCTAGCATGACAATAATTTAAAACCTTTTCGGCCTCCTCATGAGTGAGGCACCTCCTTAAAATGGTATCAACACCACAACAATAAAGTGTGTCACTGACGATAAGATAATATTTGGCTTGGTATCGAATACGTTGCCGGTCAGGGTGAGAGGTACCAGGCCGAAAATTCTGGGTCCATAGATAAATGAAAAAATACCCATACCAAGGATTAGATGATATGATCAGAAACAGAGACTCATCAGGAATAGATGATTCTGATTTAGTAGCAATACTATCATAGGGAAGGTCATAGAGAAGCTCAACCAAAACTAAAGACTTCTTTGACTTGGACTTGATGAATTCCAAATCAAACTCCTACAAAATGACAATCCATTTTGAATACTTTCCCCCCAGCAATTGACGTGATAAGATGTAATTCATGGTGTTGCAATACAAAATTAAAATGGTCTTCTGGAACAGGATATAGTGGCGAAATATTTGGATAACTCAAATGGCTGCCAACGCAAGATTTTCTATGTATGAATACTTCACTTCGGTATCATTGAGATTATGACTCAAATAATAGATCGGATGTTCTATCCCATTTTATACTTGGACCAATACTATAGCAATGGTCATATTAGCTGCAACGATATATAAGAAATAATCACTCTGATAATTAGGGGGATACATTAATGACGCTCGGACAAGTGTATCCTTGAAAACATCAAAAGAAGCTTGCGCAGCCTTATCCCAATGTAAGGGAATGCCGTTTTTCAAGAGCCGAGTAAATCCTTTAGCCATTTTGGCGTAGTTGGGTATGAACCTCCTTAGGAAGTTAGCCTTTCCTTGAAGTTTCTGTAACTGAAGAAAATTTGATGGCGCATGCAAATCAAGAATGGCCTGGACCTTTAGTGGGTCGATTCAAAATTCCTTCTTTTGAGACGACGAATCCTAGAAAACGACTAGAACCAACACAAAATACACATTTATGTGGATTGACGCATATTTTTTAGTGTCGGAAGCGTAAAAAGAGAGCTCTCAAATGCATCGGGTGATCAGTCTGATTTCATGAATGTGAAAGTAAATCATCTAGATAGGGTTGAAAAATGTGCTTGATGTCATTGAAAGCATAATCCATTGCTCTCTGAAAATTTTCCCCAACATACTTTAAACCAGACGGGAGTTTCCGATAAGCGAATGTGCCCCAGGGACAGATGAATGTTGTCTTATATTGGTCCTTTGGGTGGATATTGATTTGATTATAGCTAGAAAATCCATCCATGAATGAAAATATTTCGCATCCAACACAATCGTCAATAATTTGGTTGATAAAGGGAGTAGGATAGTTGTATTTTGGACAAGAAAGATTGACATCCAGATAATCGATACATACTCTGATGGTCCCTTGTTTTTTCATAACAGGAACAATTTTGGAAACCCACTCAGTTAGTGGAATAGGGTAAATGAAACTAGCACACAAAATTTTTTCAACTTATGCTTTAATGGCAACAACCTTCTTTAGATGAACATGATGAAGGCATTGACGTACTGGTTTGACATCAGGGTACATATTAATGGTGTGTTCAACGATACTAGTATCTATGCCTGGAATTTCCTCATAAGACCAAGCAAATATATCATGAAATTCATGAAAGAGAGAGCGATATGTTTCGAGTTCTGATGGAGAACAAGACACACCGACATGAATGTTTTCTACAACACCGTGTTTGGTCAAAATATCGATAGAAATGGATTATTCAATATTTGATAAGTTTTGCTCGGATTCGATTGCATTAATGGGAAAATAATTCGAAAATAATGTTTTGATCGATGGGTGATATAGTTCAATAATATTATCTTCTTCATAATACTGAAGATGGGAGCGATGATGGTGATATTCCCATGGTTCTCCTCCTGGCATCATGGATTCCACAATATTATCATCTGTCAAGAAAGTGGATGAAAAAGGATTAGATGGAGTACCAAAATATAATGAACGATCAACCCAAACGACTAGCGACGATGATTTCAAATTCGCCGCCCAAGCCATGTAGATTGATTGCTATACCAACTCAATTGGGCTGGGCGGCAGAAATTCATCCAACGTAACAAATTCAGAATCACCTGTAATCTTCCTTAAGCTAGAAGGAGTGGAAGATATCATGTAGCAGGTCTCTATGTTTGCAATTTCTTCCGACGTCGTAAGCAACGGTAATGAAAAGGTTCCCATGAGGGTGGAATCCTTTAAGAGTCCCACACCAATGTTCTAAAGTGTGAGTTGGGGTGCGTGAACTAACAAAACGCTTCCAGTTACTTGGGAACTGAAGGAAAATAAGGATATATGATTGATGACTATGATAAAAAATTTATGTGGAAAGGCGATCATTATAAAATATGTAGAAACGATTGTAGTCATAGCATATACCCATGGATTTCTGAGTATAATGTTGTAATCACGGGGTCCATCAATGACCTAAACTTCGACATTCATTTTTTTTCCCCCTAGTTTGACATGCATATTATTGATAATACCGCAAGGATTATATGTACATCCGTCGAAAGCTTTAACGTCGTAGGAGATTGAGATAGGCGCGGTGAGCCAAGCGAATTCTAGTAGTTTAGAGACATAATGCACATAGATGCTCCCTCATCAATGATAGTACGATGAATGAGGTGATTGAGAACATTTACTTGGATAGAGAATGCCAATTCTGCTGGTAATTGTAGCACATAGCCTGTATGATTAAATACTACAAGATTTGAATATGTTAGATCGATTCCAACAATCGCTGACAACAAAGCTTGCTTTTGGGAGGGACAATTTTGAAGCACCTCAAGTGCTGACATAACTGAAGGGGTTTTAGCCAAATCTTCAATTATATTATATTTTGAGCAGCTCAGGCTCGAGGATTAAATGTTGATTTGTGAACGACTCCCTTTGGTGGCTTTATTGTCAATTCACGAATATCAGTTGGTGGTATCGATTCCGTAGATGGATTCGTGGTCGAGGTAGTAGGTTGATCAGTAGCTTGACTACCATAATATTTATTACGCGTTGACACCAAAAGATCATTTGATGGCTTCGTGACAGACAACATAAGTACTTGGGAACTAGAAGCTAGATCCGTAGAAACTAAATTTGTGTTTGAATTTGGAAATGGATCTGTCAACACAGCCGATGTGTTGTGGCTCATTTTCATTTACCTTCGAAATATTTTTCAAAAAACCAAAAAAGCGTATATGATAGAAAATGTAAAATTTTGTGTGTCATTGAAGAATTTTGATTTATATATTGGTACATTAACATTACGTGATGAGATGTGAAGGTGGGTCGAATCAGGCTCATTCACGTGCATAAAAGTTCAAGAGTTGGACCGATGGGCATGTTCAGAATGTTGCACACCAAACAGGGTCGCGTCGGGCTCATTCACAAGCTCAGGAGGGACCAACGTGGTAGAACGCTGGATAAGCTCAGGAGGGTTACACCATGGTGCAAACAAAATAATTTCCCAAAGGTGGAGAAAGGGCACATTTCCCTTAAATTCTTATGAGTTTTGGAGGGGGCACAAAGGGAAAAAAGGATGGTCAGGATCAAAGCGCAGAACTGGAGCGAAGAGATAGACGGTGGAGATTAAATCGCAAACCACAAATCGCAAGTTTCAAAGGATAGGTGTAGGAGGTAAATGATAAAGTTGCCCAAGTGTGACATTAGACACCAGGTGGGACCCGATCGCATAACGCACATGGCAGGTTTTGAAAGATAAGTGTTAAGGAAAAATTAAATTCAGCGAAATGTGAAGTGTGACATGGCAAGATGACGTGGCCCTGGTCCACATACTACACAACGCAAGTTTTAAAAGTTAAGTGTGAAGGGCAAGAGTTATAATCACTGAAGTGCGATGTGCGATGCGGTGGGGCCCGATCGCAAATTGTGTATCACAAGTTTTAAAGGATCACCATGGGAGGTAAGTGATAAAGTCGCCAAAGTGCGACGTGCGATGGTGGGTGGGACCCGATCGCATAGCGCACATCGCAAGTTTTAAAAGATAGATAATAAGGAAAAGTTAAGAGGACGAAATGTGAACTGCAATGTTGGCATAGACGCGATGTGGTTCCTAGATGAAATCTAAAGGATTTCAAGTTTGGGCTTATGTGGTTATGTGCCATTTTATGAAGAAATAGGTAGAACATGGGGAAAAAATCGGGTAAGTGACCCGACACAGATCAAAGGAGAAGAGGCAGAGTCGGGTAGTAGGTGATGTGATTTACATTTTTTGAAGCATAGGGGCATAGGCAGAGTTAGGCATAAGAGTGTATAGCAGACCTATTGGGAGCATGATAGCTAGGTCAAGTCGGGCACTAAGGCATCATTACAGAGCTGTGTAGCTGTTGCATCATAACCAAAAAGGACACCTCGGCACTTTGGGAGGATGCACAACATCAGATTTAGCAAAACGAACAATATTTCCAATTTTAATTTGTTTTCTCAAGTATGATTGCATAAGTAATCTTAACAGTTTAGGTAGTCGAATAGTTTCAAGAAGTTCAGGAGTTACGTGTTGGAAATATTTTCATTGATGACAAAGGAGAGGATAGGAGCAGCACCTGAACTAATTCTAAGACAAAGGAGACGAAGGAGACAGACAAGGAGCAGAGGAAGCAAAGGCAGTAGATTGAAGTAGAGAAGAGGGGCACAGGTTTTTGGTGAGTGTGTAGTAGAATTTACAGGAGAATAGAGGGCTCTCAATTGAGGCTGAGACACCTGAACTTGGTGAGTGTGTAGTAGCATTTACAGGAGAATAGAGGGCTCTTAGTTGAGGCTGAGACCCCTGAACTTGGGCTAGAAATCAGAGCACTTGTTAAGTTGAAAAAGGGTTATAAGGAAAATAAGCAAAGATGATGAGTTGGAGTTTCGTGTAAAGGAGTACAGAGAGATTTATTCAGGGAATTGAAAAATACAACAAGTCTATGACAAATACAGGGAATTGATTGAAGAATACATCATTGCGAAGGTTTTTCCAACATTAAATAGAGAGCATGCCTGTTGTGAGCAGGCTTATCCTACAATGAAGATTATTGTGAAGATTGTGGTGATTAATGTCATTAATCGAGAGCGCGATGGAGAGGAAATTGACAAAGCTCTGTTGAAAAACACAATAGATCTAAAGATGGGATATGAAGCAGTTATGACTACCGAGGTGCCGAAGTGCAGAAACATGTTGAAGCCCTGCGTTGCGGAACTTTAAGTTGAATGCCAAGTCAAAGAAGAAAGCAGAACCATGAGGTAACGAAACCATGCAGTAACAGTGAATGTGGTTTCGGGAATCCGCCGGTGGTTTTCGCAAAAGTTTTAAATGGTAAGCGGATTTCAAGAAAAAAATGCGATAAGGGTCTGCGTGTGACACATGTCTTTAGCGGTTTCAGAATACAACCCATTTCGAAAAATATGTGTTCACTAAAGTGCTACGGTGAAAAAATTGCGATATCCATTGGATTTGGCATGTTGGGATGAGGTGTTGCGATCACCGTTGGATCACAAGTGAAGTAGCACGGGTGGAAGGTACGTTATAGAGTGTTTTGGGCCCAAATAAATTATAAAATCAATGAGGTAGTTTGTTTTATATTGTGAGCTAGAAGTGTGCATAAAGCTGTGGGGGCCGTATTACTTATTTGATAACTGGGTTGTATTAAAGAGTGAAATGAAAGTGTGGTAGTGAATGATTCTATGGTTTATTGGTTTATAAGCCTTAGAATTAAAGTCAACAAAATAGATTATTATAACCATTGGATTTAATTTATTAAATCCTGAGTTACAATACAATGCCGAAAGTTAATTAATCCAAAGGTTTTATGGTAAGACTCTTAAAAAGTGCTTTCATGTGGAAATGAATTAAGGGCAAAGACTTATATTTGATATAATATATGTTTCCGGAATCATAGTACAAGTGGGGTTTTAATTCAAGTCTTATTACATTCAGACTTCTATAAAGTGAGTGTGGGCCCCAATTTTTATATATTGAAGTCTGGGTTTTAAGCCAAGTCTGAGTTATGTTTTAAGCCAAGGTCGAAGATTCGTATAATTAAGGAAATGTGGGTCCGAATAGTATTCAGATTAATGAAAGCATGTTGACCATTATATTTGGGTATATAATGCATGGATGGAATGTTGAATTCAATTTCGTAAGGAAGGTTCATCATAAAGTTTTAAACCCCAAGTGTTGAAAGAGAAGTTCGCATATGAATTCATGAAGTGGGTTTAGACCATGGTTTAAACATTTATTGAAACAAGTCGAGTTTCTGCTCAAAAATGAAATCTGTGATGGTGGGACCCAAACCTTAATCTATGTTGATATTCGGTTTATGCATTAACAGTTGTGGACATTCTAAGTGATGAACTTTCAAATGATTTAAATCCAAAGTCGAAGATTTGTGACATGTTCCGTGAGCACATTTAATAAGGATCATATAATATATATGATGGATTGAAATGCCGTGACCAAAGGTTTACTTTGGGGGTTTTAAAATAGAGTTTGAAGTCAGCGTGTGAAATATAATGTGGCCTGTTGTAATGTTCCTTTATACTCAGATTGAAAATGATTTATAAAAGAGCTTACGCAATGAATAGAGATTGCCCAGATTGGAGAGATTGCTGACCATTTTGGATGATTAATTGATGCATGAGACTTTGAGAGTTATTTGGGGGCTAAACTTGTAAAACATTTATTTATGCAGCAGATACACAATTGCAGTGAAAAAACATTGCAGATTTGAAGAGGTGTGCAGTAAAGGTATTTAGATTTGTAGAATCTGAATTTGAAATGCACAAGAATGAAAATGTGGGTTTGTTACACTACATCAGCAGAAAAGACAAGCACACAGTGAGCCAAGAGCTGAAAAGGTTGAATGAGATATATCAGATGCAAATGTAAATGTAAATGTTTTAATTGATTTTATATTGTTTGTGATGCAAAGGCAAGACTTCGTAGGAAAAGAAATATCCCACTGTAATGTTGAAATGTATATCTATTGTTATATGTTTTTCTGAATATGCTAGGAAAGAAATGAGAAGGTGGAAGTCAAAGAGTCATGGCTGTTCACTTCAAATTCCCTGTGGAATACAAACAGTCATGAGGTGAACACTATAAATGATATCACATAGATATGCAAAGAGAGGTTAGAGAATGGAGAATTGAGGCAGAGAGGGTAAGAAGAAGGAGGAGCAAATAGAGAAGCTGTGAAGACTCAGAGATGATATAAGGTAGATATGAAGGCTAGTGAATAGCAGTGAAAAAGGAACAGAACAAAGCTGATATCTAGGTAAATCAGCATGTGGTTTTTGAAAGAGTGAGGAAGTTGTGCTTCCATATCAAGTTGTAGCTTGATAGATGTTAGTTGTAGCTGGCTGAGGTAGGAGCCTCCTGTAGGTTAAAGCCCGCAGAAAATAGATGGGAGTTGGAGCTTCCTTGCAAGTTGTAGCTTGCAGAATTGAGGTTGGAGCCTCCTGTAGGTTGGTGCCTACAAAAAATCAGTGGTGAGAGGGAGTTGGAGCTTGCCTTTGCATCACAACAATAATAAGATGTGGTTTTCTCCCTTATGGGTTTCCACTTATATATGTTGTCTATATGCTTGATGATTATGTGTTGATACTCTGTATTTACTCTGCTTAATACCTGTTGCTCATTTATTAGGATTGTTGTTCCATTGTATATTAATTTGATCACAAAATGATGATGTGAATGAGTATAAAAAAAAAAGTTTAATAAGGACATGACTGCATTAAACTGATTCACGCCCCCTCCTCAGTTTAACCAAGGGTCCAACAATTGGTATCAGAGCAGGTTCCTTCTGTATCAGTTTAAAAACTAGAAGGAGATCCTAGGTCCCCATAATGGCTAGTCTAGAAGGATGCTCAACAAATAAAGCCCCTTTGTTCACCGGTACAAATTATTCCTTCTGGAAAATAAGGATGAGGACATACATAATGTCTCTAGGAATAGAAGTTTGGGCTGCTGTGGAATTGGGATATGCCCCAAAGGAGTCTGACTCAGAGAAAGAAGCTAAACAAGATTTTGTGGCTAATGCCAAAGCCATGAATGCACTCTTAAGTGGACTATGTGAGGCAGAATTTATCAAAGTAATGCACAAAAATACTGCCAAAGAAATATGGGATACTTTAGAAAACATCCATGAGGGACACAAAAAGGTGAATATAGCCAAACTACAAGTCTATAGAGCTCAGTTTGAAAATATAAAAATGAATGAAGATGAAGACATTGCCAGCTTCTTCTTAAGGGTTGCAGAAATTGTGAATAACATGAAAGCTCTAGGAGAAACCATAAAAGAAAGTGTAATTATTCAAAATATTCTAAGATATTTACCATCCAGCTTTAACCCCAAGGTTTCTGCCATAGAAGAAACAACTGATTGGGAAACTTTGACCATGAACCAATTACTTGGAAACTTAATAGCCTATGAGATGAGACTTCCATAGAGGAAGTCAAATGTGAGGGAGGCAACCTTTAAGATAGAGAATAAGAAAGAAGAAAAATAAGATATATACTCTTGCTCTGATGAAGAAGAGGCCAAATTTATCAGAAAATTGGAGAGAGGCTCAGGCAAATATAAAGGTAAAATTCCATTTAAATGCTTTAACTGTGGAAGATTTGGGCACTATGCTTCTAAGTGTCCTCATAAGAAAACAAAGAATCACACTCAAGAAACAGAGGAAACCAAAACAAATAATTGGCAGAAAGGGAAGAGATTCAGGAGAAAATCATTTTATGCTCAGCAAGATAGTAGTGCTTCTGAAGACTCAGATGAATCCTCAAGTGAATAAGGAACCTTTGAATTTGTATTGATGGCCAAATAAGAGCTTGAAGGATTCCTTCTAGAAGATGAGGAAGAAGGTAAAGTTGATCTTGAGGGGGAGCTAAGAAATTCCCTAGAGGAAATAGACATACTTAAACTAAAGTGCAGAAAACAGAAATACATTCTCCTCAAATATGCAAGAGAAGAAAAAAATTCAGAAGACCACATTTAGTTGAAAGCAGAGCTTGAAGAAGCTAAGAAGGTAGAAGAAATTTTACTTAAGTAAATTGAGGATAAAATCTAGAAGAAAGAGAAATTGGAAGAATAAGTAGTATGCTTGAGGAACAAATTAGAAAACACCCTAAGGAAATTGCCAATAAACATTTCTCAAATGACAAGCTCTGATAAGTTGAATAACATACTAGATGCTCAAAGATCTCCTCTGATAACAACTGGGATAGGCTATGAAGCAGAAACAAGTAAAGTCAAAGAAACAGATAACAGGAATATCATTTTTGTAAAAGTTGTCAAGGATAATGAAGCAACTCAGAAAGTTCCTATAGAAGTAGAAGCCTGCAATCAAGTAAACAGAAACATGAACGAACCTCAAATGACAAAGAACGAAATAAATAAATAGTCAACTGAAAAAGGCTCATATACTCCTAAATATATAAAATTTGGAAGCTATCAAAGGAGATTCTTCCCCCCATGAAAAATGTCACTTGTTATGCCTGCCACAAACTGGGACATATTGCTGCTTACTATCATAAAATGAGAATTGATTCCAACCAGCAAAGGACGCAAAACGTGAAAATACTACCTCAAGCAAACAAATGGAGAAGACAACCCTTCATCAGGTACACTAATTGTTTTTATGGGTATTGTTTTTACTGTAGGGAATTCAGCCATAAAGCTAAGGAGTGCAGAACATATGGACTAATATTGATGTGTAAAACCTCAAGAATATTTATGAATTATGGAGAGTTCACTCATACTCATAATTTTGCTAAAAATATGATCAAATGATGTGTATGCCATAAAATCAGACATATGTCTTCCCAATGTCCTCTCAAAGAATGTGGTCCATCTTCTCAGAAAAGGTGCCATACAAATAGTTGCCTGCAGTGGAAAAAGAAGTTGAATAAGTGTGACCTGGCTCTAATAGCCCAAGATCAGAAAATCCAATGGTATTTGGACAGTGGATGCTCAAAGCATATGACAGGAGATAGAAGCAAGTTTATAACCTTTGATGAAAAGAAATCTGGAAATGTAACTTTTGGCAATGATAAAGCAGGGAAAATCAAAGGAAAAGGCTTAGTCAGTCTGGATAATGGAAGAGGAAAGGCCCAAGATGTACTATTTGTGGATGGGATGAAATCAAATCTGCTTAGTGTCAGTCAAATGTGTGATAAAAGCTGTGAAGTTCTTTTTAGAGCACAAGACTGTGAAGTAAGATCAAGCACCACAGGAAAGACCTTGATCAAAGGTATTCGAACAGAGAGTAATTTCTATATAGTGAAAGAAGAGAATGAAACATGCCACCTAAGAAAACTTGATGAGTCATGGTTATGGCATAGAATATTGGGACACCTTAACTTTGACCATATCATCAGTCTGAGCAAGAAGAAAGCAGTCAGAGATATGCCAGCAATAAAGAAGCCTTCAAATACCATATGTAAATCTTGCCAATTGGGCAAACAGACCCGCACATATTTTATGACCAAAGATGAACTATCAACAAGTAGGCCACTTCAGCTTGTACACATGGACCTGTGTGGACCTTCAAGAACTAAAGCACCAAGTGGAGAATCTTATTTCATGCTGATAATAGATGATTTTTCCAGAATGACATGGGTATTGTTGTTCCTTGAGAAACAATTCCTTGCTGTGTAAAGGAATCCGTGCTCAAGACATTAAAGATTATGTCACAAACAAGTGTATATTTGTCTCTGTTTATTAAACCTTCAAATATTAATAATATAATCTCCAAATATCAAACCCCTACAAGTTCTGCAATGCCATGTTCTCTTTATGCTGAAGTGAATGAATGGAAGTAAAAGAAAGAAAAGGATTTCAATTTGATATGCCGCTTAAAACAGAATCTATCATTATAAAACCCTGAAGAAGTGAGCAACAATAAAGTTAAAATAGAGGAGCTCCCATTAAGGATGTTTAACTCTTAGATACAGAGATATCAAGAGACCTGCAACTCAAATCACTCTATTTTATTCATAGATATGAAAACAGAATGAAAACTGGAAAACTATTCAACATAGATAGAATGAAGGAAACTTGCAAAACTTTTCATTGATTCAATATTTTTCCATACAAAATTAGGCTTCAAGGTCCAAAACTCGGAACCTTTCTCTTTCTTCAAATTGTCTTTAAATACATTATGACAAAACAGTTTCCAGTAATGAAACTGATTCTAACTACTCTAACCAACTTTAACTGCCTAAAATATTAACTGTTATAGAGGTACATGCCTCGAAAAAGTCTTATTACATTTGCATAATCCTAAGAAATGACATAATGAGAATTTTTATAACTTCTAATCTAAAGGAACAGCTGGTCCTGAAGTGGCTGCGGAATCGACGGCTACTTTTGATTTATCCGTTGGGATCTTTTTTGCTGTGTCAATTGAGAAGATTTTGAATTTTTTCCAAAGTTCACTTTGAGTTGTAGGAGCATTCCTGTAGTTGAGGTATTCCAATCTAAATGCAACTGCCTGATTATGAGTGAGTCTTTCTGTGAAGAGTGCTTTTACCATCCATAGCAAATTGAAGCGCCTCTGTAAAAAGTTAAACACTGTCTCTCCCTTTAAAACTTGTGTCTTTTCATGCCTGCTATCTGCTCTGCTCTTTGCCAGGGTTAATGCATCTTCATAAAACTTCCATGTGAAAATATTTCCCTTTTCTGTCCAGCATGAAGGAAAACTTGTTCGGATCAATTTATCAAAAGTTATATCAAACTTCTTTACCGCCTCCTTAATTCTCAGTAACCTTTTCTCTGCAACTTTCCGTAGATCATTCTTAATTATCATTTTATTAACCTCTTCAGCATAAAAGTATCTGTCTTGTATCTTAATATATTCTAACTCTTCATCTGATTTGGAATTGATAAAATTTAAAAACCTCCTAGCCCAATTTGCTCTTTTAATGACCGTTTGTTTTTCAGATGGTATCTCCTCTTCATGGTCTGAGATGAGGCGTTTCTCTGTAGCAATTATACTTAGGGAATCCCAATTTGACTTCATTTCAGATATAATTTCAGTCCAAATAATATCTTTAGCTCTTAAAAGTGAGATATTACCTTTTAGCTTTTCCTTGAGCTCCTTAATTTCATCCTCAGCCTTTTGTAATTGCTGCTTATTTTCATTTGCTTTATTTTCCCATCCTCTCATCATCTTAGTAGCTGTTTCCAAATCTAACTGAACCCGCTTAAGATCACCTTCAGCTATCTTCAGTTCTGTGCTGAGCTGAACAATTTGGGTTTGAGGATCCGCATCTCTGTCACCTGTAGGAACAACAAAAATGCAAGTATGGTTTTGAATTTGATTCTGCAGAGACATAGCAGTCTGCTTCACTTTGGACAACTCTTCATCTTTCTGTAACAATTGCAGACGTAACTCTTCTTTTTCTTTTTCCACCTCAGCTACTTCTGTGGCCATTGAGTGCTCTATAGCTGGTAATTTTAGCTTTTTCCTCAATGAATATATTTCTACTTCTGCGCTTTTCATGAGTTTTTGAATTACAGCTTTATCATTTGGATCCACACCAATTTTCATAATGATCTTCTTCAACTTTTCATTTTGAGTTGTTAATGCCCTTGAATTAGCTTTCTCCATTTTGCATTGTCTGATGACCTTTGAAAGCATGTTTTCAGTCTTGACTGCTGTGGCATTAGTCTTGATCAAATCATTTACAATCAACTGCCCAGTTTGCATGTGAAGATTCATTTTGTCCCAAAATGGGATCTTTTTAACATCCATGATTATGTTTACCTCATTAAAGCTGCTCAAGGACCCAAGGGACATTCCCTTTGGATGTGACAGAGCCATTCTAAATTGATCTTTTTCAATATCCATTACAGTCAATAATCTGGTCTGATCAACAGCTGTGTGATGTTCTGCTTGCGCTTCTACATTGGCTTTTATTCTCTGATTTCTTTCTTCAATTTGTGCGAATACTTTCTTGACTACCGACATCCTTTCTGAGTAAAGTTCATGTCTTCTAGGAGAGGAGGGAACACTTGATTCTTCATTAATATGAAGGGTAAAACCAGGCGAATTGGGAGAATGATCTTCTGCTAGTTTGGTTCTCTTTTCTTCTCTAGGTTCCTCATTATCTATTTCAATAACATCTTCTCTACTTCTTTTGCTTGCCCTTTCCATAATGGCAGGTGTTCGAATGCTGGTTTTTGAGGCACTTGTTTCACCTGGATTTTCCAGCTTCTCTATATCAGGCTCGCTTACATGGGAGAATGCAGCATACCCGTTCTCAACCCTTTTCTGAGAAATTATTCCATGCGGATCATAAGGCCATTTTTCTCCCAACAACAACTGTGTCCCTTCCAACATTTTTGAGACTTCATCAAAAGCTTGCCTCGTATTGACCACAAAAGGTCCCACACTCATAGGCAATTTGTACATCAAACCTTTCTTCATGGGAAGAAAGTGAACTTGGTCTACATTAAGACTTTGCCTTATGAATTCCAGGGCAAAAAGTCGCATGGGTACAAAAATTGGGAGCCTATAGGGCTCAATGCTAACTCCATACAGCCTTATCTCTAAATATTCTTCGAATACAAACCAATCTCCAAATCTGCAATTGGGTCCTATCTGTAGGAACTCCCGGGCTTTTGGTAGAAAGCATGGAGGAAGAGTTCCATTCAAAATTTTATAAGCAATAGACATGAAATGATCAGCAAATTCAAACAACCCTGCTTCATTCTCTTCTTTTCTAATCATGTCGGTCCAGAATAAAACTGATTGCTTATTTTTATTACTATCAACTATATTTAAACCCAAACTCATGAACTCTTCGACATTTTGATACAAAAATAAGTAAACAACCAATGATGGAAATCTGAAGAAACCTGTTAGAGGAAAATCTATCAATTGGGAATTTACTATTTCCTGCCAAAAAGACGGAATGTCAAGGACCACCCCTGGTTTCATCATCAGTGCAAACATCCCCAAGACTGATTTATCAACTTTGTGGTCATCGTCTTTCCCCAAAATCTCCGTAATGCAGCTAAGAACTGGCCTATACTGAACATTGAACGCCTCCAAACTGAACTCTTCTCCTCCAAATTGAGTTTTTTCTGGATTTGATTTCAAAAATGACATACAACGACTGAACTCTTCGTTTGAAAGGTCTTCAAAATACTGAACCAATGAATCTTCGGAGAATTGTAACGGAGACTTATCTTCTGGAAAGCACAATGCTTGGCGAACTAATTGTGTTGATACCTGCAGGACATTTTCTCCCTGAGAATTCATGACGAAACATTTACCAGGGTACATTTATGAGACTAACCATGATATGAATTCGGGAAAAAAGTGGGTTTTTGGGATACAGGCTGCCAAAACACCGGAAGTTCTCATGGCGGAAAACACTGGGGATTTCTCGGCATTGAGGGTCACTTGGTGACACAATAAGGGATGATTAACAGAGGACAAGGTGTCGTGGACGTCTTTTTCGCTGTCCAGGAGGGGACTGAGGTTTGAAATACCAGATAGGGAGACTCGCTTTTCCATGGCTGACAGGGGATAGAAACAATTCGTGGGATAGCAGACAATGCAAAGGTGGCAAGAACACGGTTCAAAGGTAAAAACAACCACGGATAGATGAAAATGGGATAAAAGAACCCTTTTAACAGCTAGGAAAATCCGTAATAAATGCCAACATGACGTGAAAAAGCCGTTAGGAACAGCTGTCGTCCACCTCACTAGATGACATCACCACGGGGGGTCCTGGAGTATGGTAGCGAACTTCGACCGGCACCCCCCGTAATGAATCCAAGCTGTTGATCATGGCTCATCCAAGATTTGACTAGTCAACTACGGGGGGTCAGGATTTGATAAACAACGAGCTACTTCTCCCCCCGCAATAACTTATCCGAAAGCACTTTTCTGTGATCACTGCTTCCGCTCAAGAAATTGCTCGGAGCTTAAGCTTAAATCAAAACATATATTTCAATAATGTTAATATTCATCGAGCTTTGAAATGCTTCTTTTATGATATAGTATAAAAACTTTATACTATAACATATGATTTTTTGATTTTCTATTTTTTTTTGTATTTTTGATATTCAAAATAAAAATTGAAAAGGATATGCAGATATGATCTACAACAGGTATCATTTCTGAAATATAAATCTGAAGCACCTGATAAATTCAAGATATTCAAGGCATTGGCAGAAAATCAAACAGGATGCAAGCTAAAGTGCATCAGATCAGACAGAGGAGGTGAATTCACAGACTATGATTTTGCAGACCTATGCAATGAGCATGGGATAAAACAAAAATTTACAATTGCAGGTACACCTCAACATAATGGAGTGGTAGAGAGACAAAATAGGTCAGTACAACATATTTCCAGAGCCATGATGCAAGAAAGTAACATTCCCAAACCTTCTGGGCAGAAGCATTACACACAGTTGTTCACATTCTTAACAAAGCTCATTTAAGACCAAACAGTGACAAGAATCCTTACGAATTATGGCATGGTAAACCAGTGTCAATCAAGCACTTTAGAGTCTTTGGAAGCAGGTGTTTCATAAAAAATAATGATGAAAAACTGGGGAAGTTTGATGCAAGAGCTGATGAAGGAATATTTTTAGGATATGCATCCAAGAGTAAAGGTTATAGGTGCTACAACAAAACACTGCACAAAATTGTGGAAATCATTGATGTAAGATTTGATGAAGATCTACCAAACAGAACAAGAAGTACAAAATGCAACAATCCTCCAGAAGATCATGAAGAAGAGAACCAAGATAATGATGAACTAAGCAAGACAACAAAAGATACTGAATTAAACTCAAAAGGTCCCTCAAGACACACTCAAAAGAATCATCCAGAAGATCAAATCATTAGGGACAAAAGTGTGGGAGTCCAGAATGGAAGACATCTAGCTGAACAAAAGGAAGAAGCATACCTAGCCATGTTATCTTAAATAGATCCAAAGAAGTTTGAATAAGCCAACAAAGAAAAATGGTGGGTAAAAGCTATGAATGAAGAACTGGACCAAATTGAGAACAACAATACTTGGGAATTAATTCCAAGACCCACTGGGAAAAATGTCATTGGCACAAAATGGATATTCAAGAATAAGATGAATGAACAAGGACAGGTAATCAGAAATAAAGCCAGAATTGTATGCAAGGGATATTCATAAATCAAAGGTCTTGATTATGATGAAACATTTTCCCCTGTAGCCAGAATGGAAGCAATCAGAATGTTTTTGGCCTTTACATGTTATCATGATTTCAAGGTATATCAAATGGATGTGAAGTCTGCCTTCCTAAATAAAGATCTGGAAGAAAAAGTCTACATGGAACAAACTGAAGGATTCTCATTAACAGATAAACAAGACTATGTGTGCATATTAAAGAAAGCCTTATATGGGTTGAAACAAGCTCCTCGTGCATGGTATTCAAGGCTGGACAAATACTTGCAAAAACAAGGTTTTAAGAAAGGAGGAGTAGACAACAATCTGTACATAAAGGCTAATGAAAATGAATTCCTGATTGTAGTAGTATATGTAGATGGCATCATGTTTGGTAGCAACAAAGAGAAGTTAACAAAAGAATTTGCTGAAGAAATGAAATAATAATTTGAGATGTCTATGATTGGAGAGCTCACCTTCTATTTAGGACTTCAAATTCAACAAAAGAACATAGGAACATTCATCTCACAAGAAAAATACTTAAGATAGATGTTGAAAAGGTTCCAAATGGAAGACTGCAAACCTATGTCAACTCCCATGATCACTAGATGCAAGCTATGTGCTAATGATGGATCTGCAGATATAGATCAAAGACTTTACAGATCCATGGTAGGAAGTCTGCTGTACCTAACTGCCTCTAGACCAGACATTATGTTGGCAGTAGGACTTGTGGCAAGATATCAAGCAGCAGCAAAAAAAATCACTTACTAGCAATCAAGACAATATTCATATATCTACAAGGAACTACACATTATGGGCTATGGTATCCAAAAAGCAAAAGCTTCAATTTGACAACATATACAGATGCAGATTGAGCCAACTGTGTGGATGACAGGAAAAGCACAAGTGGAGGTGCATTATATTTGGGAAAAAGTCTGGTGGCATGGCTAAGCAAGAAGCAAACTTCTATCTCTCCATCTACAACAGAAGCAGAATACATAGCAGCAACAACATGTTGCACACAAGTAATGTGGATGAAAAATAATATCCAAGACATGAAGGTAAGCATTGATGAACCTATTTCTATAAAATTTGACAATACAAGTGAAATAAGTATATCAAAAAATCCTGTACTTCACTAAAAAACAAAGCACATCCCAATAAAGTACCACTTCCTCAGAGAACAAGTAGCACAGAAAGTAGTGAAGTTGGAATATGTACCAACAAAGGAACAAACAATAGACATATTCATAAAACCTCTTGCTAAAGAGCCATTCAAATATCTAAGAGACAAACTAGGGGTAGTGTCTGCAGATGTTACTCTCTGACATGAAAAGAAGGCATCATTCCAGGGGGAGATCAGACAAGAAGGCATCATTCCAGGGGGAGATCAGTCAACAAATATTGTCACAAAAGAACTAGAGCAAGTGAGCAGTGCATGGAACAGGTCCTCAAGATTAGAGTATTATGGACAAGATTTGGAATCCACACTAGGAAATGTGCAACCCTTTGCCATTGATGTCAAAGGGGGAGGAAAAGCAAGAAAAATAAGAGTATTAAAGTATTGCCATCAATGCCAAAGGGGGATACTGTTGGAAATATTGTCATTGATGGCAAAGGAGAAGATAGGAGCAGCACCTGAACTAATTCTAAGACAAAGGAGACAAAGGAGACAGAAAAGGAGCAGAGGAAGCAAAGGTAGCAGATTGAAGTAGAGAAGAGGGGCACAGGTTTTTGGTGAGTGTGTAGTAGCATTTAAAAGAGAATAGAGGGCTCTTAGTTGCGGCTGAGACACCCGAACTTGGTGAGTGTGTAGTAGCATTTATAGGAGAATAGAGGGCTCTCAGTTGAGGCTGAGACACCCGAACTTGGGCGGGAAATCAGAGCACTTGTTAAGTTGAAAAAGGGTTATAAGGCAAAGAAGCGAAGATGATGAGTTGGAGTTTCATGTAAAGGAGTACACAGAGATTTATACAGGGAATTGACAAATACAGCAAGTCTATGACAAATACAGGGAATTGATTGAAGAATACATCACTGCGAAGGTTTTGCTAGCATTAAACAGAGAGCATGCCTGTTGTGAGTAGGCCTATCCTACAATGAACATTATTGTGAAGATTGTGGTGATTAATCTCATTAATCGAGAGTGCGATGGAGAGGAAATTGACAAAGCTCTATTGAAAAACACAGTTGAGCTGAAGATGGGATATGAAGCAGTTAAGACTGCCGAGGTGCTGAAGTGCATAAACATGTTGGAGCCATGCATTGTGGAACTTTAAGTTGAATGCGAAGTCAAAGAAGAAAGCGGAACCATGAGGTAACGAAACCATGTAGTAACAGTGAATGTGGTTTCGGGAATCTGCCGGTGGTTTTCGCAAACGTTTTAAATGGTAAGCGGATTTCAAGAAAAAAATGCGATAAGGGTCCGCGTGTGACACGTGTCTTTAGCGATTTCAGAATACAACCCATTTCACAAAATATTTGCGCACTAAAGTGCTGCGGTGAAAAAATTGCGATATCCGTTGTATTTGGTATGTTGGGATGAGGTGTTGCGACCACCGTTGGATCACAAGTGAAGTAGCACAGGCGGAAGGTACATTATAAAGTGTTGTGGGCCCAAATACATTATAAAATCGATGTGGTAGTTTGTTTTATATTGTGAGCTGGAAGTGTGCATAAAGCTACGGGGCCGTATTACTTATTTGATAACTGGGTTGTATTAAAGAGTGAAATGAAAGTGTGGCAGTGAATGATTCTATGGTTTATTGGTTTATAAGCCTTATAATTAAAGTCGACAAAACATATTATTATAACCATTGGATTTAATTTATTAAAGCCTGAGCTACAATACAATGCCGAAAGTTAATTAATCCAAAGGTTTTATGGTAAGACTCTTAAAAAGTGCTTTCATGTGGAAATGAATTAAGGGCAAAGACTTATATTTGATATAATATATGTTTCCAGAATCATAGTACAAGTGAGGTTTTAATTCAAGTCTTATTACATTCAGACTTCTATAAAGTGAGTGTGGGCCCAAATTTTTATATATTGAAGTCTGGGTTTTAAGCCAAGTCTGAGTTATGTTTTAAGCCAAGGTCAAAGAGTTGTATAATTAAGGAAATGTGGGTCCGAATAGTATTTGGATTAATGAAAGCATGTTGACCATTATATTTGGGTATATAATGCGTGGATGGAATGTTGAATTCAATTTCGTAAGGAAGGTTTATCATGAATTTTTTAAACCCCAAGTGTTGAAAGAGAAGTTCGCATATGAATTCATGAAGTGGGTTTAGACCATGGTTTAAACATTTATTGAAACAAGTCAAGTTTCTGCTAAAAAATGAAATTTGTGACGGTGGGACCCAAACCTTAATCTATGTTGATATTCGGTTTATGCATTAATTGTTGTGGACATTCTAAGTGATGAACTTTCAAATGATTTAAATCCAAAGTTGAATATTTGTGGCATGTTCCGTGAGCACATTTAATAAGGATCATATAATATATATAATGGATTGAAATTCCATGGCCAAAGGTTTACTTTGGGGGTTTTAAAACAGAGTTTGAAGTCAGCGTGTGAAATATAACGTGGCCTGTTGTAATGTTCCTTTATAATCAGATTGAAAATGATTTATAAAAGAGCTTCCGCAATAAATAGAGATTGCCCAGATTGGAGAGATTGAGGACCCTTCTGGATTATTAATTGATGCATGAGACTTTGAGAGTTATTTTGGGGCTAAACTTGTAAAACAGTTATTTATGCAACAGATACACAATTGTAGTGAACAAAGATTGCAGATTTGAAGAGGTGTGCAGTAAAGGTATTCAGATTTGCAGAATATGAATTTGAAATGCACAGGAATGAAAATGTGGGTTTGTTACACTACAGCAATAGAAAAGACATGCACATAGTGAGACAAGAATTGAAAAGGTTGAATGAGATATATCAAATGCAAATGTAAATGTAAATGTTTTGATTGATTTTATATTTTTTGTGATGCAAAGGCAAGTCTCCGGAGGCAAAGAAATATCCCACTGTAATGTTGAAATATATATCTATTGTTATATGTTTTTCTCAGTATGCTAGGAAATAAATGAGAAGGTGGAAGTCAAAGAGTCATGGCTGTTCACTTCAAATTCCCTGTGGAATACAAACAGTCATGAGGTGAAATCTATAAAGGATATCACATAGATATGCATAGAGAGGTTAGAAAATGGAGAATTGAGGTAGAGAGGGTAAGAAGAAGGAGGAGAAGATAGAGAAGCTGTGAAGACTCAGAGATGATATAAGGCAAATATGAAGGCTAGTGAATAGCAGTGAAAAAGGAACATAACAGAGCTGATATCCAGGTAAATCAACATGTGGTTTTTGAAAGAGTGAGGAAGTTGTGCTTCCATATCAAGTTATAGCTTGATAGATGTCAGTTGTATCTGGCTGAGGTAGGAGACTCCTGTAGGTTGGAGCCTGCAGAAAATAGATGGGAGTTGGAGCTTCCTTGCAAGTTGTAGCTTGCAGAATTGAGGTAGGAGCCTCCTGTAGGTTGGTGCCTGCAGAAAATGTTGGAAGTACTGAGAGGGGGGGGGTAAATCATTATTCCTTTCAATTATAGCATTAGTTAATCTTTAATTATTATCAGTGTTTGTACAATGATAGAAACAAACAAGAGGAACACAAATGCACATAGTTTTTAAGGTGGAAACCCACTCCGGGACAAAAACCACCTAATGATTTTCTAATAATTCTTTAATATTCAACTCCAATTGAAAATAAAGCTCCAACTTCCTAGAATCTAGAAAATCATTCTTCTCCAGCTCCCACTAGATGGGCGCTCCAATGCCCGATATTCTTTAGTAGTCAACTGAATGGATGCCCGAACACCCAATGAGCTACAACTCACCCTAGCACCACCCTACCACCCTATAGAACAATAAAAGAAGAATGGACTCCTGTACTAGGGAAAATGGTCCACTTTACAATGATATAGAATGATGTAGAAGAAGAAGATATAGTATACCATAACCCCAACTTTAAAACAACCACCTAATGATGATCCTAGACGTCCCAACACTGCCTCTGCAACCCTTGGTAGATAGATACTAGTACAATTTGTACAATAATGTATTTACAATGACTAAGTACAATGATACCTTTACAATTATTGTATGCAGTGCTGCCCACTTGAAGACTTCATATGATGAAATTATTGTTGCTATTATGCACCTTGGTTGCTTCTCTTTTCATGCTACCCTCTGCTGCACCTTGCTTTGCTTTGCTGCCATAGAAAGTCTGGTCCTTTGCAACCCTTGACAACACATGATCTAGTTTTTTCTTGCCTTCTAGGAGCTCGATATTGAATCTGGTGTATCTATGTTATTTCAGATCCTAAATATCTGATTTTTAGTCCTATAGTAGTCCTCTGAGTCTTCTTTCCAATGCCACAGGTCTGACCCAATTTGGATTCTTCAAGAAAGAGTTATGCCCAATCTCTCACAATGCCCTAATTAAGGATTGTTTCAGTAGAGCACTCTTGTACGACATGCCACGTGTCACTTTTTCTTCATTTGGATCTGAAATTGATAGAAAGAAAAGTAAAGAATGTGAAATATCTAAATTTTTTTACGTAATTCCAATCCGATACTCAGAGAGAGAGTTATGACGATTTTACCAATGTCACTTCTTTGAGATGAATTTCAGGAGCCTGCAAAAACCCTGACTTCCACAGATCATATATCCAAAAATATTGCTAACCTTGATCTGAAATTTTTACTGAAGCTTCCTCAAGATTTTGGCTTCGCCTCATAAAAATTTCAGCTTCTGAAAATTCGTAGAAAAAAATTTAGAGCGAAAATTCCACGATGACCTGTTTAAGATGGCCGAATCACTTGCATAAGGAGGAAATGAAGATCACAATTTATATGAATGCTTAAGTTGAGAGGGGATTCAACAAGTGAACGTGGGAGGGATTTTAGGAGAATAGAAAATATTAATTATGACTTTTCAATGACCGATGCCCCAACCCCATGGGGTTTTAGCCCACTAACTGGGGTTACAAATTTCAAACATTAATATCTCTCAAACCGTGAAGAATGACATGGCGTGCCATATATCAATGGAAACATCTCGACAAGTAGAAACCATAAAAATCATTATTGACCAAGAATATATTAATTTTGTAGGTAAAAATTCCCATGCAATATTGGGTTAGCCCCTAGTGCTGCTTGGGTTGACATCAGTGACAACCGCTGATCAACAATCTCCCCCTTTGGCATTGATGGCAACACAAGTACTCCCCCTGCGAACATGACACCTCCTCCTACAACATTCTCTCCCCAATTGACATCAATGGAAAAGGGTAACTCCCCCTAAAACACAACCATCCTGCGGACCTGTACACACTTCCACTCTCGCTGACACACAACCGTCCTACAGACCTGTACACACTTCCACTCCTCCTGACACACAACCGTCCTGCAGACCTATAATCTAATGAGAACTTGGGGGTATCTCAAGATTTTGACAAAGATATTCAAATGCTTCACAAGGTAAAGGTTTAGTGAAGATATCAGTAATTTTTTCTTTTGTACAAACATACTCAAGTTTGATATTCTTTTCAGCGACTTGTTCTCTAACAAAATGATATTTGATCGGAATGTGTTTTTTTTTTGAATGCATGATAGAATTCTTGGAGATGCTGATGGCACTAGTGTTGTTACAGAATATGGGAATAGACTCATTGAATTGTACTTGAAGATCTTGCAAATTTTTTTTCATCCAAAGGACTTGAGTACAACATGATGTTGCTGTAATGTATTCTACTTCCGCTGTAGATAATGAGAATCAAGTTTGCTTTTTGCTCAACCATGATACGAGACAACCACCTAGATAGAATGCTACTCCACTAGTACTCTTATGATCATCAATGCTTCCTACCCAATCTGCATCTGTAAAGGCTTGAATAATGAGAATTTTTACCCTTGGGATACCACAAGCCATATTCTTCTGTGCCCTTTAGATATCAAAGAATTCTTTTGACAACAATAATATGTGATTCTTTTGGTGCTGCTTGGAATCTTGCTACTTATCCAACTGCTTGCATAACATCTGGCCGAGAGGTTGTTACATATAGAAGACTACCAATCATAGATCTGTACAACCTCTGATCCACATCCTTAGATGAGTCGTCTATGCTCAATTTGCAACCTGTTACCATCGGAGTAAGGACGAGTTTGCAATCTTCCATTTTGAATTTCTTGAGAATTTCCTTGATGTACTTGGCTTGACATATAAATATTCCTTTCTCTTGCTGAGATATTTGAAGCCCTAAGAAGTATGTCAGCTCACCAAGTAAATACATCTCAAACTCACTTTGCATCTTTTTAGAAAAGTTCTTACTTAGTCGATCATCATTGCTACCAAATATTATATCATCCACATATACCTCAACGATTGTTAAATTATCTTTATCTATTTGTACATAAATATTGCTATCAACAGTACCTTTCTTGAACCCTTGTTGACGCAGATATCCATCAAGACGAGCATACCATGCTCTGGGAGCCTGCTTGAGACCGTATAGAGCCTTCTTTAACCTGCAAACATAGTCTTCTTTTTTTGATAGTAGAAAACCTTCAAGTTGTTCGATGTAAACTTCTTCTTCTAATTCTCCATTCAGAAATGCTGACTTAACATCCATTTGGTAGAATTTGATTTTTCTTGAACATGCATAGGCGAGAAACATTCATATGGCTTCCATTCTGGCAACTGGTGCAAATGTTTCGTCGAAATCAATTCCTTCCACTTGTGCATAGCCTTTGCAAACCAATCTTGCTTTGTTTCTGGTAACCTGCCCATCTTCATTCAATTTGTTCCTGAACACCCATTTAGTCCCAATGAAATTTTTATCTTTTGGTCGTGGAACTAATTCCGAGGTGTTATTCTTCTTAATTTGATCCAATTCTTCATTCATAGCTGCTACCCAATGTTCATTATGGCTGGCTTCCTCAAAACTACTAGGCTCAAAGGTTGCTAGAAAAGCAACGTGAGCTTGTTGTGATGAACGAAGCTGTCGACCTTCATTTATGTCACCAATGATTTGATTTGATGGATGGTTATTTTGAATCCACTCTTTTGTTCTGCTTGGAGGAGCTTGTTGTTATTGTTCTGGTATATCTTGATGATCATTGTTTACTTCTTGCTCGTTGATAGTTGCTTCTTGTTCTACAATTTTATTTGTGTCTTTTTCAGCCTCTGTCTCAAGTTTCAAAGATTCTAGATCCTCATCATTACTCGCTAGAACACCATCTTCATCAAATGTAACATTTATGCTCCCCACTATCTATTTTCGTCTTATATTATAGCATTTATAGGCCTTTCTTTTGCGTGAGTAACCAACAAAGATACCTTCATCAACACGTGATTCAAACTTACCCAAATTTTGATCTTCTCTTTTGATATAACATTTGCTTCTGAAGATTCTGAAATATTTTACATTAGCTGGTTTCCCTTTCCATAATTCATATGGAGTCTTGTTGCAATTATTTATGAGAAGACTTCGATTGATAATGAAGACTGCCATATCAATTGCTTGAACCCAAAATTTTTCATCCAATTTTGAGTCCTTCAACATTGTTCTACCCATTTCCTGTATGGTTCTGTTCTTTCTTTCAGCAACTCCATTTTGCTGAGGTGTTCGTGCTGTTGAAAATTGCCTTTTTATTCCATTTTCGTCACAGTATTTCTGAAATAATTTGGAAGTGAATTCTCCACCATTATCTGATCTTAAAAACTTTATTTTCAAATCAGTTTCATTTTCAACCAACTCCTTGTAGATCTTAAAGCACTCAAATTCTTCAGATTTTTTCTTTAGGAAACTGACGGCTGTCATCTTGGTATAGTCATCTATCATCAACATGAAATATAATTCTCCGTCTAAGCCTTTTGTTCTCACAGGACCACATAGATCAGTATGTATCAATTCCAATGGATGTGATGAAAAGTGTTCTTTTGTTTTAAATTGGACTTTTGTCTACTTGCCATGCCTACATGCCTCACATAGTGTGTTGGAAGGTTTTGAGATTTTCAGCATTTCTCGTACTGCTTCCTTTTTTCTTATCCTGACAAGATTGTCAAAGTTTATGTGTCCCATTCATTTGTTCCATAACCAACTTTCATCTTCTTTAGCTAGTAGACATGCTTTAGTTGCTTCATCCAGAACATATATGTCGTTTGGAGCTCGACTTGCTGTAGCCACAATTTTACCATACCTGCCTTTCTTGATTTCACATTTTGTGGAGTTGAATAGCATTGTGTGTCCTTGATCACACATTTGTCCAACACTGAGCAGATTGTGATTCATGTTTTCGACCAATAGAACATTCTTGGCTATAACATATTTGCTTTCGAGAGTGACGGTACCTGATCCTATAACATTTGAAGATCCATCATTTCCAAAGGATATGGTTCCATCCTTCTTCTCTTTAAGAGATACAAATTTCCTTATATCTCCAGTCATATGCGTTGAGCAACCGCTGTCAACATACCAATATATTTATTTTTTTATTTCCTGAGAGCGAGAGCACAATTACTCGCCTTTCTTCTTCTTCCATGTTCGTTCATTCGTGGCTTCAAGATTATCTTGGAGTATTTTCATGTCCTAGTCTTCAAGCAAAATTCAACTTCTTGGCATTGTAATCGTTTATTTCTTAAATTTTCAAATCTATTGATGTTTCGTTGAGCCCTGGGAGGTTCATATTTGAAGAATCTCTTGGAATTGTATTGGTTCATAGGGTACGTGCGACATTCTACAGCTTCATGACCAAATTTTCCACATGAATAACAATAGCCATGAAAAATATGTTGGTACCTGGATGAAAATCTTCGTCAAGGAATCGTCTTCCAAGGATGTGCTTGGTAATCTTGTCCAATGAAGTCTTCATGTATGTCAGATCTCACAGGTTGATTGTATTTTTTTGTAGAAGGTCCTCCTTCTTATTCTTTGTAACTGAGGCCAGTTCTATCGTTGTAAGATCATTGATTGTTGATGAGTTCTTCCAATGCCCTTGAGTTGTTGGCATAGTTTTGGACAGTTTTTCCCTTCTTCACTTCCTTACACAATGAGACTACTTCGGCTTCTAATGCTTCCCTTTCTTGGTTGCTTTCTTCCAACTTCTTTTGAAGTGACTCTTTAATACATTTGTATTCTTCAACCTCAATTTTGAGACCTTGAACTTGTTCTTCAAGAGTGTTGGAATAGATCTTCTCAGCATTGAGCTCTTTTATAAGCTTGATTGCATCCTCATAAAATTATTCTATGGTCAACCCTTCTTCTTCATTATTTGATACTTCTTGTTTATTTTTCTTGGCCATAAACAATACTTTCTTATTGGCTTCTTCTTTGCTGTCACTTTCTTCATCGGATGATGAGCTATCTTCTTTAGAGAGAAAGTTCCTTTTCGATCCTTTCCTTTTGCCTTGCTTGTTGAATTTCTTAAAGCCTTTCTTTCCTTTTGAGTTGCCATCACTTTTGTTCGGACATTTTGCTACGAAATGCCCAACCTCACCACAACCGAAACATATCAATGGAAGTTTACCTTCAAATTTTCCCTTACCAGGTTTTATTTTTCTCATAAAGCAAGCATATTCTTCATTTGAAAGACCTTCTCCATCATCTCCCTTTTCTTCACACTTGCAGGTGCATGTCATTTCAATTGAAGGTTGTTTTTCCTTATTGCTTTGCTTAGATGCAACGAACGTAGTTTCTAGATTTTAAGTACCCTTTTCTTCATCAAGCCTCATTTCATATGCTATGAGAACTCCATGAAATTCTTCCTTGCTGAGTTTTTCCAGATTTGCACTATATTCTAAGACCGATACCTTTGGGTTGAATCTCTCTGGCAATGTTCTAAGAATCTTCCATATAATAGTCTTCTTCATTAATCGGCTCTCCTAATCCTTCCAGCATGGTTATTTCATCAACATATTTGAAGTATATCGCAACAATGTTGGAATATCTTTCATTCTCGAGTTGCTCAAATTTTCTCTATAGATTTGAAGCTTTGCTTTTCGAGACGGAGTCACCTGCATATATATTCTCAAGCTTGTCCCATACATTTTTGGCGGTTTTAAAACCCAACACCTTATGATAAGCAAATTCAATAAGTCCACTGATAATAATATTCTTTGCTTTTGCATCATTTACCAAATTCTTCATACCTTGTTCATCCGCGGTTGATGTAAATCCAATTTGAATAGTGTCCCATACTTCATAACCTTGTGCCAAGAGATAGACCTCCATTCTTCCTTTCCAAAGTGCATAATTATTTTCATTGAATAGAGGTACACCATTCTTGGTATGCTCCATGACCTCCTTCCAACTGTTAAACTACTATTGAAGGAACCAAGCTCTGATACCAATTGTTGGAAACACCGAGAGGGGGGGTGAATTAGTATTCCTTTCAATTACAGAATTAGTTAATCTTCAATTATTATCAATTTTTGTACAATGATAGCAGCAAAAAAGAGGAACACAAATGCACACAATTTTTAAGATGGAAACTCACTATTGTGGAGGTAAATCCCCTCTGCGGATAGAGGCGATCCCTACTAGCCCAGATCGGGTCTAGCAACAATCGTTCACGCTATAGTGCAGGTTCCTAATTGCAAATAAACCAACTAGCGATGAAGGATTACCTGGAATCCAACACTGTCGCTTGTAGAGAAATTAACGCTCCCATTCCTTAGCTCTGGCAGATCACAATCCTCACGATCTCCATGATCGGACACCTGCACACGCAAGAAATAAAACAAACGCAAGCGTAAAATCTAGTATATGCAGTTATATGTCAGTCATAGAAGACATAACTCATCATCATAATCAACAACAGGAGTGGAACCATAACCAATAGTCACTTATCATTAATCAATCAAAGAAGAATACAACCATAGCCCTAACGTTGAATTCTCCTTCAGAGGGTCGCCAGCGGAACACGTCTCGAAAAATCCTGTCGGGGATGGGACAAACCTCTCTCTTCGGATGTCTTGACAATAATCTCCTTGCTTAGATTTGGCCTTAAGGGAATAAATCAAGGCTCTTACAGCATAAGGCTCTGATGGCTCTTGGGAACTTGGAGACTAGCTTGCAAAGGAGATGAGCAAGCTTTTATAGATGGAGGAAGTGGTTTGCCACCTCTCATGGAAACTTCCTTGAGGATAGGGCCAATCCCATGATTACCCCCCGACTTCCACATCAGATCGCTCTTTTTATTCAAGTCGGGATCAATAGTCTTAACATCCATAGGGCCGTTGTGGATGAAGGTGCTTCTACCTGTGTCATGTCGTCCGCTTGCTGGAAAGCCATTGGCTCTCCGGCCCTTTCATCGTCTCCTAATGCCCTAGAGGCATTTGATGGTCGGGAATCGAAACCCTTGGGTGTTCTCGAGAGTTTAGCGATTACCTTACAGGGGAAGACAGTCAACGTAGAAGTAGAAGTAGTTGATGCCAAGCTTAACTACAATATACTTCTCGGCTGCAGTTGGACTCACACCATGTTATGCGTGCCGTCCACCCTCTTTCGACTTCTTAAGTTCCCTCACGAGGGAAAAATCGTTACGGTGGATCAGTTGTCTTTCTTCACCTCCACCTCCAAGAATAATGTTCCGTACGTGGATCAGATCCCAAATCCCCCTGACAGCGTAGGACCCGGTCTCTTCAAGGACCCCGTCCTCATGGGTATTTTTCCCGCACCACCACCACACACCGCTCAAGTTAACATGATCTCTAGGTCTGACGACCCATGGCTCATCCCTTCGCCTGAGCAGGTGGCTAAGTTTGGAGAATCGATGCCCTTTACTCCAGTAGAGATTAACTACTGTGAAATCGTCGCCGCATCTGATCCTCCCCCTCCTCAGCATGCTCCTTCGAGTATGGATTTAGACATCTATTCTCAATCCCCCTTGCTCGGCGAGGCTGACTCGCCTGATCCTCTTAAAGAGATTTTTCCTTCTGACGAAGCCATTGTTGAAACAATGTCTCTTGAGGAGCTGCCTTGGAGTGATGGACATCATCGTTCCTCCTTCATGCCCAGCTTGGGGGCAATGTCAGATTGTCTAGAGCGTAATGTAACTGATCATCTCTCTCCTGAGCCTCCTACGTCGAGCTCACCGGAGCACAGTTCCCCTTCTTGCGCCAAGTTCCTAAAACAATGAAACAAGTTGCTACGAGGACAATTATTTTAAGTGTGTCAACCTCGTTAAAATAATGAAACACGAGCACGTTCAATTCGAGTTTTTATATTTTTAGTTCAAATCTCCTTTTCAACCTTCAATCCATTTCCTATGGACTAAATCTTGGGGGGCATGTACCTTGAATTGAGACACCGTGCTGGGGGCATGCCTGTATTTTCCAAGCATAGTTTGCATGTGTGTTTTCATATGTGCTTTTAAGCTTGTATAAAAATAAAATGTGTGGTTAGATACATTATGTGAAATTTTTCATTGGGTCGTTTGTTATGCAACCGATACATTAGATAACATTGTATTAGACATTTTCATAGCATATAACAAAACATCATCACATGTAGAAAGATCCATCCAGAAATAGGTATGTATATATATATGTGTTGAAATGTTTACATAGTGTGCATCACATAAAATAAAAAAATATACATGTTCGTCTTAATACATCCGGAGACGACATGTCTCTCAAAAAATATGCATGAAAGAAGCCCTAGGTGTCTAATCCGCATGGTGATCGTGGTAACATGCTACCGCGCGCACTAAGCGTCTCAGTAGTCGGTGGAGGCGACTAGGCACTCCCACCGTATGTCTCTGATACGCCATCGGGACATCTGCCAGCCAGGCGTAGTCTGGAATCCCCCGGGCAATCCCCTCAAGGTTCTGGATCAACTCTCCTCCCTCGGCACCCTCCTCCTGAGGGGCAGCTGCAAGATAAGTTCTCCATGCAATAGGTGACATACCAGCAAGTCTCTCTGGGCCGACATCTGCATACATATAAAACTGGTGTTAGAACGAACATGTATTACCAAAAAAAATCATAAAACATAAAAATAAAAAAGAGAGGTCATACCCAACTCCTCATCCCAGTCATCCCCCTCTGGAAGTGGGAGATCTGGGTCTCCAGTGAAATCGGTCCCGGCATAGGACCAATCCTCGACCACGATCAACTGATGCCGTAACCATCCAAAAAAATCTGGCCTCCAGGACATCTGTTGGCCTCCTCCTGACCTGGGCATAAGTGTCGCCCAGCGAGCCATCCTTGGATCTCTAGGTATCGACTCAGCAACTATGGCCCCTTGGCCCTGAAAGATAGGTAGTCGTTCCAGGATGAACGATACCAAAATGGAACCGTAGCCAAACTGCTTTAGTTTGACTTGCTTGCACTTTGTGAGCTGCCTCTTGATATTTTTTGTCACTGCAGTAGCCCAATCAAACAGTGTTGGACTCATACACTCAACGACTAGCAGGATTTGGGCCTTGGTTGCCTCGTGTGGAGCTTGCAATCCCGCAGCTCGTGTGATGGTGTGTAGCACTACTCTCAGTGCTAGATCCTGGACAGTGTGGATGTCCACTTTCCCGCTTCCTGATCCGGTTCGTGCCCTTGGGCACACCCTCGCCATTACCTGCTCCATCTTTTCCCCAGATGGTCTGTTGCCTGTCAGGATATGTACCGGACCTCTGTACGACAGTCCGGTTATGAAATATATGTCGGAAACCTCCAGTTCCAGTACTTGGTCCCAAAGTTTAAAAACTTCCTCATTTTCGTCCCATATACTGACCAAGTATTGTAGTAGCTCCTGTTGAGCTCGTAAACAGGGTGCGAGGAAGAATTTCTTAAGTCCACAGTTCTTAAGTGCAGTCATGCAGGCTTCATTATCCATAGCCATTTCATCCTCCTCTCCGTGTTCCCTTTCCTTCCATTCAATAACCATTCTTGCCTTTATATCTGCATTAACACAATCAAAATACATTGTTAGATCTCTGGAACATTTGAAAATCCACATAGATAGCTCACATTTTCAAAATTTTGAGCGGAAAATTGCGTTGCGCCATTGGCGCGACCTCTTTGTGAAGAAATGTCCATTGGCGCGGGTCCGTGCCCAATACCCGCGCCAATGGAGCGAGCCCTAAAAATTCAAAATGGTTCACCCAGAAGTATAATACATGATAAAACATATAAAAAATGGATTGGAATGGAGCTTAAGGAAACACCTATTACCTGGAACAAACGGGGAACTGAATGGTAGCCCGGATCAGTCGCAATCGCCGCCAGAAGTTTGCATACAAATGGACCACTACTGCTCTCCAATGAGGTAAATAGTAAAAGTAATTTTGTTTTTACCATTTGAGACTTATTTATAACTTTTTGAAATCTAATTAGGTTTTAGAAAGTCATTTTTTATCAATATTTTAATATATTTTGTCGAAAATGGATTTTACACTTGCCTTATGTGCAGCAACAGGTTTTCACGCAACTTAAACGGTGACACGAGTTGTATTTTATACTTTTTCAGACTCGGTAAATACATGAAAAAGTCATTTCAGAGTCATCTTTCAGCTCTTTTCTGACTCTCTAAACATGAAAAGATTGCCGAGGCCCTTGTCGTTTCGATCTCGTTAAAGTGGCCCTGAAACGACATCTACCCAGTATACGTTTACCCGTTTTTCGGGCTGGGATAGATTATTTACGAAAAAGGAATACCCTAGCCTATCAAGACTTAGGAGGTTTTCTCAGACATGTTTCTACCTTTGATCCGAGGAACTTATTTACGAAAAAGGGACCGTTGGAAGTTTACTTTTCCATTGCCTTTTCAAACTCTCTAAACATGAAAAGACGCCGAGTTCTTCCTTTGTCGACTCGTTAAACCCTAACACATTGGTTCTTACCATAATGACGTTATTCGAGTCTCTCCTTCCTAAAGCTCGTTAATTGTACTAGGATGGATTCGTCTAAAGGATGAACTTATATTACAAGCATATGCTATCCTCTTTTTGCTTGTTATCAAAATAATTGGGGTACTCGCCAAAAATGGTGGGGGAAAATGGAACTAGAATCATTTTTGTGTCAATAAAGATGTCGCTGAACATGGTACTTGTTGTAATTTTGCCTGGCCTTGGGGATATCTCCACCGCTGTCTGGCCTTGCCCGTGGGGTTTGGTGATCCCTTTTAATCCTCATCTGCTTCTTGCCCACGCCATGACCTGTCATCCGTTGATGTCAACATCAAAAACTCACCGTCGTGCCGCCATGTGTTCAAGAGAAGTTGACCTCTGCAAGTTTTCAACGTTCCTCTGATTCTCATCTAATCGTGATTCACAAAAAACATTATGTTCCTCTGTCTCGCATCGATGATGTGGGAAACACTATGGCCCACCTTCGATCAAGGTCACTTCATGTCGACTTCGGCTCATTATCCAGGAAGATGATCTAGAGACTCCCTTTTGGTACCTTGGAGCCTACATGCCTCAATGGAAAGTTCTTCGCATTTGACGTGAGGTTTTCATCATTGGCCTCCGATCGAGTGATTCTGTGGGTGTTCGACGTCAGCTCATTGTTCACATGCCGTAGATTGTACCTGTAGTACCTTGAGGACCATTGGCACAACAGCATAAATTCTCTCGTCTATTAACAACTTTCATCATTAAATGCAATCGTTTCGATGTTATTGCATGTCTCACTTCAAATTTACATATTCACATGCTGAATCTGTACTGTTTGGGTCAAGATGGAGTGCAAGACCCCGGATTCGCCCCGATATAATTCAGGGCCGCGATTTTGTGGATTATTATGATTAGTTACATGACTTCCACTCATTATACGCGACCATACCCGAGTCTATTGACTGCATCTCACCGATGGTCATACCATGCCTCGGATCTGGATTATTACATACTCTGTTATGAATGGTTGCGCCCATACCATGTATATATCATGTATTTGAGATATCAGTTGTACTTCTCTACGCAGGTTTTCCGACGGCGGTGTTTTCAGTTGGACACGTTCTCGTAAAGCATTTCACCCCTCTCTCTCTCTCGGGCCTCATGCTTTAGGGGGCATCTGTTACACAGCAATTTGTCACCATCCCTGCAATTCCCCATCCCACACAATTGGAGGGCTCATTCCGTGACCTGTGAGCAATGACATAACTTGAAAACACTTTCATGGCATTCCCCTAAACATGTACTTTCATTTCCCTGAAGACAACTCCTTGTGAAAAAACCTAAAAACACCCCTTTTTGCATTGGCGCGGGAAGCCAGTTCAGTACCCGCGCCAATGGGGAAAATCCTATAAAGAGGGGACAAGACACCATACAGTGGGTCTGAAATGCATCATACTAACCATTTTAAGGAGTGTTTTTTTTAAAATAAATGGCGGAAGCTGGTCAACCGACCATAAACTGCATCGAATTGACTTTGGGAGGTTTAGCTCGATCTCCATGTAGAGGAAGTGGTTTTCCACCTTGCTCATGGAAGATTCCAGGATAGGGCCAATCCCATGATTATAGGGATCCCAACTTCCCTTCCTCCATCTATAAAAGCTTGCTCATCTCCTTTGCAAGCTAATCTCCAAGTTCCCAAGAGCCATCAGAGCCTTATGCTGCAAGAGCCTTGATTCATTTCCTTAAGGCCAAATCTAAGCAAGGAGATTATTGTCGAGACATCCGAAGATAGAGGCTTGTCCTATCCCCGATAGGATTTTTCGAGACGTGTTCCGCTGGCGACCCTCCGAAGGAGAATTCAGCGACAGAGCTAGGTTGTATCCTCCTTTGATTGATTAAGGATAAACGACTATTAGTTATGGTTCCACTCTTGTTGATGATTATGATAATGAGTTATGTCTTCTCTGACTGAAATATAGTTGCATATACTGGATTTTATGCTTGCGTTTTTTGTGTTTCTTGCATGTGCAGGTGTCCGGTCATGGAGATCGTGAGGATCGTGATCTGCCAGAGCTAAGGAACGGGAGCGCTACTTTCACAAGTTTACGCCGTTTGGATTCCGTGTCTTCATCGTTGGTATTTTCACTAGGGAACCCGGCACTACAGCGTGAACGATGTTGCTAGACCTAATCCGGGCTAGTAGGGATCACCGTCCGCAGAGGATTTACCTCCACAACACTCACTCCGGGACAAAAACCACCTAATGATTTTCTAATAATTCTTTAATATTCAACTCAATTGAAAATAAAGCTCAAACTTCCTAGAATCTAGAAAAGAATTCTTCTCCAGCTCCCACTGGATGGTTGCTCCAACGCCTGAGATTCTTCATCAGTCAACTGAACGGATGCCCCAACACCCAATAAGCTACAACTCACCCTAGCACCATCCTACCACCCTATAGAAGAATAAAAAATGAATGGACTCCAGTACCAGGGAAAATGGTCCACCTTACAATGATATAGAATGATGTAGAAGAAGAAGATATACTATACCATAACCCCAAATTTGACACACACACCTAATGATGATCCTATACCTCCAAATGCTACCTCTTCAACCCTTGGTAGATAGATACTAGTATAATTTGTACAATAATGTATTTACAATGACTAGGTACAATGATACTCATACTATTTCCAGAGTGCTGTCGCCTACTCTGAAGACTTCATATGATGAACTTCGTTGCCGTTATGCACCTTGGTTGCTTCTCTTGTCATGCTACCCTCTGTTGCACCTTGCTTTGCTTTGTTGCCGTAGAAAGTCTGGTCCTTTTAAACCCTTGACAACACATGATTTAGCTTTTTCTTGCCTTCTAGGAGCTCGATATTGAATCTGGTGTATCTCTGTTATTTCAGATCCTCAATATCTGATTTTTGGTCTTGTAGTAGTCCTCTAAGTCTTATTTCCAATGCCACAGGTCTAACCCAATTTGGATTCTTCAAGAAAGAGTTATGCCCAATATCTCACAATGCCCTAATTAAGGACTGTTTCAGCAGAGCGCACTTGTACGGCGTGCCATGTGTCACTGTTTCTTCATTTGGCTCTAAAATTGATGGAGCGAAAAGTAAAGAATATGCAATATCTAAAACCTTTTACGGAATTCCAATACGATACTCAGAGAGAGAGAGAGTTATGACGATTTTACCAAGGTCACTTCTTTGAGATGAATTTCAGGAGCCTGCAAAAACCCTGACTTCCACAGATCATATCTCCAAAAATGGTGCGCACCTTGATCTGAAATTTTTACTGCAACTTCCTCAGGATTTCGGCTTTGCCTCATAAAAATTTCAGCTTCTGAACCTTCATAGAAAATTCCACGATGACCTATTTAATATGGCCGAATCACTTGCATAAGGAGGAAATGAAGATCACAATTTATATGAATGCTTAAGTTAAGAGGGGCTTCAACATGTGAACGTGGGAGGGATTTTAGGAGCATAAAAAATATTAATTATGAATTTTCAATGACCTGTTATTGCCTAAATTTACCTCAGGCTGAAGGAAGGCAGAGTTCAGGGTAACATCAAAACACGCTCAGTCTGGTAGCTAGCCCTACCAGAACAAGAGAGGGTTCTCTCCGGGTCAATCTCAGCAAAAATAATCAATAGGGCTTGAGATGACTTGAAATAAAGGCTAATTTTAGGCTAGGTATATAAGTAAAGGAGTTTGATTTTGATTTTGGGGGTTTTTGTTGGATCAAAGGGAAAGGCAGTTTTGGGTGTGGGGATTAGGCCTAGTTTTTGCAGAGTTCTGATTGGTGCAAGGAAGGAAATTTTTTTGATGCTTTAGATTGAATGAATGGATGGATCAGATCGGTGAGGAGCTGAAGAGGGAAAGAGGGTCTCAAGAGTCCTCCTCAAACAGATGAAAACATGAAAAGTTAAACAAAACTAAAGGCAGAGCAGAGCAATCCAATGAATTCCACCTTTAACACTGATTTGTTTAATCTAAGAAGAAAGGAGAAGGGAAATGATACACATAAACATCAATGAACTTACAATTACATAGAGAAAAACACCATCAAAACACAGAGCCACAAGGATCCCAAAAAGTGTTGCAAACCCTGGTCTATTCCTTTGCCAAAAGTGCAGAGATGAAATGTACAATGAAGTGCCAAACAATCCCAAGTGTCCAACCCTGAAAATGACTAAGAAAATACATCATATAGACAAGCCTAACTCCTTCCCATGCCTCTAGGGGTCAAGCTCATCATTCTAGGAGCTGTTTCAACCATATCTAAACTAGGAACTAGAAAATAGGCAATGAAACAACTTGCCTCTATATGCTAGGAAACTGATCCATTCACTTACATTTCACTTTTTGGTGAATGAATCTACTAGAATGAGTAAAAATGTGCCAAAATTAAATCATGGTCATGAAATTACATCAAGGTACATCAAGAGTTACATGAAAAAGTGAAACTGGCCAAAACTAGGTGAAATTCTGAGCTGCTGAGTGAAAAATAGGGCAAATTCCTCTATGCGCCGTGCCTGGAATCTCTATGCGTATCACAAGTTTGAGGCTGATTTTTTGGGCCTTCCCGAAGTCCAAATTGAGTGTAGGATAGCTCGTTGGAAATCCCTGCCTGTCTACTTTCCAACCCAAGTGGAATTTCTAGATTTGGTTGCCATTTACCCCTCCAAAAATCAAATCTCCCAACACTGCTTCCTGTGTGTGCAAGAAGTGGCAGAAAGGCCATTTTTAGGGTGTTTTTGACCCTTTAGGCAACCCAAAACTTGATGAAATCATTAGGTAATACATGAGCATGCATAAATTTTGATAAAAAATCCAGAAATACAAAGTTTTCCTCCTGAAGAGCTGCCAATTATTTGCGCGCGCCAAGCGGCGCTACGCGTCGGGCAGGAAAATCTGTGTTTAGGCACAAAAATTCAAAATTGACAAAATGTTTCCAAAATTTCTTGAAATTTGGGCTGAATGTCCTCCATTATGCACCATGCTGGGCCAAAGAAGCTTCGGCCAAAATTTGGAGTTTGTCATACTTTTTACGCCGCCTTAATGCCTTCTTGGTGCATGCAGTTCAGTGGTGGAATCACTGTCTTGTTCATATGATGAATCAATGTCTGTCTCCATAATGTCCATGTAAGGTGTATGTTTAGCTTGTTGAAAAGGATAATTTGGTACCTTTTGTTTCAATGCCAAATATGTGCCAAGTAGGAAGGGGCTGTGGGAAATAGTACAGTGGGGACACTGAAGTCTTGTCAAGTGGTACTTTGTCTTTCGAAAGCTTTTGATTTGACAAACTTTGGGAGAAGGGACAACCACTGAACTGTTTGGGGAAGTTGAGGTTTTGGGAATTTTTACACATGAAATGGGAAAAGGAGAATGAAAGGAAATGAAATGTTTTATGGATAGGGAAATAGGGCACGAAATGATATGAGTGGTTTGGAATACAAGAGAATATGGGATTAACAGTGATGATAGGATTACAGTGAGAGGGAGGGATGAACAAGATGGGAAATGAACAAGTTTGGCACCACAATTAATTTTTAAAACGCCAATTTCAAAACCCTAGGGAAGCAATTTCGACAAGAGGATAGGGTTTATAATTTTGGCATTTCAAATTCTTTTAATCCAACTCAAACCACGCCAAGCATGGGTTAATAGCAATGGAAAAGTCACACAAACTTACTTGAAACATAGAAGATTGAGTCAATTTGAGTTTTTGTGGAGCAGTGGCAAAAATTTGGTGTTCCGGTCCTGTGCGTCACGCGCACAACCCAGTGTGCCGTGCCAGTTCAGAATTGCACGGTGGTGAGCGGCCTTATGCGCCGCGACCAACCAGTGCGCTGCGACCTTCACCCAATGCACCTCGACCAGGGTTTCACACACAATTTTTCCCAGTTTTACCTCCAAACACTTGCGTTGCTCCTCCACTATTTGTCTTGGCTCAAGGCTATCTCTTGGCATGAAAATGGAGTGCTAGATCATGAAAATATCTTATGTGGCCATTGGACTTTGATTTTTGATTTAGAAAACCCACTTTCTAATGTTTGACTTTGGCACTTTTCACATAACTCTGTCTTTGTTTCCACTTTGATTTTTTGAGCTGAATGACGAAACTTTTGTCTATTTTTTGCAGGGATAGCTGGCATTGGATTTGGTGAAGGCGACCAGGGCTGCGCCTGAAGAACTTCACAACTAAAAATTTTGAAAAATTACATGGCATTTATTACAAAAGACAAAATTGACGATTTTTCTTCCAAACAGAGTTTTGAAGAAGAATCATGATCAAATATTGCGATGATGAAAATTTTTGCAGTGAAACTTTATTCGAACCTTCCTCACATGTCTGATGGCATTATTGGACACTTTGAAGACTAAATTTGTGAAACCCTAGACCTAATGAGACTGAAAACCCTAAAAATATTGCTTGCTCACCAAAAAACCCAACATTGACTGTGAATGACTGTAAATGATTTCGATGAAGTTTGATGAACAGATACGGACCAGCAGGTACATGACATGAGGGATATGAGTGAAAAGACCCTTCCTTCAGATGATCCATGCCCCTAACAGAATGCAGATGACTGAACTGAATGAGACACCTAAAATGAAATGCAAAAAAAGAGATTTTGATCTCTGACGGAGGGATGAAAAGACCGACTCTAACATGACCCATGCCCCAACCCCATGGGGTTTTAGCCCACTAACTGGGGTTACAAACTTCAAACATGAATATCTCTCAAACCGTGAAGAATTACATGGCATGCCATATATCAATGGAAACATCTCGACAAGTAGAAACCATAAAAAGCATTATTGACCCAGAATATATTAATTTGGTAGGTCAAAATTCCCATGAAATATTTGGTTAGCCCCTGGTGCTGCTTGGGTTGACATCAATGACAACCGCTGATCAACAGAAAATCAGTGGTGAGATGGAGTTGGAGCTTGCCTTTGCATCACAACAATAATAAGATGTGGTTTTCTCCCTTATGGGTTTCCACTTATATCTGTTGTCTATATTCTTGATGATTATGTGTTGATACTTTGTATTTATTCTGCTTAATACCTACTGCTCATTTATTAGGATTGCTATTCCATTGTATATTAAGTAGATTACAAAATGATGATGTGAATGAGTATAAACAAAAAGTTTAATAAGGACATGACTGCATTAAACTGATTCACCCCCCCCCCCTCTCAGTTTAACCAAGGGTCCAACATTACAAACCACTTTGATGTATTTAAGTAGATAGAAATAAAGAAAAGAGGTTCCGAGTTTTGGACCTCTGAAATATTGTTTATTTGGTATTGAATTTTCTGAGAAATAAATGAAAGAAGATCAAGTTTCCTGCAACTATTGATGTTGATATGTCTTTCCAGTTTCGCTCTGTGTTTATTCCTCTTTGAATGAAGTGAAGTGATGTAGCAACCAGTCTCTTAATTACATCTGTGAGTAAGAGTTAAACAACCTTAATTTGTGCTCCTTCACCTCATCTCTTCTTTCTTCACAAAATCCTGATGAAATTTTAAAGTAATAGATTCTGTGTTTGCAACATATTATTTCGAGTTTCCTCTCTCTCCATGAATTTCCTCTAAAGTGATAGATTTTTTTTCTCAACATATCATTTCAAGTTTCCTTTACAATTCTTCTTTTCATTTCATTCAGATATCAACAGTTTATGGCATCGTGAAGGCTTTCATTATATCATATTATTGAGTGTATTAAATAATTAGATTCCAAAGGTGTTAAGCAGAGGCCATTTGATATTATAATTGTGACATACATTTAAAAAATGTCTTAAGCACTGATTCCTTACCACAACCAAGAGATTGTTTCTTGAGATACAACATTTTCTGGCGCCATTGCCGGGGACGAAGAAAATAAGTTTATTTTCCTTGGGTTTTTCACATTATTTCCTTTGGTTTTTCAATAAGGAGGAAATATTCGGCTGTGTTTGTTATTTTCAAAATTTTGGCTTTCAAAAAGATTCACACGAGGTCATATACCTCACAGCAAATAGTACCTGCTTTGCCAGATCCAAAGATATTGATTTCTAAAAAGGCTCAGAAATCTGAAACTCCTTCAATACCTGATCCGACATTGTCTGCTTCTGGCAGCAATTCTCATAACCCTTTATTTGAAGATATTTCCAAGGAACTCCCTTCCTTGGAACAAGATAACCCTTCCACACCCATTTATTTTCAAGAACCTCAGTTAGAAGAACATTCTTTTGATTCTGTTTCTTTTACCTCCACTCAAGCTCAACCAAATATAGTTTCTAGTCCCTCTTCTATTGTCCATCAGCCTACCCCCATATCAGTTTTGCCTCCACCTTCATTCACTTTCACAGCAGGTTCATCAACCTCAACCACCCAAGGAGCAGTTAACCAAGTTGTTAATATGGCAGCACTAGCTTTCTTAATGGATAGATATGCACCACTAAATATTCCGCAAGCAATGAATGCCATGCCTCAAGAATAATTCAAATTACTTCTTCATTTTACTGGAGAAGATGACGTAACTGTAGAACAACATTTACCCTTGTTTTGAAATTTTGTTGAGAATTTAAATGTAGAACATCTTGATGTTGTGATGAGACTATTTTTGCAGTCTCTAAGTGGAGAGGATAGGAAATGGTTCAAAGGTTTACCAAATGATTCTATAAATGACTAGGAAGAGTTAGAAACTCAATTCACTCAGAGATGGGGAGAGAAGAGAGATCATGGTTATTGAAAGAGTTTAATTCAAATAAAATAAAGCCTAATGAAAACATTTTTGATTTTGTAAAAAGATTCAACAAATTGTACAATAGTTTACCTATAGAGATGAATCCCCCCCTATAGGAGCAAAGGTAGTTTTTGATGGGGCTTTTGAAGCTGATTTTAGCTTTACTTTGAGAGAGAGAAGAACCCCTACTCTTGAGCAGATACATACAGATGCTTTAGAGATTGAATCTAATATGACTACGGCTGGAAAGGCGAAAGGGAAATAAACAGTCCAAGAGAAGGGGAAGGCAAAAGAGGAATCATCACAAGATCTAAGAATTGAAGATATGAAAATGGTGATAAAAAATATAACAAATAAGCTAGATAAGATGGAATTAGAAAATAGAAACTCTCAAAGACAAGTACAGCAAAATCTAGGGGGGTTTAACCCTCAATTCAGAAGACATCCCTAATAAATCTTGCAGAGGGAAAGAAGAGATCAAGACTAGGTTCAAGCTCCATTTTATATAGAAGCAACACCCAGAGAGCCAATAGAATATGAACAAAGGGAGGCCGAGGATTAGGTATCTGCTATGTATGAAATCGAAGAGGATGAAGAGGAATATTGCGAGGGACAATATGCTGAAGCTAAAGTTTCTTTTAATCAAGATGAAATGGATGAATACCATAGGAAATTCACAGATTTCATGCAAGTTGAGTTACATAAAAAGTTTGATTTGAGGTCTAGAGAGAGATATAGAGTGCAGGATAATGAAGGTGAATAACAAGGTTCCATTCCTCCTTCAATGGTGACTCCACTACAAAAGGACCCTACAAAACAGGCCAATAATAAGAAACATCCTATAAATTCACTTAATAGAAAAAATGTGCAGTAGGGTGAATCTTCACAGAACAAATCAGCTGACACTAATATCTTGGAGAGAGTTGTTCCTGTACCCGAAAAAGCAAGAAATTATAGAAAGAGTGAAGAAGAACCTGAAAAGAATGTTAAGAAAACTCATGCTTTAAATTTGACAAAAGTGTTGGAGAAGATCAAAATTCAGGTGCCTCTTCTAGAATTAGCCAAAATACCATCTTACAAGAAAGAAATTTCAGAATTTATTAATCTCACATAGGTGGAAGACAAAAGTGACATGGTGAACTTACAAGAAGAAAAGCCACTGGTCACCTTTGGTCCTCATGTAGAAGAAATATATCCCTCTGTTCCACACTTCTATATTTCTCTATTTCTTCATGCTTATACTCTACATAATTGCATGCTAGACTCAAAAGCGTCCCATAATCTCATGCCATTGTCTGTTATGAAGGAAATAAACTTGCAGATTACCAAAACGTATAGGGATATGTATTCATTTGATTCCAAAAGGGTGAAATGTGTTGGGTTAATTAAAGATGTAGCAGTTTCGTTGTTTTGAAACCAGCTCCAAAAATAGAAGAAAAGAGATATCAACGCCTTATAAATAAGCCACTTCGAGGGGGAAACCTCCAATAAATTACATAAATGAACAATTCTTGGATGCTACAAATGACCAAAACCTCCTTCTATATATAGGAGTCCATAGGGCCACAATGTAATCCTAGCCGACCTAACAATAATAATTTAAGGGCACAATAATAACAATATTGGGGTTACAGGGGTACAACAATAACAATAAGGGGGGCTACACTAAAATAATAAGGGACTAAACTATTAATATAGGGACCTAACATGCCCCTCTCCTTCAAACAAGTGTTTTCCTCAATGCTTTAGTAGCTCCGGGTGCTTTTGTATAAAATTTTCATCCTCCCATGTAGAATCTTCAGTGGGTAAGTTCTTCCATTTGATGAGATACTCTGAAATTGATCGATTTCTTAGTTGTCGATTTCTTGTTTCTGTGACTGCTTTAGGTTCGAATATGGTTTTTCCTTCCTCATCAAGTTCTGGAAATATTTTTTTAACAGGAAGTTTGTCCCCTATAACCTTTTTTAAGCATGAAACATGGAAAATTGGATGCACTCGCGAAGAAGCAGGAAGCTCCAATTTGTATGCCATAGTACCAATATTTTGCAAAACCTTGCAAGGACCATAGTACTTTGGTGATAATTTATTATCCTTCTTAGCTTTCTTGAGGGACATTTGTTTGTATGGTTGTAGCCGTAAAAATACCCAGTCTTCCACATCAAAACTTCTCTCACTGCGATGTTGATCTGCCTATTGTTTCATTCGATTTTGTGCCAAATTTAGGTTATCTTTTAAGAGTTGGAGAACTTCTTGTTGATGCTTGATGTGATCCTCCACTGCTTGAACCCTAGAATTTTCCCTTAAATAAGATGTGATGGATGGTGGATGATATCCATAAAGTGCCATAAATGGGGTCATTTTTGTTGCAGTATGGAAGGAAGTGTTCTACCACCATTGAGCGAGAGGTAACCACTTGACCCATTGTGCTTGCTTACCAGATACAAAACAACGAAGATATCCTTCCAAACATTTATTCATTATCTCTGTTTGACCATCGGATTGAGGATGAAAAGATGAGCTATGAGCTAGTTGAGTACCAAAACAAGAAAATAATTATGTCCAAAAATTTCTTGTAAAAATGGGATCTCTCTGACTTACAATAATATTCGGGATTCCATGTAGCTTTTGAATTGTTTCCATAAATGTGGTAGCAACTGTACTCGCTTTAAATGGATGAGATAATGCACAAAAGTGTGCATAATTGGTAAGTATATCAACTACCACCATGATGACGCTCCTTCCTTCAGACTTAGGTAAACCTGTGATAAAATCCATTGAAATCTCCTCCCAACGTTGACTTGGAATGGATAAAGGTTGTAGAAGACCCGGGCTCTTAATTGTCTCAACTTTATTTTGCTGGAAAACCAAACATTCTGCCACAAAATTTTGAATATCATATTTAAGGCCATCCCAAAAAAATTCTTTCTTCACCCTGTGGTAAGTTTTTAAAAATCCTGAGTGTCCTCCTAAAGGAGAATTGTGCAATTCCAAAAGAATATTTTTTTTTAGTTTGGAATTCTTGCAAATATATAAGCAATATTTGTACCATAAGGAATCATTTTTCCAACTAAATGTATCAGATGTACTAGGATCTTGCTGAAACTTTTGAATGAGAGTCCACACTTCTTCGTCCTTCTTTCATTCATCCCTTGCTTCGGTTATCCAATTTGGTTGGATAATTGAAATGGCACAAAGCAATGCTTCCACCTCTTCATCCTTTCTTGGGAGTGCATCTGCAAAAACATTTAGCTTCCCTTTTTTGTAGACAATTTCAAAGTCATAACCCAACATCTTTGTGACCCATTTTTGCTGCTCTTCTGAAGATAGTCTTTGTTCCAAAAAGTGTTTAAGACTATCATGATCAGTTTTTGCCTTGAAGTGTATTCCCATTAGGTAAGGTCTCCATTTTTTTTAGTGCATGTAGTATTGCAAACATTTCCTTCTCATAAATAGCCTTTTGAAAATAATTTCCTTTGATTGAACGACTTTCAAAAGAAATGGGTCTTCCTTCTTGCATTAAAACAACACCAATTCCATTTCCTGAGGCATCACATTCCACAATAAAGGTTTTTTGTGAAGTCTGGCATAGCTAAGACTGGTGCTAGGCACATTGCCTCTTTAAGATGTTCAAAGGCCTTAGTTGCTTCAGGAGTACATGAAAATGCATCTTTCTTCAATAGTGTTGTTAGAGGTGCTGCTATTCTGCCATAATTCTTAACAAAATTGCGATAATACCCTGTTAACCCGAGGAATCCGCACAACTGATTTATGGTTGTGGGGACTTTCCATTCCTTAATGGATTTAATTTTGTTAGGGTTTACCTTAACACCCTTGTGAGATACAATATGACCCAAATATTCCACCTCTTGTACTCCAAAGAAGCATTTGGATGTTTTTGCATATAATTGTTTCTCCTCCAATAGTTTGAGCACCCTGTCAACATGTTGAACATGATCCTTCCAAGACCTACTATAGATTAGTATACCATCAAAAAATACTAGCACAAATTTTCTAAGTAAGGGTTTGAAAACGAAATTCATCAACCCTTGAAATGTAGAAGGTGCATTGGTAAGGCCAAAAGGCATGACTAAAAATTCATAATGACCCTCATGAGTTCGAAATGTTGTTTTCGGAATATCTTCAGTCTTCATTCTAATTTGATGATATCCTTAATGAAGATCCAACTTGGTAAAATAAAATGCTCCACGTAATTCATCCAATGATTCATCAATCACAGGAATGGGAAATTTATCTTTAATAGTGAGCTTATTGAGCTCCCTATAATCCGGACACATGCACCATGATCCATATTTTTTGTGCACCAATACTACTGGAGTAGAGAAAGAACTTTGACTAGGTTGAATTATACTAGCCTCTAACATTTCTTCAATTAGACATTCAATTTCGCTCTTTTGGACATAAGGATATCTGTAAGGCCTGAAGTTTGGAGGAACACTTCCTGGAATCAAATGAATAGCATGAACATGATCATGAATAGGTGGGAGTCCTTTGGGAGTATGAAACACCTTGGAATGATTGTCCAAGACTTTCTAGAGATATGGAGAAATAGATGATTTTGATGTTGGAACTTCTAGTGAGCATAGTTGTGCAATTACGCCCCATTGTTCTTTCTTTAGAAGCTTTGTCATGACATTAGATCTTATTATCTTTCCTGGCTTCCCTGTGATACCCCGTAATTCGATTTCCTTTCCGTCCAAAAAAAATTTCAAGAAAAGTTCTTGAAAATTAAAAACTACCATCCTTAAAGATTGTAACCATTGTACTCCTAGTACAACATCAGTGCCTCCCATTGGGATGGAAAGCATTAGAATATTCAATGAATATTACCCCATGTCTAGCTTGATATTATGGCATTTTACAGAGAAATTTATAGTTCCTCCATTTTCAACCATCACTAGACATTCTGGTGTTGGGTATAGGAAACAATTCAATTCCTTGGCTACCTTATAATGAATAAAATTATGGGTACTACCCGAATCAATCAACACTATTACCTTTTTCTTCTTGATATGTCCTTCTATCTTGAGAGTTTGAGGAGTTTTAATTCCTACCAATGCATTACATGATATGGTCAGACTCATTTCTTCTTCTTCTAGGGTTGGTTCCTGGTGTATATCCTATTCTTGTTCATTTTCTTCTTCCTCTTCACAATCTATGTAAAATAATTTCTTCTCAGCACACCTATGACCTTTAGTGTATTTGCTATCACAACTGTAGCATAGCCTTTTTGCTCTTTTTCCATCCAATTGTTGTGGTGTCAACCTTTTATGTTGTGGAAATCTAGGCGTAGAAACACTTCCTTCTTTATAGAAGTGAGTGGTAGGCTTCCTTGTCGCCATAATTTTACATTCAATTTTTCTTTCCAACCTGAATGCCTTCTCCAATGAATCAGGTTCCAAAATGTGAACTTGATGTTGGATGTTATCTTTTAAAGTACTTATGAAGAGATAAATCCTGTGTTCCTCTGGAATATTAGTTACCCTTATATTCAATTTTTAGAAGTCCTCAATGTGCTCCCCCACTAAACCCTTTTGTTTGAGATTTATCAATTGGCTAAAGAAGGTGTTGTCTTTGTATCCTCATAATGTGCTATCATTTCCTCCATAAAATATTCTAGAGGCCCTAAATTGAGTTGTTTATATCAAATTGAGCAAATGAGAGCTCATTGGAAATCGAGAAGAATGAAGAACATGTTAGGAGTGGTTTCCATGGCTTAAATTATATCTATCATACCCAAAAAGTTGAAACACACTCATGATTATTTCAAGTTTGGAAATGGTTTATTTAATATATATATATATATATATATATATATATATATATATATATATATATATTTATTTATTTATTTATTAAAAGGAATTTATAAACTTTGAAAGTGTTACCCAATCTAGAGGATGAATATTTAATTTCACATTTACCAAAGGAATTTTACTTTTTTACACAAATGGATAGAAAACCTAACCATAAAGTAGTTCTAATAATATAAATATAAGACTATAAAGGAGATGTCAAACACACTGAAAATTACTCTTATTTTTAGGTCATGTGCTTTAAATGTTGGAGTTTTCTCTATTGGGATTTTTCCTGAAGGCAATTTTTTTCCTTTCAAATAATTCTGTGAATCATCTTGCTTGAATTTCCCTTTCATATTTTCTTCTTATATTTCTTTCAAGTAGGTTTTTATATATATGTTCAGTGACTAGATTAATTTAGGTCAAAATATGTTTTCTTTATTCTTTTGAAAAATTTTCATGACATTTCACGACCAAGGTAATAAAACCCCTAGCTTATAACAAGTGAATGTAGATTAATTATGGTTTGTTTAAAAGTCTAAAAAATTATTAAACTTGTCACACCGAAAATATTATCAATTTTTCCCAAAAAGAACTATTCAAGTGTTATCTTGCATTTGTGAGCTTATGTGGTGATGTATGAAATGATTCTCATGTACACGATTTGTTACAACATCGTTTGATATTAGGATAAAAATATTTGAAGTTCTTTGATAACATGTTCATTTTTTCTTTCATCTTGCAAAATCATAGTTGATTCTAGATTCACATTATTTTAAAAGAAAGAAAAATATTTATTGAAAGTAGACCCAATAGATAAATTTTTTTCGCCTTCATATTTATCTATATATATTATTCAATTTCTTGGTAATTTTTTTTCTATATTATATCCTTGTTAGAATATGTGTTGGGGTTTGTTATTTAGCACTCACCCATTGCATTCATCAAAAGACATATATAATAATCTTCCACATTATTATTGAAAAAGGAATACCATCTCTATAAAAATGATGATAGTCTTTCCTCTTCCCCACAAGAGTTTCTCTCAATGTTGGTCATTGTCCCTTGGCGAGAGAAGTGATAAACACCTCTCTCCATCTAATGGATGACCTATGTTAATCACTACAATTTACAAACCTATCTAATGTACTTACTTGCACAATTGTGATTGTGACCTCTATAGAGAAAAACTTCCTATTGTGCAGTCAACCCTATCACTCTTGCAATCTACCTCACCATTGCTCCATGCCCTCATACTCTAACCCTGCAGTTAGTTGTGTTGGTGTATGTGTTGGACGTTGGGTTCAACGCTCCCCGTGTGTTTCGCGACATGGACTAACCACCTCTCGTGGATCCTAAATATGGCGATTATAGCGGAGACTAATGCCTGCGAGTTTTGGTCTAACAGAAAGCGTGATTCCAACAAGTGGTATCAGAGTGATAGGTCTTGAGTTCGAAACTCACCCGGCTCACGTTGGGGGGGAGATTGTTGGACATTGGGTTCAACGCTCCCCGTGTGTTTCACGACATGGACTAACCGCCTCTCGTGGATCCTAACTCTGGCGATTGTAGCGGATACTAACACCTGCGGGTTTTTGTCTAACGGAAATCGTGATTCCAACAGTACGACCCATACAACTCATGTACCCATGCATACAACTTCTCGTGCTAGAAATTGGGCCGTCAACATTGGTTGTTGTGGTGTTTTGGCTACAACTTTTTTTCTACCCCCTTGTTGGTAGCTATGTGTTGTCCTCTTAATGTTCCTGTCAAGGCACCTCAGACCTGACTCTTATTACTAGAAACTTGGTCAATATATATTGCATGTGGCTATAGTGGTTTGAGCTACTCCAAACTTAACACTTTTACAGACCTAACTACTAAACAATTTTACCACCCACCTCTCCACTCAACCTCCTATGCATAACACTTGCAAATGATGGTAGTTGGATTTCTAGTGGATTTACCAACCACACACCCCCTTGACAACTTCATTTCTCCTCAAATTTGAAGCTACATTCTTTAATGCTTGAAACACCCTACCAACACCATGTGACCTACGAAAATTCATTACTAGTGAAATTGTTTGTTGTCCCCCCTAGTGCATTTGTGTTGTACCCTTACCAGTATTTGCAACGCCTACTTGTTAGCCCTATCCTTCTAGCCACCAATCCCTATGAATCCTATGGCTAGGCTAATGTTGAATGACCTATTAAATTCCCCAATCTAATCAGCTTGTTCTAATTGACCTTTAATGCATTTGTTAGTTGGCTCCGTAGATCCCCTCACGGCCCACTCAACCTATGTTTTTTAATTTTATTATTATTATTATTATTATTTAGCATGCTGTTTCTAGCCACTCTCAACTATTATATATTTAATTTTAATTTCAATTATCTGAATCCCATATCTCATTTTTCTTTAGCCCATTGAAAATTTTATTGTTTCCTTATATGATTGTGAGTGAACCTGGCTCCTATGACACCTCTACAATCCTGGCCTCTATGCAATATTTGATATTGGTTTTTAGAGTTCATTTTTCTAATAAAATTTTTATTTCTATCTCGACAAACCTAGCCAATTACTACCTAGTATATTTCCTCAGTGTAACAATTATTATTATGCAGATCTATTGAATGAAATAAACAACTAGGATTTTAATAATTATACAATAAAAATAAAAATTAAATAGTACTATTCTCACAATCACATTCACAAAAATGTATCCCCTTCAAATTGGTTCTTCATTAATAACTCAAAACTTACAAGGGCCCCCTTTATGGGATAATGACTTGCTAAGGAAAATACATACAAAAATAATTGAAATTGATACAACTGATCAAGCCCTATACCATACCTTCAATATACTTGGCTAATATATATCCCCCTTGTTTCCCCTTGCACCTTTCGACATACTTGAATGGAAGTCCTCCATCCAATCAATATGATTTCATTCTCTTAATGTCTTGTGCTCATTCAAAATATATCTTCTTCCTTAGCCTAGCCTTTATTTTATAAGGTTGAGTTGTTGATTGAACCCACAACCCTAATATCCAAAGTGATTGATCTTTGAGATTAGATCTCAACATCACTTGAAATTGATGATTGAGATTTATCTACTTCACTAATGAAAAAACCATTTTATTTCATTATATTAACTCACTTTTGTCTTATAAAAGAAATTAATTTAATTAGTAAATAAATTTCTAAAGTTAAGGGCAGATTAGGGAACTTCTACACGCCTAGATAGTTTGTGCATAAGTACCTACCCGAGCTACAAACATCAATAGTTGGTTTTTATTTCTTAAATTATTTTTAGTAGTTACACCTTCAATCCCTCCACCAAGTAGATAGTGCAAGCACCTTCAACATAAGAAAGAGGTGTATTGACAGTGTGGTATACTACCAACATATAAGGCATCTCCCCAATATCAGGTCCCAATTTGACCTCACATCGTTTGGTGTAGGAGTCCCATCTGGAAATATGGCCTGAATGTGATTGAATTAAAGGTTTTCCTTGGCTTAAGTAGTTAGCATGAGAGAGAAGCACACGTGTGCAAGAGAGTGTTCCTTGTGAATGTTAAATTGTAGATGTATTGAGGTTATTTCACTAGAGGGGAGAGAAATTGATCCTCTAAAAAATAAGTACTAGTACTAATCAAATGGAGACACACACACGTAGAAAATAAATAATCGTTAGACATCAAGCGAAATAGTTCACATAGATGCTACGATCAATAAATCATCACAACACATTTCCAACAACTTTAGCACCAAATTCATCGAAATAGTTCAATTACTTCTGTACATGTGAAGCCAATTGTTGTGGAGGTAAATCCCCTCTGCGGATAGAGGCGATCCCTACTAGCCCAGACCGGGTCTAGCAACAATCATTCACGCTATAGTGCAGGTTCCTATTTGCAAATAAACCAACTAGCGATGAAGGCTTACCTAGAATCCAACGCTGTCGTTTGTAGAAGAGGTGGTGCTCCCGTTCCTTTGCCCTGGAAGATCACAATCCTCACGATCTCCGTGATCGGACACCTACACATGCAAGAAACAACGCAAACGCAAGCATAAAATCCAGTATATACAACTATATGTCAGTCGAAGAAGACATAACTCATGAACATAATCAAGAACAAGAGTGGAACCATAACCAATAGTCGCTTATCATTAATGAATCAAAAGAAGAATACAACCATAGCTTCGACGCAGCACTCTCCTTTGGCGGGTCGTCAGCAAAACATGTCTCGATAAAGCCTGTCAGGGATGGTACAAGCCTATCTCTTCGGATACTTGACAATAGTCTCCTTGCTTGGATTTGGCCTTAAGGGAATCAAGAAGGCTCTTGCAGCATAAGGATGTGAAAGCTCTTGGGAACTAGCTTGCAAAGGAGATGGGCAAGCTTTTATAGATGGAGGAAGGGGAGTTGGGATCCCTATAATTATGGGATTGGCCCTATCATCAAGGAAGCTTCCATGAGAGGTGGCAAACCACTTCCTCTCTATGGACATCCGTAGCCAAACCTCCCAACTCAAGATAGATATCAGTCCAAAAATTTGTTAGGACGAAACTTCCACCATTTATTTTTAAAAAACACCTCTTAATATGGTTGGCGCGGGTGCGGCTCTATGACAGAGCGCCAATTGGCGTGCCCTCTTTGGAGGATTTTCCCCCTTGGCGCGAGGGCTGAACTGTGGAACCGCGCCAATGGAAAAAGAGCTATTTTTAGGGTTTTTTGCAGGGAGATGTCTTCAGGGCAATGAAATCTCATCTTCAGAGGGATGCAATGAAAGTATTTTCAAGTCTTATCTCTGCTCACAGGTCACGGAATGAGCCCTCCAATGTGCGGGATGGGGAATGGCAGGGAAGGTGACAAATTGCTATGTAACAGATGCCCCCTAAAGCATGAGGCCCGAGAGAGAGAGAGGGGTGAAATGATTTATGAGAACATGCCGACTGAAAACACTGCCATCAGAAAACCTGCAGAGCGAAGTACAACTGATGTCTCAGATACATGATATATATGCGTGGTATGGGCGCAGCCATCCATAACAGAGTATACAATAATCTAGATCCAAGGCATGGACGCAGCCACCCAAAGAGGATCGATAAATAGACTCAGGTATGGTCGCAGTCATCCAATAGTCATGTAATAATAATCCACAAAATCGCAGCCTGGATTCCAACAGACAAAATCCAGGGTCTTGCGCTCCATCTCGACCCGAACAAAGTACAAGTTCAAGCATGCTATATGTGAGCTGAAGTCGAACATGCAAGAACATCGTCTGAGTACCAGCCAATGATGAAAGTTGTTAATAGACGCGAGAGGAACCACCAATAATGAAAATGGCCCTCAAGGTACTATAGGTACAATCTACGGCATGTGAATCAATGAGCTGGCGTCGAACACCCGTAGAATCACTTGATCAGAGGCCAATGATGAAAACCTCACGTCGAATGCGACGAACCTGCCATTGAGACATGCAGGCTCCAAGGTACCATAAGGGAGTCTCTAGATCAACTTCCTGGATAATGAGCTGAAGTCGACAGGAAGTGACCTTGATCAAAGGTGGGCCATAATGTTTCCCACATCATTGACACGAGACAGAGGAACATGATGTTTTTTGTGAATCAGGATCATATGAGAATCAGAGGAAGGTTGATACTTTGTAGAGGTCAACTTCTCTTGAACATATAACGACACAATAGTGGATTTGGCAGTATTTGACATCAATGGATCAGAGGTCATGGTAACGAGGTAACGAGCAGATGAGAGGTCAGAAGGGATTATCCAAACTCACGGAGGCAAGTGAAGAACGAGATGAGATTTCCCCAACCCGACACGAATGCATACAAGTGCCATGTTCAAGAGCGACATACTGCCGACACGACAATGATGCTGGTTCCATTTTCCCCCCACCATTTCTGGCGAGTACCCCAATTATTTTTGATAACAAGCTTGAAGGGGATAGCATATGCTTGTAATATAAGTTCGCCCTTCGGGCGAATCCATCCTAGTACATTTAACGAGCCCTAGGAAGGAGAAACTTGGAGAACATCAATTCGACTGAATCCAATGTCATCAGGGTTTAACAAGTCTGACAAAGGAAGAACACAACGTCTTTTCATATTTAGAGAGTTTGAAAAGACAACAGAAAAGTAAACTCCAGCGGTCCCTTTTCGTAGATAGTTCCTCGGACCCGAAAAGGTAGAAAACAATATCCGAGAAAAACCTCCTAGTCGCGATAGGCTAGGGTATTCCTTTTCGTAAATAGTCCATCCCAACCCGAAAAAGGGATAAACTTATACTGGGTAGATGTCGATTCGTGTCCACTTTAACGAGATTGAAACCAAAAGGGCCTCGACAATCTTTTCATGTTTAGAGAGTCAGAAAAGAGCTGAAAGATGACTCCAAAGTGACTTTTTCGTGTATTTACCGAGTCTGAAAAAGTATAAAATACAACTCGTTTCACCGTTTAAGTCGCGTAAAAGAACCTGTTGCTGCACAAAAAGCAAGTGTAAAACCCATTTTTGAAAAAATATATTAAAATATTCAGAAAAATAACTTTCAAAAACCTATTTTGAGTTCAAAAAGTTATAAATATGTCAAATGGTAAAAATAAAATTACTTTTCACTATTTACCTCACTGAAGAGCAGTAGTGGTCCATTTTGTGTGCAAACTTCTGACGGCGATTGCGACCGATCCGGGCTACCATTCAGATTCCCGTCTGTTCCAGGTAAGAGGCACTTCTTTGTACTCCATTTCAATCTGTTTTTCATAAATTTATTGCATATTAGACTTCTGTGAGGAATTTTGAATTTTTAGGGCTCCGCCCATTGGTGCGGGTATCCGGCACGAACCCGCGCCAATGGCATTTTATTTCCAAAGGGCCCGCGCCAACTAGCGCGACTGTTAGGAAAACAGTCGCACCAGCGGCGCAATCCAATTTTCCATTTGAAATTTCCACACAATGAATGAATTGCATGAATTTTTAAGGATAACAGAGGTCTAATTGAAGTTTTTTGACCATGTGAAGGCAGGCAACCGATCAAAACGGTCATTGAGTGGAAAGAGAGAGAGCACGGGGAAGAGGATGAACAGGCCATGGAGAATGAAACTTGCATGAATGCCCTCAAGAACTGTGGGCTTAAGAAGTTCTTCCTGACACCTTGCTTACGAGCTCAGCCTGAGCTCCTACAATACCTAATCAGCATATGGGACGAACATGAACAAGTGTTCAAGTTGCGGGACCAAGTATTAGAACTGGAGGTTTCTGACGTATACTTCATAAACGGACTATCGCGCAGAGGTCCGGTGCCCATATTGACAGGGAGCAGACCGTCTGGTGAGAAGATGGAGCAAGTGATGGCACGAGTGTGCCGAGGGGCACGACTGGGATCAGGAAGTGGAAAGGTAGACATCCATACTATTCTTGATCTAGCACTCAGGGTAGTGCTTCATACCATCACGCGAGCCACGGGATCGCAGGCACCGCACGAGGCAATAAAGGCCCAACTCTTACTGGCCTCAGAGTGCATGAGTCCCCTATTATTCGACTGGGCCACAGCAGTGACAATAAATATCAAGAGACAGCTCACGAAGTGTAAGCAGGCCACCTGAAGAAAATATGCCACCTGAAGAAAATATTTTAGAAGTGTCGTAAATCTTAGATTTCTCTCAATCCCAATAAAAGAATATTTGGTGTGTCAGAAGGCACTCTCTTAGGAAACATCATTGAAAAAAGCGGAATCAAATTTGATCCCGAAAGGGTCAAAGCTATAACTTAGATCTCGTTCCCAGTAAATAAGAAAGCCATGCAATATTTCATAGGGAAGATTAATTTCTTGTGAAATTTCATCTTTGACTATGCTCAAATAGTTAAATCATTACAAGAGATGATTAAGAAAGATGTGACTTATAAATGGAACAAAAGGGAAAAGGATTCTTTTGCTCAAATTAAATAACCTATTGTTGATGCACCTGCATTATTTAGTACTGATTATGGAAAATATTTCCTGATTTATAATTTTTCCTCATATTCATCTATTGCAGTTGTACTAACTCAGAAGGATGCCGAAGGAAATGAACGCATTATTTTGTTCATGAGTGTTGGCTTACAGGGGTTAGAGATAAATTATCTTGCCATCGATAAACAAACGTATGTTGTATATAAGGCAATAAAATATTTTAGTCCCTATCTCCTTAAATCTCACACGATCATATGCGTGCTACATCCAGCTTCCAGAACACTTTTTTTGCAACAAGAGCTAGGTGAGAAGAGACAAAATTGGATGACTTGTTTAAAAGAATATGATCTGGAGTTTAAGCCAATTCATACTATTAAGGGTCATTTACTCTATTAATTAGTAGTAGAAGCAAGATATGCTCTGGAGCAATATCTTTCAGCTTGGGAGTAGGAAATAGAGATGTATAATGTTGAACAAGTTCCCCAAAAAGGCGCAACAATTCCATGGTACTCAAATATATGACAATTCCTAGAGCACAACACCTTTCCCACACATTTATCGAACAAATAAAAGATGGAAATCCACCTTAAAGCTCTATCTTACCATATTTTTCATGGAGTTATTTTTAGAAAGCACCACAATGGTGTCTTGCTAAGATGACTTGAGCCTCAAGATGTGAAGAGGGTACTAAGATATCTACAAGACGGGCCGATAGGTGGTCACTATGTGGGTGATACAACTGCACATAAAGTAATGATGGATGGTAATTATTGGCCCACCTTATTCAAATATTCTCACAATTATTCTCGTAAGTGACCAACTTGGTCACTTTTTAAATATGCTTCGGTCAAGATAAAACGTCATTTGCCCCACTGTTACCAATAGCAATCGAGGAACCATTCCAATAGTGGGCACTGGATGTTATTGGAGAAATTTTATCTCATTCATCAAAGCAACACTGATACATTTAAACAAAAATGGATTATTTTACTTGGTGAATAGAAGCAATTCCTTTAAGACAAGATAATGACCAGGAAGTTATCCACTTCTTGAAGAAAAACATTATAACTAGGTATTGAGACTTATTTTTCTTCACTGAAACTTTATGAATTCTCATTAGAAAATGGTATTGTATTAAATCATGTATCTAACTATTACCCGAGGGGAAATTTTTTAGCTGAATCAACAAACAAAAATCTCATCTGCATAATCAAGGAAACCATTTTCTCTTAGCAAAGGAACTGACAGAATGCTTTGAAAAATTCATTATGGGTTGATCGTGTAACTCCTAATCCTTCGCTCAAGACCTCACCATACTTTTTTTTTTTATGGTAAAGAAGTTATCTTGCCTCTGAACCTGTATCTCCTAGCCTTGTAACTCTCCCAAGGGTCTCAAGGTAAACCTTTCCTTCTGGTTCAAAGTAGGATAAATAATTTTCTTAAGCTTGAGGAGGAAAGGCTCAAACCAAAATAAATATTTTCTATCCATAAAAATTGTATTAAGTGTTGGTTCGACAAAAATTTGCAAGGTCAAAGATTTTCGATGCGGGTGACTTAGTATTGAAGTGGGACAAAGCCAACGCAAAGAAAGGAAAACACATAAAGTTACAAACTCTATGGATTGGCCCCTTTACCATCAATGAAAATATTAGTCACAATAATTTCAAGCTGAAATCCTTAGATAGTAGGACATAAACTCTTCATGTAAATGGCCGAGATTCGAAATTTTATTTCTAGTAGCATCTCTAAGTCGTGTTTCTTGTACATACTTTCCTTCTTTTCTTTTCTTTATTGTCTGTGTCAGTATTATGTTGGTCATGTCAAACTGTGTCCAGTCTCATTTTATGTCTTGTTAATTGTATATAAATAAGACCTTGTGTGAAAATCACATGGCTCAGAAAGCCTTTATGGTGTAATGGAGAGGAGATGTGACAACAACAATGCTTGGATATTTTTTAGTTCCCCTTATTTGTTTTGGGAAGATGTTATAGGTTGAGTTAAGTCAATACAAAAAATATGATACATCTAAAAGGAAAACCTTAAGGTAACCTATTATATCTGCATCTATTCTAGTATCCAAACTCCTCAACTTGGTATTAAATCTACTAGGTGTGTTACATGCTTATCCAATCTAGTCAAGAAAGAATAAGGGGAAAATAATAAGCGAGCAAACCAATATCAGTGGTTATATAAATACTTCTTTGAAGGGACACCCTCCTCTCCTCTCAATAAGTCAGGATACCTCTTCCGCCCATTGAAAATAATAAGTTTTGAAGCACATTCCTATTAAATAAATAAATAAAGGATGAAAGAAGAGAAATTATTCCTGCACAAGGAGGTGAATAAAGTGACTTCGTCGGGGTACTGTTCAGGCTTGTTGGCAGGGAAGCAACTCTTGTGCTCCTGTAGTAACTCCACCTGGGTATTTTCTAGGTCTATTGGAAGAAAAACAACAACAAAGATGAAACTCATGCTCTGAATATCATAAAATTCCCATGCATATTAACCTTTCCTATATTGAAACAATTGCGATATGGCATGTTTTTTGTGTGTTTCAATCAAGTGAAGTGAAGTGTGGTGATATGTATACAACTGAGTTGAAAGGGGAAGTCAAGGACATATAATTAGTGAATCAATACTTCCTAAAGGGTTGACCCTTTAACTGAAAATCTATTCCTAGGGAGAGAGGCTGAAGTTCGCCCAGTGTGTCGCCAAGTGTTTTCTTTGCTACAACACCATCCAATATTTCACTACATTCAAATTTTGGATCCTACCTAATTGTTGTATCAACTGTCGCTTTGTTTGTAAAGTGTCGTTTCAAGTAATTCTATATGTTTCAAGTGTTCTTGGTCATTCTTAAGTGTCTTCACATTGATTAGAACATCTCTAGTACATTTTATGGTCATAACGCCTTTGTTTGTTGTAAAACGACACTTTTGGTCGTGGTCGCACACACTTTGTTTGTTGTACATGGGGATTGTTTTTCAAGTAGCATTTTGATGTTTATTTACCATTGTGGAAGATTATATAAGTTATATTGATGAGTTGGTATGTCTCGCAAATGATTTTTTGTCTAAACTTGTTGTGTTCACCCTTGTTCTATCCTCGATACTTAGACAAATTTTGGTTGCAAAGTGAAACCATTAAGGCTAGGAGTGCAAAAGCGCACCCTTAAGACCTGATCAAGAATACTTCATTGTTAAGAAGTGTTCCCTACACCCTCTAAGAGTGCATAGTGCACTTCTAAGCCTCATTCCCCTTCCTTCTTCTAAATTTTACCCTAAAAAAATGACTTCCTCCTTGCTGAGCGCATGACACATCATCAAAGGATGAATCCTAGCCCTTCAACCTTAAACAATGCACTTTGTGCCCTCCTTAACCCTCTTGAGTGCATGAGTGCACTGCGAAGCCTTGAAGCCTAACCCTTCAACCTTTAACATTGTGCCCTACGTCGTTCTGGCCTCCTTGAGTGCATTATGCACTTGGGAGGCCCAAATGTTCTCCCTTTGTCCTCCGGATTTGTGCCCCGCGCCCTCCCTTGAGTTTTCTCTCTCCTATTGAGTGCATGAGTGAACCCCGAAGCCATGAAGCTTCATCTCTTCAACCCTTCAGCCTTTCAAAGTGTGCCCTTGCGCCCAGAAGTTTCTTCATCCTTTATGAGGTGCACTTTTAAGTCATGAACATAGAATATGCATGAAACAAGTTATAATAAGATTTTTTTTCGCTGATGTTTCCTTTCCATGAGTGTTTGCAGTTACATGTGTTTCAAGAACAACATGAAAAGGATGCATGAAGAAGATAAAAAAAAAGAGGTAAGTTAAAGGAAACATTCAAGAACAAAGAATACTTTGAAATCCTGATAATCAAAGCAACCTAAAGACTCCATGAGATCAACTACCCTTTAGAGGGTGAAGACATCAACAACATTGGAGTTGCATGCAATATAAAAGGCACAAGTGGAAACCATGTCACTTACTGAATAAAGTCCATGTCATCAACCATTATGAGTCCCAATCATCAATAATAGTGACTTGTCATGCCGTCATCACATGATGATGTGGAAGTTATGATGTAATCATTGTAAATACAAAGAAGTGGAAGTCCAAGAGTCGTGTATGGATAAAAGAGAGAAATCCAAAAGACATGTAATTCCAAGAGTCATATGTAATTCCAATACTTATTTTGAGGTCCAAGAGTTATAGAAGTCCAAATGTCATTATAAATTGGAAGGTCAAGAGTCATGAGGATATGGAAAGTCATGCCTCAAGTTATAAAAGGATCCTCATTACTCAAGAAAAGGACTTTTAACCTTGGCTTCTCCCACAAGGAATTAGGGAGATAGAAATAGTACTTTTGGGGAGAAATTAGTGGCTCTAACACTCCACTATTGGAGCTAGTGATGTTTATTGTACTTATGTATCTTAGATATTTTTCTTAATATTTGAAGCCATTTGTCCAACAAATTTTCACACATGCATTTTGGATATTTTAAGACTAATTTTCTGATTTTTATGATTTATGTTGGTGTTACACAGCAATTTTTCACCGTCCCTGCCATTCCCCATCCCGCACATTGGAGGGCTCATTCCGTGACTTCTGAGCAGAGACAAGACTTGAAAATACTTTCATTGCATCCCTCTGAAGATGAGCTTTCATTGCCCTGAAGACATATCCCTGCAAAAAACCCTAAAAATAGCTCTTTTTCCATTGGCGCGGTTCCACAGTTCAGCCCTCGCGCCAAGGGGGAAAATCCTCCAAAGAGGGTGCACCAATTGGCGCTCTGTCATAGAGCCGCACCCGTGCCAACCATATTAAGAGGTGTTTTTTAAAAATAAATGGCGGAATTTTCATCCTAAAAAATTCCTGGACTGATATCTATCTTGAGTTGGGAGATTTGGCTACGGATGTCCATAGAGAGGAAGTGGTTTGCCACCTCTCATGGAAGCTTCCTTGATGATAGGGCCAATCCCATAATTATAGGGATCCCAAATCCCCTTCCTCCATCTATAAAAGCTTGCTCATCTCCTTTGCAAGCTAGTTCCCAAGAGCTTTCACATCCTTATGCTGCAAGAGCCTTCTTGATTCCCTTAAGGCCAAATCCAAGAAAGGAGACTATTGTCAAGTATCCGGAGAGAGAGGCTTGACCCATCCTTGACAGGCTTTATCGAGACATGTTTTGCTGACGACCCGCCAAAGGAGAGTGCTGCGTCGAAGCTATGATTGTATTCTTCTTTTGATTCATTAATGATAATCGACTATTGGTTATGGTTCCACTCTTGTTCTTGATTATGTTCATGAGTTATGTCTTCTTCGACTGACATATAGTTGTATATACTAGATTTTATGCTTGCGTTTGTGTTGTTTCTTGCATGTGCAGGTGTCCGATCACGGAGATCGTGAGGATTGTGATCTGCCAGGGAAAAGGAACGGGAGCACCACCCCTTCTACAAACGACAACGTTGGATTCCAGGTAAGCCTTCATCGCTAGTTGGTTTATTTGCAATTAGGAACCTACACTATAGCGTGAATGATTGTTGCTAGACCCGGTCTGGGCTAGTAGGGATCACCTCTGTCCGCAGAGGGGACTTACCTCCACAACAATTTGGCAACTCCGCTGGGGACTCAGCTTGTTGTTTTATTTGTAAGCTATAGACGGAGCCTGAAGTACAGCCAGATAGCCTTCGAAACGCTTTTGCTCTGCATTAGCGGAGTAGATCAACGCTGCTTCAGTCAATCTCCGGTTTAGTTTACGGACTGAACAACTTGGAGTGTTGTCTTCTCTTTTCGGTCAATTTCTTGGCCTTGCTTGCTTGGTCAGCTCTTTGGACTGGTTTTTTCTATTTGTTTGGCTTTGTTTTAGCCTTGTCATCACTTGTCTGTGTCTGAGATTGCTTGTTTTTCATTTTCCCATAGTAAACTCGGCTGGCGCGCTTTTCAGCGTTACAGTCGCGCCCATTGGCGCAGGTTGCCTGTGTATCACCCGCGCCATTGCCTTTCTGGCGCTAATTTCAAGCTCACAGTCGCGCCAATCCTGTGAGCTATTAGGGTTTGTTGTGTTTCATGCTTTCTGGGACTGACTTGTGATTTTGATCTTGTTTTTTCGGCTGTTTGAGTGCACTGGAGCCTAGTTTGACTGATTGTAACCTCCATCCTTTGGTTGTTTGCCTATTTCTTTCGATTTTTCATTCGAGCCCTAGGGCATCTAGGTGCTTTTGTGAGTCGAGCCTCCCTTGGGAGTTTTTTGGTTTTCGTTCGTTCAGTCGACTTTGGGATTGCTTCCTTGCATTCGTTTGACATTTGTCTATCATTTTATTGCGCTTTTTGAGTGACTGATTTCGTTTTCATTCGAATTTCACTTTGCCTCATTTTGGGCCTAGATTACACGGCTCATTAGCGTCTTTGGGACTTTTCTTGGTTTTGAGGGACTTTTGGCTAATTTGAGATCTGATTGTTTGTGCCATTGGGTGAAATCTGCTTGTTTTTGCTCTCTTATTATCATTTCTCAAATTTCTTCTCATTTGTTTTCGGTTTGTTTAGTGCATCTAGCTCTCAAACATTGAAAATAAAAAAATCTCTTTTGCTTTTGATTGATTAGTGAAAATTAAAATCTTTTCAGTGTTATTAGTAATTAGTGACTTTGAAAGAAAAGTTTTTAGTTTCATTAGTTGCATTAGAGATATCACTGATTGTCTTCCGATCATTTTTGTTTGTGTAAAAAGCTCTTAACTCTTTTGTAGCTAGCTTTCATTGAACAAAATGATATACTGTGGCATGTAGTTTTTCATTTAGGAGATTTTTGAGACATCACATTCGTTAGGGCCTGAAAACTGAAATGTAATTGAAGATAAACTTTAAAATTTACTCAACTTACACTAAGGCAGCATTGAAATCTAGCAAAACACATTTAGATGTCTAGGCTAGAGACGTGTTCCGGCGTCTTAAAACCTAGTAGCTTTCGTTCGCCTCTTGGCTTTAGACAGCACTAGTACGGACTTGTGCTCCCCGTACCGTCGCGTATATAAAGGGAGACCCCACTAGGTTTCAATCCTTTATCCATAGGAAGCCGAGTCTGCCGCCCTATACCCGTGATACACCGAACAAAGCATTCGGGGAGATTGCCTGCACGTACGTTAAGTCCTTGGTTGATTTCTCTTTCATTATTGAAACCAAGGTGTATATTGCAGTTCACAGTTATTTGGTACACCCTTTTGCCTAGTATTCCTGAGTAGTCATTTGATCTTTTCTGACTCCCTAAATTTGAAAGGATCACCAAGCGCTTGTCCTTTCACACTTGTGTCAAAACTGAAAGAGATAGAGTCACCTTTTATCTGTTTCTCGACTCTTAAAACATGAAACGGTGAAGCTTCTAGTTTTCAATGTGGTAAAAATTAATCACCCGTGATCACACGCCCTGTTATATTTTTCTTGTGGCCATTTGATTGTGTGCCTTGACTCTTTTTCAGCTCGTGTGTGTGTTTGATCTTTTTCTCATGTCGTTACTGCCACAGTGGCGGAACCCTCGGTTTCGTCTACTGGTGGTCCTTATACGAACGATTCTTCAGAGGTTTCCCAATCCTCTGCTCAATCACAGCAGCCTGTTGTTTCCGAGTTTCCTGACGAGGGACCGGTTCTGTCTGAGCAACCCTTTGGAGGACCAGTTGAGTTCAATTGGCCCTTTTCTAACCCTTGGTCCGAATTAAGGTTAGGAGATGATTTCATTTCTCTTACCTCGGGGTCGCCTTTTATAGCTGCTGTCTTTCCTCCTAGTCCTCGCCGTCTATTACAAGATCTAGCGGCAGGCACCACCATGAGTGGATCCAGCGAGGAAATCCCTACGTTTGGTGATGATTACTAGTTGTTCCCTCGACAGTTATTTCTGGAAGACAACCCTGAACCATCTGCTATGTCTTCGCCTATTCCCTCACTACCAGTCGGGTACAGATCTTTGGGTTAGATCATTGCTGCCGCTGCCTCTATGGGGATTTCCTCCCCTGCTACGAGGCCTATTGTTCCTTCGTTGGGGATGTCTCCTCAGACTCCTGTTATGACATCCCCTCAGGTCAGTTCTGTACCCGTTCGGCCCACTGTCTGTGTGGCTGCATCGGCACCTGCCGTTTCCACTCAGTCCATGAGGGCTACATCGCTTCCCGAAGACCTTTATATAACATATGCTATACCGGAGAACATTTCTCCGGAGGAGTATCGGTTATCCTTACAACAACCGAACCTTGAGGTTGGGCCATCCTCTCAAGATCCAAACCGTTCATACTTTTCGCATTATGCTCAAGATGGTACACCCGTGTATGCTTTTCTGAATCAGTACGATGAGCACGGGAACATGTTACGTTTACTCGCTCCAGAGGCTTATCTCCACGCTAAAGTTTTACCATATAACCAGGCTGGACAAGCATATAACCCACAAGGGCAACCTTTCCAAGGCCAACCTTTGGGCTAGCCCGACTATCCTTATGACCCGCAGGGGAAACCCTTCCAAGGTTACCCTGCAGGTCAGCAAGGGCCGTCGTACAGTCCACACGGATAGTATTATAACCCTTCCGGTCAACCTTCACAGCCTCCGCCAGGGTACCAACCTGGACCGGCCTATGGTCCTCGGGGGCACGCCCAACCCTTCCCAACCTATGCAACCGCAGTATCCTGTTGTTTCCAACGTTGCATATTAGCCGGGACCATCCTATGGTCCTGCTCCAGGTCAACCCAGTTACCACCAACCACCTGGCTCTATTCCTCTACCAGGCCAACCGGCCCATCCGGTACAACCTGGTGTTCCGCCTCCAGGCCAACCGGCCCATCCGGCACAATATGGGGCTCCTTTACATCCAGGTCAACCTGCGCAACCGGCGCAGCCTGTCTATCCGGGTCAACCTGTTCACTCAGGGCAACCCGCTCAGTCGGATCAACCTGTTCACTCAGGGCAGCCCGCTCATTCCATTAACCCTGCCTAGCAGCCGATTTATTCGATGTCGCAGCCAAATCAATAGCTGTGCCCTAGTTATCAGGCTCCGCAGGGTTCCACCTATCAACAGCCGACTCATCCTCAGGGTGGTTATTATCCTCATGGTCAATCTCAACCGAATTATAACCAGCCCCGAGGCTCTCAATATTATCCTCATCCACTCGGTTCTACCTATACTCAGCAGCCAAATCAAAATGCTACTTACACTGGGCTGACACATAATCAGGGTCCGTACTCTGGTCATCAAGCCCCACACACTGGTTACCAGCAGCCAAATCAATCTGGTTATACGACCTACACTCCCTACAGTCGGAATCCTACGGGACAAAACCCATGGGGGCAAGGATATTCACAACCAGTGTGGAGTACAGGTACCGGTCCTCATCCTGGGCCTGGCATGCCGGTCAATCTGCCATTGCCGTTCCTCGCTACCTTGGAGTTGCAGGATGTTTCAAAATTGACCAATGATCCGATTTTTCATAATCCTTATTGGCCTCCAGTTCCTACTAAGATACCAGGTGATTGCCCCAAGTTTGAGGGTAAAGTTGGGGAGGACCCCCAAGCGCATGTGATGATGTATCATCTTTGGTGTTCGTCTAACTCTTGGGTCGATGATTCAATTCATCTGCGCCTCTTCCAGCGCACTTTGACTAGAGTTGTTGCTAAGTGGTACATCGAGTTATCCCGTGGCATCTTCCAAGATTTCAATTCCTTAGCCATGGCTTTTCTGACGCACTTTCAGTTACTAGTTCGTTATGAAGCCGGGACGCACCTCCTAACTTCTTTGAAGCAGGATAAAGCGACTCACATTTCTAATCACATCCATGAGTGGCGGCGCCATCGTATACTGATCAAGTTTCATATACCTGATCAGATACTAACTCACTGGTTCACTACCTCCTTCGTGAATAAAATCGCCCAAGATATTGCGATGGGATCGTGTGTGACGGAGGAACAAGCCATTGCGCGTGCCCAATATCTGGATCTTGTATATTCTCAGTCCGGCACGCTTTATGATATATTTCCTGATGCCCCACGGTCCAGAACCTCTAAGGCTCCACCTACCCCTACAGTGGATGGTATCATTGGTTCTGTGTCTCAGAATTCGAAGAAATCTTCAAATGGGAAGCAGAAGTCTAATTCTTCCAACAATACTCCTGCTCATCCCGCCCCGTCAGATTCTGGAAAAACCGCAGAGGTTAACACCGTTCAGGCCAATCCTACGGAGAAAACCTCGAAGGGGAAAAGGAAGGGCAAAGGTAAATCTAAATCCGATGCCCCAAAGCCAGAATCCAAATCTCACACTGAGGACTGTTCACAACGTAAATCGAAGTATCCCTGCCTTATCTGCGAAGGAGATCATTATACCAAAGATTGTCCTCGACGATTTGAAGTTACTCAACTCCTGAAAGGCTCCAAGGGGACTACGGCAGTTCTCAAAGAACCGTTCCCATCTCAGCAGACCCAGATGGTTGAGCATCCCTCACCATCTGCACCATTTGGGTCCCAAGTTTTTATGATGAATGGCGCCGCGCCTGTCTCCGTCACTACACGATCGAAGGATTATTCTGGAACGCATCAGGCAGCTAGGAAAGAGGTGGTGGATGGTCCACCTCCCCCACCTGTCTCCGGTCATTTAGAAATCGAGAAGCCTACTGCCGAACCTGTTGTGAAGCCACCTTCTAAAGGTGTTCTGAGAAGATATTCCTACAATCCAAACACCCGTGCTGCTCAGCATTACAGTATTGTTGAGGATTTGGCACAGGCACCTTCTGCTATGTCCGCACTGGAAGTTCTTCAAAGTTTCCCATCGCAACGGAAGGCTTTGTTGTCAGCAATCAGTGGAATCGATCCCGCCGATTCAAGTCTTCTCACCTTCAATTTGGAAAACTTTACTCCCCGACTTCCACATCAAATCGCTTTGGTTATTCAAGTCGGGATTAATGGTCTTAATATCCATAGGGCTGTCGTGGACGAAGGTGTGTCCACTTGCGTCATGTCATTCGCTTACTGGAAGGCCATTGGCTCTCCGGCTCTGTCATCATCACCTAATGCCCTAGAGGCATTTGATGGTCGGGAATCTAAACCCCTGGGTGTTCTCGAGAGTCTAGCGATCACTTTACAGGGGAAGAAAGTCAACGTAGAAGTAGAAGTGGTTGACGCTAAGCTTAACTACAATATACTTCTTGGCCATAGTTGGACTCACACCATGCTATGCGTGTCGTCCACCCTCTTTCGACTTCTCAAGTTTCCTCACGGGGGCAAGATTGTCACTGTGGATCAATTGTCTTTCTTCACCTCCGAGAACAACGTTCCGTACATGGATCAGATCCCCAATCCCCCTGAGAGTGTGGGACCCGGTCTCTTCAAAGACCCCCTCCTCATGGGTATTTTTCCCGCGCCAGCACCCAACACTGTTCAAGTTAACATGATCTCTAGGTCTGACGACACTTGGATCATCCCTTCACCTGAACAGGTGCCTTATCTTGGAGAATCGATGCCTTTAACTCCAGTAGAGATTAGCTACTGTGAAATTTTCGCCGCATCCAATCCTCCTCCTCCTCAACATGCTCCTTCGAGCATGGTTCTGGACACCTATTTTCAATCCCCCTGGCTGGGCGGGGCCGATTCGCTGGATCCTCTAAAAGAGACTTTCCCTTCCGACGAAGCCATCGTTGAAACCATGTCTTGAGGAGTAGCCTTGGAGTGATGGACATCATCGTTCCTCTTTCATGCCTAGCCCGGGGGCAATGTCGGATTGTCTAGAGCATTTTGCATCCCAGGTCCCTACTCCGCCTCTTCAGACACCTATATTGACTCATGAGGTCTTTTCAGAAGGAAACCTGGGTAATATCACTCAAACCATCCTGATCAACATCTCCGTTAAACCGGGGATCGTTGGGAACATACATGATCATCTCCCTCCTGAGCCTCCTCCTTGGAGCTCGTCAGAGCATAGTTCCTCCACTTGTGTCAAGCTCCTAAAACAATAAAACAAGCTGCTACGAGGATAGTTCTTTTAAGTGTGTCAACCTCGTTAAAATAATGAAACACGAGCATGTTCAATTCGAGTTTTGATAGATTTAGTTCAAATCTCTTTTTGCTTTCAACCTTCACTCCATTTCCTATGGACTGAAGCTTGGGGGGCATGCACGTCGAATTGAGACACCATGCTGGGGGGCATGCCCGTCTTGTGTGTACATATGTGTGTATTTTTCATTTGTGTGCATGTATGGTGTGGTGTGCATGTAAACGTATTTCTGCTGATCGGGTCTTCCTGATTGTGAAAATGTCCATTACTCTGTTTGTTGGTTTCGTGGATGGTGCCTCCCGCAGTACCAGGAACCTGTCTTCGGCAGCCTGGGTAATCTACGATCCTACTGGTGAGTTGGTTAACCTGCAAGGTGTGTGTCTAGGACATACTACAAATAACATCGTGGAATATAGTGTTGTGTTAGAATTATTAACCGAGGCTATAAACCTCGGTATCCATGTTCGTCATTGGAAACACGAAAAATTAGTGATGTTATCAGGAATGGATGGTTTATGTATAATCTCTATAGAAAAAACATTTTTCAAAGTTGACATTCTAGAAACTGCATCAGCTAATGCATCTGCTGCAACATTTCTAATTCTAGGAACAGAGATAATACTAAAACCTTTAAAATAATTAATCAATCAGCATACCTCTTCTTGGCATTTTTTAAGATTTGGTGAAACATAATGGATAGTTTTATATACATGTCAAGTAACCACTTATGAGTCACCAATTACCTTGAGTAACTCTACCTTCAGGTTGATGGCTTTCTTTAACCCAAGAATGACTGCTTCGTATTTGTCAGTATTATTTGTGCGATCGAACTCCAAACGACATGATAGGATGTACTTCTTATTGTGTGGGTCTATAAGTATGCAACCAACTATAAATCCATCCTACATTTTAGAACCATAAAAGTAAATAGTCCACATAATATTAGTTACTAAATTAATTCCTATAATATTACTACTATTATGTACATCTATATAACAATATTCATTAGCATGAGTTGGAGTACAAGGAAAGAGCTCCAACCATGTATCAGATGGGATGGGTGATGGTTTTGCTTGATAACACTCATGATTTGATCTAGGAGGATATTGGTGGCCACCCTCCTATTCCACTTGGACCCCTACCATTGTTTCTTTTAGTTTTTTAGTTTTCTTAATTGTAGCACAATTTACTATTTTTGGTATTTTTTCGGGTCCTGAACTTCCGGAGCCATTTTGAGGCCCTAAACGATGTTTTTTTTGGAAAATAACCTCTAAAAATTGTGAGTCTTCAACACAATGTGAGTGTTTGACTCGACATTCGCTATCAGCAGTTCTAGTCCTCAGATAGATATTTCTAACGAGGTATCATGTGTGTCAAATGGACATAGTATGCCAAAGTTATGACCCCGTGAAATTAATGTACGAATCTACCCCAATGGGGCCCATAGTTTGGCGTTTCATCTCATAGGGTTAGGCTTTTGGATGTTTATGGTTTTCTATTTTTTCTCAATAATATGCCTTTGAGCCTCATTGTAACACAGTTTAGAGGCACGTAGCCACCACATCTCTTCTCAGAGATAAGATACGAGCGCCATAGCTAGTTTATTTCCATTTTATCTGTAAGCATATTTCAATTATGTGATGTTAATGAAATGAAGTCTTATTTCTATTGCATCTCTTCATTTATGTGTATTTCTATATTTTATTGCGTTCCTCCATAATTATGGATCAGTGGTATCAGAGCGGTCTGATCTTTATCTATCCTTCTTTGCATGTCCCAGACGAGGTCGTAGTATAAGGAGTTAGGGCTTGATCTGCTTGAACCTTTGCAATATCAGCCTCACAAACCTCGACAACTTCCCATGGGGGATGAAAAGAAATAAGAGGGAGGAGGAGATCCTAACAAAATATTGCTTGAGTAGACCCTTGAGAAACAAAGGAATGCGATGATGGATAATTTTTCCCAAATCCTTCAACGAATGCCAATTGGCAGCGCATCTGCATCCAACAGCCACTCTGGAGGCACAACTCCTTTTAAGGTACAAGTAAACTTTGAAATTCCCATATTTGAGGGCCAAATAGATGTAGACGTCATAGATAGATGGTTGAATCTATTAGAAGGGTATTTATCAGTTCATGAATTTTCCAATAGGGAAAATATTACTTTTACACTCCTCAAAGTCGCCCCCCATGTCAAGGACTATTTGGAAACCTACTATGAGAAAAAGGACGAGATGCAACCCTCTCTTTTTTTGGCTGCACCCACTTGGGATTCTTTTCGAGATGCCATCAAGGAACATTATTAGCCCGTGGGGAGCTATGACGACGAGTACAAATAATGGAATATAATGTGGAAGCAAAGGGATCAAGATGTGCATGAGCTGATGAATCTGTTACATACCCTACGTACAAAATTGGGTATCAAATATTTGGAGAAACATTTGGTGTTGAGGTACAACATTTGTCTGCACAAATAGATTTAGGAGGAAATGGATTTCCTCAAAATCTCCTCACTTGCTACAACATACCAGTATGATGCCAAGATTGAGCAGAAGTTCAAACAGAAGAAGAAATACTTTGGATTTGTGAATCAGAAGCAAGGTAAAGGTGCCCTTAAACCACAGAACAAAGGATAAATCCAAGGCGGGGTAGCCTTGATAACTTGCCAAATCCACAAGAAAATAACAACACCATGAAGCCAAAGAAGGACATGGGAAAGTGGTGTGAGTTCCATAAGAGTTCCACTCACAACACAAGTGAGTGTTGAGCCAAGAATTCATTGCTGGCCAAGCTGAAGGCTTCTAAATCGGATGCATGCTCCAATTCTCAATCATAACCTGACAACGGAAATGACAAAGGGAAGCATATTATCGATGTGGAGCCCAACTCCATTTCCACCATGAAGATCCAAAAGGACGAACCTAAAGATGCAGAGGAGGGGGAGCGCCTCTTCCATTCACAGATGTGGGTAAAGGGTTCCTTGCTGTAGTTCATTATCGACAACGAGAGCCAAAAGAACCTAATTTCAGCAGAGGTCATGAAGCATCTGGGATTGTCGACTGCAACACACCCATAGTCGTACACCATATGGTGGCTTCACCAAGGATTGCATCTTCGCGTTAGCTAGCAATGATGCCTTCCCTACAACATCAATTTCTTCACATATGAGGTATTATGTGACATTTCTCCTCTTGATATTTGTGATGTATTATTAGGCCAACCATACTTGTGGAAGCGACATGTTATGTATAAGTCTTGGCCTTGTGATGTTATTGTTACTTTGGGTAATAAGTTGTATAGGATAATAGAGGTAGAACCTCCTGCTGCCATCTCTTTGGTTACTGCAAAACAATGCAGTAAGCTCATTTACAAAACTGAGAATTTTTTTCCTTGATGATACACCCTCAGGGAAAGAAGAAGACTGTGGTTGTGACCTCCAGACATGGCTGCTCTACATGATAATAACAAATGGACAAGGCCATGGAGGAGTACGAGGACATCTTCACCTCACCCATAGGGGTGCCTCTGCACTGTCAGGTCAAGTACCCCATCAATATGACCCCAGGTGTGCTACTTCCCAATGGACCAATTTGTCAGTTCTATGTTGTCGATAACGATGAAATCAAGTGGAATATTCAGGAGATACTACAGAAAGGTCACATCCAGCTAAGTTCATCCCCTGTGGGAGCCCGATATTGTTGGTGCAGAAGAAATGCAGGACTTGGAGACTCTGTATTGAATCTCGATCACTGAACAAGATCACTATTCGGAATAGGTACCTGATCCCATGGATTGATGAACTTCTAGACCAACTCAAGGGGGGAAAATATTTCATCAAGATCGACTTGAAGTCCAGGTATCACTAGGTACCAATCAAACCTTCCGATATATAAAATATTTCATTCAAATCCAAGGAGGGCCTTTTTGAATGGTTGGTCATGCCTTTTAGGTTGATGAATGCTCCCACAACATTCATGAGGCTTATTGAGGAAATATTTCGGCCATTTACCAGCTCATTTTTAGTAGTGTACTTGGATAACATCCCGATATTTAGCCATACTTGGGAAGAGCACCTCCACCACATCTGGCAAGTCCTCCAAACACTATGACAACACAAGTCATGTGCCAATTTGGAGAAGTGAAGTTTTTGCATGACCCAGGTTCAGTATCTTGCATAAATTATTGATGAGCGGGGGGGTTTTGTGGATTCAGCCAAGATCCAAGTCATTCGGGATTGGATAGCCCCAACCACTCTAACAAAGCTCCACAGCTTTCTGGATCTTTCTAAATTCTACTATAGGGTCGTGTTGGGATTATCTCATATCACTTGGCCCTTGAGTCAAGTCACCAAGGGAGGAGCGAAAGAAAAATTATTTTGTCCAAATCTCAACAAAAGGAATTTGTAGAGTTAAAACATTGCCTATGCTCTGCCCCAGTGCTTACATTACCATACTTGCAGCAACCATTTGAGATCGAGATATATGCCTATAACTATGCTATTGGGGTAGTTCTTACTCAACAGGGGCATCCAGTGGCATATCACAGCGAGACATTGTCCGACATTGTTCAGAAGTATCCCACTTATGATAAAGATATGTATTCCATTGTGCAGGCTTGTTGATAATGGAAGCATTACATTTTGGGGAATGGAATGATCATCCACACAGACCACTGACCCCTGCAATTCATACAAACATAAGGGAAGTTGTAGAACGATTTCCATCATAAGTGGTCCACATATCTGTAACAGTCTCATTTGAACATCAAGTATAAGAAGGGGAGTACCAATAATTTTGCAGACTGCCTTAATCGACCATTGATCATGGAGCTAACCACTGTTCTCAAATATTGTGGGCACGATACTTCTGATTGGCAGTGTTTCTACAAGAGCAATCCAGAATTCGACCACACATACAAGATTCTCTTGGAGGGTAAGAAAGTTCCAAATTTTCACCTCTAGGATGCACTGCTATGTCACCTGGGACATATTTTTGTTCCTTTAAGCGAGTGTGCCAAGATGATTTGGGAAGTGCACTACAGTCGGGTCGCTATAATTTCAAGGTTAAGAAAAGAATGGAAGTACTACAAAAGTATTACTATTGGTCGAACCTTCAATAGGATGTCGGGAAGTACGTCATATCATGTACTTCCTATGCCATTTCCAAATCGACCATCAAGAAGCAAGGCTTCTATACTTCGATGCCTACCCCTAGTTGACCTTGGGGATCCATATCCATGGATTACATGTCAATACTTCCTTCTACTAAGCATGAAAACGATTTTTTTTTCATGGTCGTCGATAGATTCTCGAAGATGGCCATTATGGAGGCATGCAAGAAGAATATCACCACAGAAGCCACTACTAAACTCTTCTTTGGACGAGTGTGGGTAAACTTTGGGATCCCATAGTCTATCATCTCATATTGGGACAACAAGTTCCTCAGTAAATTTTGGTCCAGCCTCTGGTCAATGCTGGACACCAAGCTCACCAATTCCACAACTTTCTATCCCCAAAATGATGGCCAGACAGAGGTTGTCAACAGGATGATCGTACACATTCTGCACATGTACAACTCAAAGCATCCAGACACATGGGATAATAGCCTTCCCTATGTAAAACACATCTATATTGGGCTCTCCACAACTCAACCAACCACAACCCCTTTTAGGTGGGCTTGGTATTCTAGCCACTTTGTCCCATTGATGTAGCCATACCATTTGCAGCTACTTAGGCCAATTCAGCTCATGTCCAATCTGAATTTGACAAGGAGAAAACATTCATTGAGCACATTGAGCACATCCATCAACAAGTTCATGACATATTTGAAAAATCCAATGCTAAGTACAAGTAGTGACATGATTAGCATCGGGTGCCACACAACTTCCATGTGGGCAAGAAAGTATGGTTACATTTGCAGAAGGAGCACCTTGTTGGACCCCACCGCAAGCTTCAACTACTCCAATATGGGCCATACACCATCACCAATTCCATAGGGGACAATTCCTTTAAGCTCAATATTCCACCATTATTTGGTCTACACCTAGTGTCCAATTTGGACTATCTTCAGCCCTACTTTCCCGCTCTACTTGACACATCCGACGTGGCAGAACAACTCACACCAACAGAGTTAAACCTAGACTGCATGGAACAAGACAAAAATGGTTGGATCATGGACACAAAGATCAAGAACACCTACCATCAGAGGATCCAACTATATGGAGTTGTCAAAGTAGGCCAACTCCTTCACCAGGGGAAGTGACTAACCAGGGAACAAGTTGAGCAGAAGTTTTCTCATCTCATGGAGGAACTCAACACAATGGGGACCATTACTTCCTATGGGTGGAGGAATGATCCAGGTAAATATTGGTGCCCACCCGCCTATTCTACTCGGACCCCCACCATTTTTTCTTTCCATTTTTCAGTTTCCTTAATTGTAGCACAATTTACTGTTTTTCGTAGTTTTTTGGGTGTTGAACTTCTGGAGCTGTTTTGAGGCCTTAAACGATGTTTTTATGGAAAATCACCTCTTCTAAATTTGAATATTTGGTTCGGCATGATATTTTGACTCAAAATTTTTTATCGGTAGTTATAGTCCTCGGATAGATCTTTTTAATGAGGTATCATGCGCATCAAACGAAGATTGTATGCCAAAGTTACGACCCCGGGAAATTAATGTAGCAATTTACCCCAATGGGGTCCATAGTTTGGTGTTTCATCTCCTATGGTTAGGTTTTTGGATTTTTAGGGTCTTCCATTATTTCTCAATAATAAATAGGCCTTCGAGCCTCAAACAGAGTTTAGATTCCTATAGCTGCCACATCTCTTCTCAGAGATAAGCTACCAACTCCCTAGCTAGTTTATTTCCATTCTCTCTGTAAACATATTTCAATTATGTGATATTAATGAAATGAAGTCTTATTTCTGCTGCATATTTTCGTTTAAGTGTATTTTTGTATTTTATTGTGTTCCTGTATAAGTTTGGATCATGATCGGTTTCCAATAAACAATTTCTCAAGATAAGATTTTCAAAGGCAATAAGCTCATTATGACCCTCAAGTGGTGTCACAGTATATTTCATGTATGGTTCACTCTCCACCCAATTCTGATTGTTTCTACCCTTATATGGAAGCCATAATTGTGACCAATCTCTAGCAAAATACCCTTGTATTTTACTATAGCAGTCTCGACTCAAGAGTACGTCATAGGCTTGAAGGATGTCCACAATTATAATGTTTATACATTGGTGTACCCATTGATCAGATGAAAAACGGAAAATCACATTCTTGAGTTCACCAATAGCTTGGACAAGGGATATGTCTAGTTGAATGATTTGTGCATCAATTTTATCCCATTTAATGTTAATTTTTTTAGCATCAAATAATGGAATTGGATTCACAGTTACACCTGAATCGACTAAACAATTATGGACATTGTAATAAAATATTTCAAAGGTTAACAAAAATGGGGGGCAAAGAATGTTAGCATTTAATGTTACAACATTAACCACAAATTCTAGGGTTCCGAAAGACTTACTAGACAAATTTTGAGAAGTAGAGGCTTTATCACCTTATTAAGGCTACAAGAAGGCTTCAACAAGTAGTTCACACTGGACTGCTATCTTTGCGAGCTCAAAAATGGAAATATTGGTGCAAGCTCTCTTCAAATATTCAAGTATGTTGTAATCAATGGATTCACTTATAGCATGCATTGATAAAGTGTATGGAGGTGTATATTTATTAGCAACTTCCGAAGTGATAAGATTTTATTTGATTCTAGTGGAAGTGTCCTTAGAAGCAGTAGCATTTCTAGAATTTTTTTTGTGCATTATGAGAAGGATTAGTTGGTGATGCGAGTCTTCTTAACAACTTATTCCTTAACTCTTTTATCATCATTTCCTGATTATAAATGGACCCTTTCCTCCTCAAATTATAAAAACCAGTTTGTTTTTTAGGAGGGGATTCACTTTTTTGTGGTCACCTTCAACATTATTCATGTTCGTATTCAAAATGAAATAAAAAGTGTTAACTACACTTCCAATACTTGTACTTTCCTCAACCACTACAGGTTCATTTTTGTCTTCTAATTATTCAGACTACTCATTTGTTAGTAAAGTATCAACAATGTGTGCAGCGAGAGCATCAATGTTTTGGTTCCATTGTGGGCATGTTTTCTCTAAATGTCATTCCTAATGGAAGGAAAAATAGTTATCCATGCCTATACTTTTAATATTCAACACAACATTTGAACTTTGGTTAGCTTTAGTCGGTTGATTGTTGTTGTTATTATTCCTTCTGTAAGGGAAATACTTAGGGGGCTTGCTACTAGTAGAGGTATCACTTGGCATTCTGTTTAATTCCGAGACTTAATTGGTCAGTACTTTTAATGATCTGGTCAAAATTTCAATATCCACAAAATCCTTTTATTTAGTATTACTTGAAGAAGGCTGAGACTTCTTTCCAATCTCCTTGGATTCTTTAGATTCGTCATCATTTGTAATAACTCCAATGGCACGAGAGTCTTTCTCCACTGTGATTTCTTCTACAAAGTCTGGAGCAAATGTCTCCTTTGCATCTCGTTTAACAAAAGAGGAAATGTTTTTCGGTAAGGAAGCTATATAATAATATATAGTGATAGAATCACAAAGTTGCGTGTCTAGGGGGAAATTTTTCAATATGCAGTTGAACCTTTGATTGAAGTCTTTGACTTTCTTATGTCCCCACTCTTAATATTTTCGAGCTCTTTTAATAACATGGGGGGAGTCTTGTCATTGACGAATTTCTCCAAAAATATTTCTTAAACTCCCTCCAACCATGGTCTGAATTAGACTATGGTACCATGTTGCTACTCTATATTCTAATGTGAAAGGAACAAACCTATAAGCAACATCATCGTATCATACCTCCAACATCTGTAGATGCATGTAAAAATCATCGATATGATCTTCTGCCTTAGTTTTTGTGTTAGGATCAAACTATGATAACAAATTCTCCAGATGTCTAAGCATTATATGAAGGTTAATATCTAGAAAAGAAAGTGGCCCTTGGGCCATCCAATCCAATTCCCGATCAGCCATGTCTTCGTCTCTTGGTTCCTCCTCCTTTTCTGAATCTGATGAGCCTTATCCTTCACTATTTAAATTGTCGTTAAACTAAAAATCATCTCCCAACTATTCTCCATTAGAAATAACAATATATTCATCGTACTATTCGTGAATAGGTGGAAGTGGATCTTGTTAAGTTGTGCCTTATGATGACTTTGCTAACTCCTCAAGAGTATAAAAAACCAAATATTCCACTGATGCAACTAATACACCGATATGAGTTTTTTCTTCCTTCTTAGGATGATGGGGAATATTATGAGGTGAATATGAGCAACATGGAGAAAACTGATAACTTTCTAAAAATGACGGGTGATAGGTCGAATCATCTAGAGTTTTTTATATGTAACTTCATAATCAAACTCCAGACCAAGCTGAGAAGACACTCCTACCTCATAAATATGAGTTGGGATGGAGCTTAGGATATTACTTCGTTGTCCATAAATTGAATGATTGGGATGTGAAGATTTATCAACCATACAAAATTGGTTTCCCTCCTTGTAGCACCAAAATGTTGATGCTGTTGGATAATGCCAACATATAGGGGATCTCCTCGATATGAGGTCCCAATGAGACCTCACAACATTTGGTGTAGGAGTCTCATCCGGAAATGCGACCCGAATGTTATTGAATTAAAGGTTTTCCTTGGCTTAATAAGTTACCATGAGAGAGAATCACATGTGTTCTTTTGAATGAGAAAAACAATGTGCCTTGTGAATGTTAAATTATAGATGTATCGAGGTTATTTAATTATAGGGGAGAGAAAGTGAGACTCTAAAAGAAAATTACTAGTACTAATCTAATGGATACACACACACACATAGACAAGAAAGAATCATTAGACATCAAGAAAAATAGTTCACATAGATGTTACGATATTTAAATCATCACAACACATTTCCAACAAGTTTAGTACCAAGTTCACTAAAATAGTTCAATCAATCCCAAATATTATAATACTAGTATTAAAATATCCACAATCCATGCATGAAATTATATTGGTTAAATGGCTTCAAGTATTAAGAAAAAATTCCAAGATACCTAAGTACAATGAACATCACTAGCTTCAATAGTGGAGTGTTAGAGCCACTATTTCTCCCTAAAAGTGCTCTCTCTATCCCTCTAATGCCTTGTGGGATAAGCTAAGTTAAAATTCATTCATTTGATTAATGAGGATCCTTTTATAACCCGAGGCATGATTTTCCATATCTTCATGACTCTTGAACTTCCAACTTCTAATTACCTTTGGACTTCTATAACTCTTGGACCTCCAAATGACTTTTGGAATGACATATATTTTTGAATTCACTCTTTTTTCCATATACGACTCATGGAATTCCACTTCTTTGTCCTTATAATGATTACATGATTACATCATAAGTTCCACATCATCATGTGATGGGGGCATCAAAAGTAACTATTATTGATGATTGGGACTCATAGTGACTGATGACATGGAATTTATTCAATAAGTGACATGGCTGCCCCTTTTTTCTTTGATATTGCATGCAACTCTAATGTTGTTTATGTATTCACCCTCCAAAGGGTATTTGATCTCATGGAGTCTTTAGGTTGCTTCGATCATCAGGATTTCAAAGTGTTCTTTATTCTTTAATGCTTCCATTAGCTGTCCTCTTTTCCCGGTCTTCTTTATGCATCCTTATCATTTTGTGTTTTTCTTGAAATACCTGTAACTGAAATCACTCATTGAAAGCAAACATTAGCCTGGAAATCTCTTATCCTAACATGTTTCATGAAAATTTTATGTTCATGACTTAACAATGTGCTTCAGAAAGCAAAAATAAAGTTCTGGGTGCAAGGGTGCGTTTCAAAAGGCTGAAGGGTTGAAGAGATGAAGCTTCAGGGCTTCTGGGTGCACTCATGTGCTCAACAGGAGAGAGAAAACTTGAGGGATGGTGTAGGGCACAAGTTCAAAGGACGAACAGAGAGCATTTAAGCTTCCCAAGTGTGTCATGTGCTAAAGAAGGCCAAGAAGGGCATGACTTGGCACAATGTTGAAGGATGAAGGGTTAGGATTCAAGATTTGGGGTGTGCTCATGCACTTGAGGGTTAAGGAGGGTGTAAGGCACATTTTTTAAGTTTTAAGGGCTAGGAATCATGCTTCGATGATGTGACATGCACTCAACAAGGAGGAAGGCGTTTTTTGAGGGAGTAGTTCAGAACAAGGAAGGGGACTGAGGCGTAGGAGTGAACTATGCACTCTTGGAGGGTATAGGACACAATTCCAAACAATAAAGGATTCTCGATCAAGTATTAAGAGTGCTATTTTTCGCTCCTAACCTTAATGAGTTCACTTTGCAATAAAAAATTTTCCAAGTCTGGAGGATAGAACAATGGAGAACACAAGGATTTTAGACATAAAATCATGTGTGACACATACCAAATCATCAATATAACTTATAAATGCTTCCTCAATGTTAAATAGTCATCAAAATTCCTATTTACAAACACTCCCAAATTACAATGGACAAAGTGTGTGCCACCACAACCAAAAGTGTCGTTTTACAATAAACAAAGGTGTTATGACCATGAAATGTACTAGAGATGTTCTAATCAATGCGACGATACTTAAGAATGATAAAGAACACTTGAAACATATATAATTACTTGAAATGACACTTGGATACCAAAGTGACACTTGACATGATAGTTAGGTAGGCTCCAAAATTTGAGTGTAGTGAAATTTTGGAGGGTGTTGTAGCAGCGACAATAAGGTCATATGTGACCAACTCTTTAACTTAATATAAAACTAGCTTATCAATAACATTCAATTGAAATTATGTATTTAGTGTTGACTAATGCTTCCATCGATGCTCTTTTCCACTAAAGAGGTTCACCACTATAGTAATACGTTTCTTGAAAAGTCCCTTGGTTGAGATCCAAACAATTTCTTCCAATGCCTTGTCATTAACAAGAACTAGACTAGGAACAAAAGAACCAGAAACCAAGGTTTTATAATAAATATTCATTACAAAAAAACTGGAATAAAATTTCTTTATCTGTATCCTAAATTTTTGGAAAATTATGAAGTTAAGGGAAATATCTATTTGAATTTAGTCTCCTTTCCAAGAGGTGGTGTTAATGGCCTCCTAGGTTTTCGAAATTATTTTAGCAACAAAGGTTTTCTAGATCTTTACCATAGCCAAGGCTAACAAGAGTGTTTTAAAGTTGACCAAAAACATCTCCCTCTCCCTAAATTAGTTCCTCTTGATATGCATTTCTACAAAAGAAGTCTAAATCTCTCCTTGTCATCCATAACCCAAATTTCCCATTTCTCACACACCACATGAACTTATCTAAAGGAATTAATCATCCTAATCCCCCACCCTCCCCAAATTAGGAATGCAATCAAAAGACTTTGATCATCCAGAGTTCCTCCCACTTAGTATTATGAATGAGCCCCCAATTCACTTAATGAATCTATATTTTCTCCTGAAGGTTGACCCAAATAAAGCCCCAAAGGGGTTTATTTTTAATTTGATGGGTTGTAGTAGAGAAAAAATAGAGGGAGGAAAAATGAATAATGGTAGCAACAATAACCTTTAAACATATTTGGAATCAACAATAAAAACAAATTCTTGGAAATATAGTTCTCTATTTTCTTTTCTATCTTTTACAATATAGCCTCCTAGATAGCCTTTGAAAAACTTCGAAAGACAAAAGGGATCCATATAAACTTGAACACTTGTTTAGGATGAACCATGACCAATCCTAGTAGGATCACTAGTGAGGGAGGGTTGCCACCCTAAGTTAGATTCTAGCACTGCATCTTAACCATTTGGAGTTTGGACCACAAGGCTTCATTGAATATTTAAATATACTACATAAGCATTATCCATGACTGTATATTTTCATAGTTTCTTATATTTATGGAAAATACTTTTGGATGTAAATTGTGTTAGCATTTTGAAACATTCCAACATTCTCAGTGTTTATGTTTAGAATTTCTCCCAATATTGAATATTAACGTAAATAAATATAAGAAATATAATATTTTTATTAACCATTTCACAATTTTTTATTTTTCCAATCCCCTTTTCAGACTTAAATTCTAAACCATCAAATTTTTTCCTTTGATTCCACTTTTTGACTAGTTTATTATATTTTATATCTTTTAATTCACTAATCCCTCATTATTCACGATAAATGTATTTGTATTATATTATTATCCTTATTTATTTCAATCTATTTTTGAATAGATTCCTTCCCTCGAGTAGTATAGTGTATGTTCATATTTGACCAAATCCTTCCTTATTTAGTTATTTAATAGTATTATTCTAACTCTTTTAATTTTGAGTTATAAAGATTAATTCAATCCATAACTTATTTAATCTCATTGATATAATCTTCTCTATTATACTAAATCTCATAATGAATCCCCTTATAATAGGCGGAGTGTCTATTTGAAATGTTGGGAACATTTCTAAACACAAGCAAAGTTTACATCCAAAAAAATCTTCCATAATAAGTGTTATCCCATTGATTCCTTTTCATTTAGAATGGTGAGAAAGGAGTTCTTTGCAACATGGTGATTGACCATCTTCCTAACATTAGATTTAGGGAGGTTTATCTTAATGTGTCCTCAAGGAGTCTAGTGGTGTAGAATATAACATGGGGGAGTTGTTTCTGTAACATATAGGGTTAAGGCTAGTTGGTAGCCTTGCGTAATTAATATAAGCTAACAAATATTCTCAAACTTAAATGGGCTATCAAAAAATCAATATGATGCATCAAAGAAGAGAATCATGATGGCTCAAACAAAGAATGGGACAAATGTTAAAGAAAAAAGCATGGCCAAGATGAAATTCTACTCCACACGGCCTTAAGTTTTCTCAAAGTTAAGCTTGATGAAAAGCGTCTTTAGTTCTAGTGTTATATCCCACTCATACATTCCCATAGATTCACCACCACTACAAGGAAAATACCCTCTAGAGGAGGTTATATAGGAGGTTTTTAGTGTTATTAAATTGGCCAAAATTGTCAAAAGACATTTGCTACAACATCCGTTTATGGTTACAGAGGTTTTGGTGGAGCTTTTAACGGAATTTCAACACAACTAAAAAAATTGGGCGGCTGGAGGTTATTATGAATGTTTTTTTCATCGGTGCATTACGAAGGTGTCAATGCACCGGTGTGTGTCATCTAGAATGTGGCTCGGGGCAGTCGAAGGTGCATGCACCAGGTCATAAAGGTATAAAACCGCACCAGGGCGCAGTGTTGGTGATAAAATGCACAAGGCCATTCTAATTGGTCTTGGGATTTGTGCGGTGCCCATAGGTCGTCTAAGTGCATCAGTACGTCGAGTTATAGAAATGCACCGGTGTGCAGTATCTAAAAATCAAACCATTTGTTCTAATTCGTATTGGTATTTGTGTGGTGCCCATTGGTCGTACAAATGCCCCGGTATGTAGACTCACATAAACACACTGAGATTAAAAATTGGTATTGGTATTTGTGCGGTGCATATAGGTTGTAGAAACACATCGGTGCGTTGTATCATACAAATGCACTAGTGTACAGTAACTGACACACACCAGTGTTCATTTTGTATTTTTTAGAAACATCGACCTGTGACAGTGCAATTATTGTGATTTTTAAAAATTCACTATTCATCAAAAGTCGACACATCTTATAACAATATTCATAGTAATTAAATTTTTATTAATGCATTTGAATGTGATGTTTGGATTAATTTGTTATATCATATCATAATTATTGTGATTTTTTAAAATTCATTATTCATCAAAATATGACACATATCTTATAATTGTATTCATATGAATTAATTTTTTATTAGTGCATTTGAATGTGATGTTTGGATTAATTTGTTATATCATATCATCAAATTTCACATCTCTTCATTATGATATTTAATCATCCATAAATTTAATCACTGGTGTTACATTTCACAACGACAATGGAGAACGCAATATAATAAATTAAAACATATTATATATATATATGAATAAGACAGTATTTGTCATAAAAAATGCAGTTATTAGTATCCCTTTGTGTAATATCCCAAAATAGGGAAATTCTACACTATTGGGAATATCTTAAGATATTCCAAATGTGGAGATCCAAAAATACATAAACATAAAATGGAAATAGCAGTGAATAAACATCATACCAAAATATATGGAAACCATAGAGCTATTATATTATGAATCAGTAGAAAATAATAGAAATGCAACCCAAAGGATCAAGGCAAAAAAGCCTCCAATCAATACACATGCTAAAAGTAGAATACTGCTACGTGGCAGAGTGTCTATGAACAAGAACTGTGCAGTCATAGATGGAGCACTACTACAGGAAGTGTAAAATATCATAGATCTGCATATATATGACTCATACAATATTGGGAGAGAAGATATATGCTCCCGATCACTACCTCAAGACAATCTTGGAAGGATTGGCTGAAATATGCAAAACTACAAAATGTCGGAGTTGCAGGGTAGCAGCTGCAACTCAAGAACTAGAAATCGACGGAGAAGGTTGAAGATGCTGCATCCGATGAAAAGACCTCCTCCAATGGATCTTCCAAGTGAAAGGTTGATCCTAACACTGAAGATATCACCCTCCAACAATCACTGCAAATACCAACTGAAAATAACACAGTCACTAAGGGATACTGCATTTTAGGTGCAAGAAAAAGTGTTGGCCAAGTGCCAAGATCTACAATATGCTCAAAGGGCTTCCAAACCGATCTCTCAAAGGAAAGAGAGCCTCCTCCTCTGAAAAAGGTACTAGAAGTGGTGTTGTGAACCCTAACTGCAACACCTTACAACACAACATTATTCTGCTGCAGAAATAATGCTGTAGCTGAAGGAGGATGCTTGGCCTCAAGCCTGGATGTGAGGAAAATCAGTACAAATCCTTAAAGAGGCCTCTCAAGAAATGAGAAGGATTACTAAACAGGAAATCCTTGTGCTAAGCAGCACTGCAAATCTGCTAAACAACAGGAGAATGCACAAAGTCTAAACAGACAATGAAATCAATAATCTGAATCATGAGTAACAATGGCTGCCTTGCCCTCCTTTTAAACAAGTGAAAGCCCTCTCTCCATGGCTCCCACTCATTAGGGTTTCCTCCAAAAAATAACCCTCTTCCCATTCATACTGCTGATCTAGGTGGATATTGGTGGTCACCCGCCTATTCCACTTGGGGCCCCACCATTGTCTCTTTCAGTTTTTCAGTTTCGGTACAACTTACTATTTTTAGCAATTTTTCTGGTCCTGAACTTCCGGAGCCATTTTGAGGCCCTAAAAGACATTTTTTTGGAAAACGGGGAGCAACAATGGCCCATGGACCATTGTTGCGTGCTCAAAATTTGTAGTCCTCGGATAGATCTTTCTAATGAGGTATGGTACGCGTCAAACGAAGATCGTATGCCAAAGTTACATCCCCGAGAAGTTGAAACACCATTTTACCCAAACAGAGCCCATAGTTTTGGCGTTTCATCTCCTAGGGTTAGGGTTTTGGATGTTTAGGATTTCCCATTGTTTATAAATAAAAAATAGGCCCTCAAGCCTCATTGTAACTTAGTTTAGAGGCCTGTAGCCACCACATCTCTTCTTAGAGATAGCTACCAACGCCCTAGCTAGTTTTATTTCCATTCTGTCTGTAAGAAAAATTTAGTTCTTTGATATTAATGAAATGAAGTGTTATTTCCACTGCATATTTGTATTTATGGTTATATTTTTATTCTGTTGCGTTCCTACATAAATTTGGATCAGTGGTATCAGAGCAGTCTGCTTTTTCTCGATCCTTCTTTGCATGTCACCAACGAGGTCAGGGTATAAGGAGTTAGGGCTCGATCTGGTGGAACCTTTGCCAGATCAGCCTCACAAACCCCGATGGACGCCCATGCGGGATGAAAAGAAAGATGAGGGAGCAGGACATCCTATCAAAATATTGCTTGAGGAGGCCCTCGAAAAACAAAGGAACGCGATGATGGATAACTTTTCCCAGATCCTTCAATGGCTACCCACCGAGGGCGCATCTGCATCCAGCAGCCACTCTGGAGGTGCGACTCCTTTTAAGGTACAAGTAAATTTTGACATTCCCATATTTGAGGGTCAAATAGATGCAGATGTCGTAGATATATGGTTGAATCTATTAGAAGGATATTTCTCGGTTCATGACTTTTCTGACAGGGAGAAGATTATTTTTGCATTCCTCAAAGTTGCCCCCCATGTCAAGGACTGGTGGGAAACCCACTGTGAGAAAAAGGACGAGACAGAACCCTCTCTATTCTCGGTTGTACCCACTTGGAATTATTTCCAAGATGCCATCAAGGAACAATACTCTCCTGTGGGGAGATATGAAGACACATAAATTCAATGGACCACGCTGTGACAACAAAGGGATCAAGATGTGCATGAGCTGACGAATATGTTCCATACCCTGCGCACCAAGTTGGGTCTCAAAGATTTAGAGAAACATCTGGTGCTAAAGTATCGCAGTTTTTTTCACAGATACATTCAGGAGGAAATGGAGTTCCTCAACATATCCTTGCTTGGTACGGCATACCAGTATGCTGCCAAGATTGAGCAGAAATTCAAACAGAAGAAGTGAGACTTTGGATCTGCGAATCAAAAGCAAGGGAAAGGTACTCCCAAACCGTAGAACAAAGGACAGAGCCAAGGCATGGCGACTCAAGACAACATGTTGAAGCCACAAGCAAAGAACAACACCGTAAAGCCAAAGAAGGACACGAGGAAGTGGTGTGAGCTCCATAAGAGCTCCACTCATAACACAAGTGAGTGTTGGGCCAAGCAGTCGCTGGTGGCCGAGGTGAGGGCTTCTGAGTCAGATGCATGCTATGACTCTAAATCAGAACCTGAAAAGGGGAATGACAAAGGGAAACAGATTATTGATGCGGAGCCCAACGCCACTGTTGCCACTACGAATATCCAGAAGGAGGAACCGGAATATCTAGAGGAGGAGGAACGTCTCTTCCACTCCCAGATGTGGGTAAAGGGCTCCCTGGTATAGTTCATTGTCAACAATGGGAGCCAAAAGAACCTCATTTCAGCAGACGCAGTGAAGCGTTTGGGCTTGTTGACCACAACTCACCCACATCCATACACCATCGGGTGGCTTCACCAAGGACGAGATCTCCGTGTCAGTCAGTAGTGCCGCCTTCCCTATAGTATCAAGCCCTTCATGGATGAGGTATTATGTGATGTTTCTCCTATTGATGTTTTTGATGTATTATTAGGACAACCATACTTGTGGAAGCATCATGTTGTTTATGAGTCTCAGCCTTGCGCTATTATTGTTACTTTGGGAAATAAGTTGTACAGGATACCAGAGGTACCACCTCCTGCCACTATCTCATTGGTTACTAAAAAAAATGCAGTAATCTCTTTTCCCAAACTAGGAAATTCGTTTTCCTGATGATCTGCCCCCAGGGCAAGAAGAGGACTGTGGCCACGACCTGCAGACAGGGCTCCTTTGCATGACAACAACAAATGGATAAGGCTGTGGAGGTATATGGGGACATCTTCACCTCACCCATAGGGGTTCCTCTGCACTGTTAGGTCAAGCACCCGATTGATCTGACCCCAGGTGCAGCGCTACCCAATGGACCAATCCATCGACACTCTATTCTGGAGAATGATGAAATCAAGAGGCAGATTCAGGAGCTGCTGCAGAAAGGTCACATCCGACCAAGTTCATCACCTTGTGGGAGATCGATCGTGTTGGTACAGAAGAAGGATGGGACGTGGAGACTCTGTATTAACTATCAGGCGCTGAACAAGATCACTGTCCAGAATAGGTACCCAATCCCATGAATTGATGACATTCTGGACCAAATCAAAGGTGAAAAATATTTCAGCAAGATCGACTTGAAGTCTGGGTATCACCAGGTACCAATTGAACCCTCCAATGTGTGGAATACTACCTTCAAAGTCAAGGAAAGCCTTCTCGAATGGCTGGTCATGCCTTTCGGATTGATGAATGCTCCTGCAACCTTCATGAGGATGATGGACAACATATTGTGGCCATTCACCAACTCATTTGTAGTGGTGTACTTGGATGACATTCTGATCTTTAGCCAGACTTGGGAAGAGCACCTTCATCACATCCGACAAGTCCTCCAAAAACTGCAGCAACACAAGTTGTGTGCCAATTTGGAGAAGTGCACTTTTGGCATGACCCAGGTTCAATATCTGGGATACATTATTGATGAAAGGGGGTTGCATGTGGATCCAACCAAGATCCAAGTCATTCGGGATTGGCCAGCCCCAACCACTATAACAGAGCTTCGCAACTTTCTGGGTCTTGCTAATTTCTATTGTAGGTTCATGTTGGGATTCTCTCATATCACTTGGCCTTTGAGTCAAGTCACGAAGGGAGGAGTGAGAGAAAAATTATTTTGGTCGGAACCTCAAAAAAAGGCATTAAAAGAATTGAAAAATTGCCTCTGTTCTGCCCCAGTGCTCACATTACCAGACTTGCAACAGCCATTTGAGATCGATACAGATGCATCTGACTATGCTATTGGGGCAGTTCTTACTCAACAAGGACATCCAGTGGCATATCACAGTGACACAGTTCGCAAGTATCCCACTTATGACAAAGAAATGTATTCCATTGTGCAGGCTTGTCGACAATGGAATAATTAAATTTTGGGGAAGGAAACAATCATCCACATAGACCACTGGCCCTTGCAGTTCATACAGACACAAGGGAAGTTGCATAATGATCACCATCAGAAGTGGTCCACATATCTGCAACAGTTTCATTTGAACATCAAGTACAAGAAGGGTAGCACCAATAATGTTGCAGACTGCCTCAGCCGACCACCGATCGTGGCGCTCACCATCGTTCTCAACTCTTGTGGGCACGAGACTTCTGATTGTCTGCTTCTCTACGAGAACGGCCCAAAATTCGGCCACATTTACAAGGCACTCTTGGGGGGTATGCAAGTTCCAAATTTTCACCTCCAAGATGCACTTTTATGTCACCTGGGACACCTTTGTGTTCCTTCAAGCGAGCATGCCAAGATGATATGGGAAGCACACTACGGTCAAGTCGCTGGGAATTTCGTGGTTGAGAAAACAATAGCAGTACTGTAGAATTATCTCTATTGGCCGAACCTTCGAAAGGATGTCAGGAAGCACATCAGATCCTGCACTGCCTGTGCCATTGCCAAACCGACCATCAAGAAGCAAGGCCTATATACTCCGATACCTACCCCTAGTCTACCTTGGGAATCCATCTCCATGGATTACATGTCAGGCCTGCCTTCTACTAAGCATGGAAATGACTGTGTTTTTGTGGTCATCGACAGATTCTCGAAGATGGCCATTATGGTGGCCTGCAAGAAGAATATCATAGCAGAAGCCACTGCTAAACTCTTCTTTGAATGAGTGTGGGTGCACTTTGGGATCCCACAGTCTATCATATCATATCAGGATAGTAGGTTCCTTTGCACATTTTGGTCCAGCCTCTGGTCGATGCTAGACACCAAGCTCACCAAGTCCACATCTTTCCATCCCCAAACAGATGGGCAGACAGAGGTCGTCAACAGAATGATTGTACACATTCTGCGCATGTACAATTAAAAGCATCCACGCACATGGGACGAGAGCCTCCCCTATGTACAACATAGTTATAACTAGGTTCTCCACGGTTCAATCAGCCATAGCCCCTTTCAGGTGGGCTTGGGATTCCAACCACTATGTCCCATTGACGTAGCCATGCCATTTGCAGCTACTCAAGCCGATTCGGCTCATGTCTAGTCTGAAGTTGACAAAGAAAATAGCTTCATCGAGCACATTAAACACATCCGCTAACAGGTTTATGAAATATTGGACAGATCCAATGCTAAGTACAAGCAACGCCATGATCAACGTCGGGTGCCACACAACTTCCATGTGGGCGACAAAGTATAGCTACATTTGTATAAGGAGCGCCTCATTGGATCCCACTGCAAGCTTTGCCCGCTCCGATATGGGTTGTACACCATCACCAAGGCTATAGGGAATAATGCCTTCGAGCTCAATATTCCACCATTCCTTGGTCTGCACCCATTATTCAATGTGGACCACCTTTGTCCTTACTTCCCACCTCTACTAGACACCTCTGACATTGCAGAACAACTCACACCAACAGAGTTAAACCCAGACTACATGGAACAAGCCACCACAGATTGTATCATGGACATGCAAATCAAGAACAATCACTGATAGAAGATCCAACTGTATCGGGTTGTCAAAGCTGGCCAACCCCTGCACCAAGGAAAGTGGTTCACCAGGGACCAAGTTCAGCAAAAAATTCCTCATCTCATGGAGGAACCTAATGCAATGGGGACCATTGCTTCCTAAGGGGGGAGGAATAATCTAGGTGGATATTGGTGGTCACCTGCCTATTCCACTTGAGGCCCCACCATTGTCTCTTTCATTTTTTCAGTTTCGGCACAACTTGCTATTTTTAGCAGTTTTTCGGGTCCTGAACTTCCGGAGCCGTTTTGAGGCCCTAAATGACGTTTTTTGGGAAAATAGGGAGCAACATGGGTCCATGGGGAGAAAAATGGGTCCATGGGTCCATGGACCCATGTTTCTCACTCAAAATTTGTAGTCCTCGGATAGATCTTTCTAACGAGGTATGGTATGTGTCAAACGAAGATCGTATGCCAAAGTTACGTCCCCAGGAAGTTGAAACACCAATTTACCCAAACGAGGCCCATAGTTTTGGCACTTCATCTCCTAGGGTTAGGGTTTTGGCTGTTTATGATTTTCCATTGTTTCTAAATAATAAATAGGCCCTCGAGCCTCATTGTAACTCAATTTAGAGGCCTGTAGCCACCACATCTCTTCTCAGAGATAGCTACCAGCACCCTAGCTAGTTTTATTTCCATTATGTCTGTAAGCAAATTTTAGTTCTTTGATATTAATGAAATGAAGTGTTATTTCCGCTGCATCTTTGTATTTATGGTTATATATTTATTCTGTTGTGTTCCTGCATAAATCGGGTCAACTGTGTTGTCTATCAAAGTGTTCTCCACCTCCTATCCTAGCGTTGTTGACTTGGTCAAACTTGACCTTGTCTCCATGCAATTGTCCTCTTTCACACATAAGGGTGTGAAATCCAACTCTTATGACTATCCCCTTTCACATTTGAGGGATTTTATTCATGTTTTTAATATGCATGGGCTTCCTTATCCATTTATTTAGCTACTAGGTGATAAAAACAAAACTTTAATATTCCATTTAGCTATGTGCTAAAATGGGAATATTACAGTTCTCCCCTCCCAAATGTTGCTTGTCCTCAAGCAACTGCAAAGATAAAACTGAGGGGCCTTCTTGAGGAATGAGGTCTGATATGAATTGGGATCGACCATCCCCATATGAAGCTTCCATCCCCAAGCAATCATCCATACAAAATGAGTTACCTCCCAACATGGCAACTTTTGAAAACCCCCTTCCACCTTTGGCTCCTGCAATGTAGGTGGGCCAAAAATATGATCTTGGTAGAAAAAATAGCCTACGCCACGCTGTCCTCCTCTCCACTTAAGATAAGCGTAGATTGTCTATTGATCCTGGGCTACAATAATGTTACCCTCAAGTGGCAAGAAGAAGACTAGATCCTCAAGGATCTCTCCTCCAACGTTATGAAACATGCTGGCCCAAATCATCTCATATGTGATGAGTTGGAAGTCACCATCATATGGCATCCAATCAATCCCATGGCTCACCTAATAGAAGAATTTTTTTTTGGCTATGGTGGCCATACTACCTCTCATGCTCCCATTAGAACATGAAATGCAAACAATGTGGGAAATCTCTCCCCCAAGGGACACACCCAACCAATGTGCCCTTCCCCCAATCATGCTCCCAATAAAAAAAAGAACAACAAAAACACAAGGAACCATAATGAGAACCATACTTGCTGCCATATGTAGCAAGGGAGAAGGACAATGGTCCCTCAAATATAACCAACACAGTTTAATCCTCAACTGTAAGAGAGAGTGACAAAAAGTGTGGTTTCTCAACCACTTGTTTGCTGTCCCACTCTCCTCATATGTTTGGAGAAAGTGAATGGTGTATGGTGCAAAGTGAGCATGCTCTCCAAAATACATCTCCTCCCCAAGTCCTCCTAGGGAGTGGTCACCAATACTGCTCATGGCCTCAAGTAGACCATGAAGTCTAGAAAAAAGAATGCTCCTCCTTGGAGCAACATCCTGCACATGTATGGTTAAGGGATGCATATATACATTATACAAATCATCACGAAAACAAACAATACCCTTACCATATTTCTTGCTCATGCAAATGGAGTGGCTCATAGATGAGTCTCCTCTCATCCTCAAAGAGAAAGGAGGTGGCTGTGCTAACTCTTCCAAAGAGTTATGTACCTCCCCCATCTCTACATGATCCATGAATCTCCTCATATGATGATACATCTCCTCCTCAAAGCCTTCCCAAAAATACTCCTCCATGATGGTGTGGTATGTTCTCATAGAATAAGTGTGGCTGAAAAGGAAATCTTCATGAGCTGCTTGTAGAAACTTCTCCTTGAGCTTGGAAGCTCTAGATAATAATATCCTACTATGATAGTAGATGACCCCATCTCTGACTGAATATCCCTCCTCATGCAACTGGTCATCCAATATCATGCAGGTGAAAATATCCTTGGAATACTCCACCAACAACTGGGAGTTCCAATATGGATCTATCCTCCATAGTGATAGCGCTGATGATCTATCATGAAGAACATATGTCATATGGTCATCCTCCTCTTTGACATCTCCCATGCCAAAGATGCAAGCTGGAAGGCTGCTATCCTCCCCATGCTGCTTCTGCCACAGTGAAAAATCTGAAATGAGAGTGGGTAAAGATGATGTTGAGAGAATGCCTCTCTCCTCCTTGAGTCTATCCAAGACTCTCAGCATTGTGCAATGACCTCCCAAGGTCTCCACTCCTCTGAAATCAATGAATGGTGCCTCAAAATGTGAAGCATCTCTCATCATCTGCTGATATGGTGGTCTCCTTGGTGAAATGTCTCCATGCAATGAGACATCATCATCAAGAGTAGACTGCATATATGAATGGACAAACTTGTCCCTACTCTCACTGCACAATCCAGTCTCCCTCTTAGGTGTATCAACCTCATGAAATAGACAGGGGTGTGTGCTCCTCATCAAATGATGCTGGTCATCCTCCCTATCTCCTCCTTGTATCTCCATAGGTTCACACCCTATCATCAATGGCACATGTAGAACATGAGTTGTGCCTTGATCTCCACATATGAGATTTTGGGGACTTCCTTGCAAGGATGCAAGAATCCCTCTAGTTGGAGCAAGAGCTCCTCCTTCCTCTGCATGAGGTATTAGATCAAGTCTAGACATGACAACGCTATTGCCCTCCTCCTCATCAACATGTATGGACAAACTCTCAAGAAATGGATCCTCTTTTGAAAAAGAGATCCCCATTCCCTCTTATTCAGGAATATGAGATAGAGGCTTTGCTGATAACAAGGTATGCTGCAATATGTCAGTCTCCTCCATGGGTTTCTGAAGTGTATCTGAGTTTATATTTTTCTCCATCACATGTAAGGGTTTTGTTTGTTTATGTTTGTTTATGTTTGTTTAACTTTTCCACATGTGTTGCAGAAAGTTTTCCATCAAACCTTCCCATCAATGCCTTAATAAACCTTGCATAAGAAGAAGTGTTTGAATTATTTAAAGTAAAATGCTCAAATATCCACAATGCATAGGCCTTACCTCCAAAATGCAGTGCTGCTACTCTGATGGCTCCATCTTCAGAAATTTGATGCTGCTGCAAAAATGTGTCTAGCTCTTCCACCCAAGCCCTAGCTGAACATGTAGGGGAACCATCAAAGGTAGATAGAAGAAATATATCCACATTATGTTGCTTGCTCCTCCTCACCTTGATTTTGTAAAACTTCATAAAAGTGATATGATCTCTAAAATTCTGAGTTTGAGATTCATATTCATGTAAGAAACCACTGAGAGTCCCCTCTTAGGCATTCCTCCTTCCTCCCTCTCTCTCATGGAAAAAATGGGCATGTGACTGCACTGTGCATCATAGGGTGTGGCTGCATGCTCACACTCCCCATAATAAAATCTAGAGTTTGACTCAGTTTCAAACCCTCTTGGAGATTCTGTACACATCTCCCTCCTTATCTTCTTGAAATCTTCATGAATGCTCTGTACAGATCTTGGAAGAATCTTTGTAAGCCTATCTTCCTTTCTTTCTCCACATAATGGAGTCTTCATCTTCTCTTTTCTTGATAGCATCATGGCTGAGATCCATAGGCTGAGCCAAGATTATGCTTTGATACCACTGTAATATCCCAAAATAGGGAAATTCTACACTATTGGGAATATCTTAAGATATTCCAAATGTGGAGATCCAGCAATACATACACATAAACTGGAAATAGTAGTGAATAAAAATCATACCAAAATGTATGGAAACCATAGAGCCATTTTATTATGAATCAGCAACAAATAATAGCAATACAACTCAAAGGATCAAGGAAAACAAGCCTCCCATCAATACACATGCTAAAAGTAGAATACTGCTACATGGCAGAGTGCCTATGAACAAGAACTGTGCATTCATAGATGGAAAACTGCTACAAGAAGTGTAAAATGTCATAGATTTGCATATATATGACTCATACAATATTTGGAGAGAAGATCTATGCTCCCAATCACTACCTCAAGACAATCCTCGAAGGATTGGCTGAAATATGCAAAACTGCAAAATGCCGGAGTTGCAGGGTAGCAGCTGCAACTCAAGAACTGGAAATGGATGGAGAAGGCTGAAGATGCTGCATCCGATGAAAATACCTCCTCCAATGGATCTTCCAAGTGAAATTATGATCCTAACACTGAAGATATCACCCTCCAACAATCACTGCAATCCCTCACTGCAAATACCAACTGAAAATAATGTAGTCACTGAGGGATATTGCGCTGTAGGTGCAAGAAAAAGTGTTGGCCAAGTGCCAAGATCTATAATATGCTCAAAGGGCTTCCAAATTTATCTCTCAAAGGAAAGAGAGCCTCCTCCTCTGAAAAACAAGTGCTGGAAGTGGTGTTGTGAACCCTCACTGCAACACCATACAACACAAAATTATTCTGCTACAGAAATAATGTTGTAGATGAAGGAGGATGCTTGGCCTCAAGCCTGGATGTGAGGCAAATCAGTACAACTCCTTTAAGAGGCATCTTAGGAAAGGAGAAGGATTCCTAAACAGGAAATCCTTATGCTAAGCAGCACTGCAACTCTACTAAACAACATGAGAATGCACAAAGTCTAAACAGACAATGAAATCAATAATCTGAATCATGAGTAACAATGACTGCCTTGCCCTCCTTTTAAACAAGTGAAAGCCCTCTCTCCATGGGTTCCACTCATTAGGGTTTCCTCCACCAAATAACCCTCTTCCCATTCATACCTCGTTGTCTATCAAATTGTTCTCCACCTCCTATCCCAGCGCTTTTGACTTGGTCAAACTTGACCTTGTCTCCATGCAATTGTCCTCTTCCACACATAAGGGTGTGAAATCCAGCTCTTATGACTATCACCTTTCACATTTGAGGGATTTTATTCATGTTTTTAATATGCATAGGCTTCCTTAACCATTTATTTAGCTTCTAGGTGATAAAAACAAAACTTTAATATTCCATTTAGCTGTGTGCTAAAATGGGAATATTACACTTTGTCTTTCAATTGGGACACTATGTCCATTACATTAAACAAAATGTTTGATTTCACAAACAAATATTTCATAAAATACAATGCCTTGCTTTGATATCAAAACATAGCGATCATCATTCTTCTCTTGAATTGTTGTCACTACTAGAGCTACTTCCATGACTTGGGTTATTTTCAGGAATGTTTGGTTCACGGTGTTGATTGTTTCCTTGATCTTCTTCACCTTCCATCTACAAACATAAAAATAAACTGTAATGAGTGTATATACATTGGTGATAATAATGAAAATTGCAATATTAAATAATATACATCAATGTAAATAAAAAATAAGTGACGTACCATAGCAACAATTGACTCATGAACTATACACATTCTTTCAAAACCATGTAGTATGCCATCTTTCAAGATTTCATCCGTTGGCACAATTCCATACTTTGTTTCCTGCAAGTTTTATACCCCATAACAAATCATATATTTAATATAAAATTTTTTTGTGTTCTATTAATTATAGATGGAGCTAAGTAAAACAAAATCAATAGATGCTTACAAATTCCACAATTAATTTCTCATATGCCAACATATACTCACAACCCATATTTAACCCAATGTCAATCAATTAGTCTGATGGTTATTCTTTATATGTTAGCACTTGTTTGAAGACATTCAATGATGATTTTTGTAAAACAAATTTAAAAATACAAAAATGAAATCTAGTTAAGTTGTTATTGATGCAGAGCCTTTGCAACAAATCAGAAAAATGATACGGTGCCTCTGCAACAAATCAGAAAAATGCGTGGACAAAATAGAGACCACCAGTTCTTTGGATATTAAATGATACTTTGCATAATATTCAAATACAACCACTGAGATTCAATATATAATATATATTGTGGATCACACAACACATATATTCCAAACAATACTATATGCACTGAAATTCCTCTTTCGAGGATCCCATATCAAACCTGCTCAATTACCATCGAACTGCACACACACACCATGCATAGCTACTTCCCTGTCACTGATCAATGCCAAAATTCGACTTGGCACCATGATTTTAATGCCTTGTCACAATCATTTGTAGAGAACAAAACACTTAATTCATACATAACCAAAATATTATAATTTACACTTGTCCATTCAACTATACACACCATTCCTACTCTAAGCTCTTTTTTTTCTTTGTTGTCCTATTCCATCTCTATGCCTATTCTCCATCCTCACACAAAGCTTCATATTTATACATAATTGTGGATTAATTTGAATCCATGATTTCTTCCACAAATAACTCAACCAAATCATTAAATAGTTGTATCCCTCCTTTGACTCAACTAAGTTCTTTTTAAGGAGTTCATAATCCCTAAGATATCTATACAACCCAACTCCACTCATATTCTCAATTATGAGAGAATATTTACAATAAACCTCACACTCAGATTTTCTTCTTAATTTATTTAAAATGCACATAATTTATAAAATAGTTAAAAAAAACATCACCCCCTAAATCACCCAAATATACAATGACAATTTAGCAGGATACTCCTGCATCAGACTCCCCATGTAGAAAAGTTTCCATAGACTCCTGTCTATGAGGTCTATCACTTTTCTGTAATAATGTGATAGCCACAAGTCTTAATGAATTTCTACCTCAAGGATTCCAAACTCTGTTTTGTCGCCGATATTTTAAAGTATCAATTCCATTTTGTAATTTTGCACAGAATTCCCAGAATAGTATTTTCAGAACACTATTGAATGTAACTCTTTCTTTTCCATAACACATCATCTTTATTTATGAAAATACAGACTTGCATAGAAACGTTGATACCCATTCTTCTGGTCTCAAAACTTTGAAAGAATCTCAAACTAGATTTACATCAGCACTCATAGGTTTATCATCTAACTCAGTAGTCTTGAAGTTAAGAAGAGCTAAATTAGAAAGCTCACCATCATCAACATCACTCACTCTGTCAATCGGATTCCATTGGTCTTTACAAAAATTTCTTTCGCCAATTCCTCGGAGTAATTCCTCTTTTCCAATTACATCAATACGATTGATATTTTTCATAGTGTCTTCTCCTCTTTCCATTATAATTTCTCTGGTCTTATCTTCTTTGGCCTCTGGCTCTTTGTCCGCTGCTTCCTTCTCTAATTGCACCGAACAATCAACTTTCGGTAATGAAGAATAATCAAGAACTTCTTCTTGATCACAATTATAGTCATTGACTGCCCTAATAGTAACAAATTTCTCATCTGGTGACGTACCTGCATTCATCAACAAATTATTAGTGATAAAAATACAAGACCTTTCGACCTCTTTTGATGCTTTAAGCACCAATCTCCCATCATAGACTCTCTGGACTTCAGCAGATCCTTTTTTGAATTTTTTGTTGCTTCATCTTTATCTTGTTGGATTAATACTTTTGTTTCCTTTATGTCTCTAAGAACATAACTTTCTTGCTGCTCCTGATCTTTCATATCATATTCAAATAATTTTTGTTCAATTCCTTTGATTTCAACATCATATTTATTAATGTTGCCTTCTGTATCTACAACCACATTATTATTTAGAGAGTCAAAGAATTCACTTAACTCTATAAATGTTAGAGACATTTCATCCTTATCATGTACGGACACTGTAATCTCTTCTGTATCAGGTTATGCAAGCTTCATTTCTCCTTCAGGTTCCTTGAGCCATATTTCCAAGAACTCTATTTCCATGTGAAATATTTCCAGCATTTCATCACAACCTTCATTCCCAGTTTCGTTCTTCTTCTGGAAATACACCTGAGTTATCCTGTTTTCTGTATCATCACATTGAAAAATTATGTCATCAATTTCATTAAACAAATTCACTTGTTTACCTCCTTGGAATATCACTATGGCATTTTCATTATGCTTATGCTCCATAACAACTTCAACTGGCTGCCTTACACCAAACAAAAATTCATCTATGAATTATTTCTGCTGCAATACATCAGTACCTTCCTCCTCCAAAAGGAATTCTCCATCATACCTCACCTCAAGAGCTTCATTCATCTTTGTGACAATTTAACCAGACTGTCCATCATCTTCTGCACATCCTGCAAACATACACAAACTATGAGATTTAAAAATACAAGGCTTCATAGCCTCATCTGCTTCCCTTATAAACATATCTTCAAATTATTTTGAACTATTCCAATAGTCCATGAGATCTTTATCATTAAACTCTTCACCCAGAATTTCACCCTGTTCTAGTCCACAAAGCGAAACTTCCATTTCCAACTCAACTTCTCTGAGTTCTTCACACCTCAATTGCAAACTCACCATCTGCTCAAGCTTTCTCAGCTCTTCTGTTAAATGCATATTTACCTATTGATTTCTTTTTCTTGTAGTCTCTGCCATTTCACTTTCTTCCTTATGGTCCAACCATGTCTCTGGTATTTCATATTTCTCTGCAACAACTCCATCAATAACTCAAGGTGAACTGCTATCTCAGACTTCTCCCTCTCATATTCTTCATCAGTCAATTGCTTCCATATGCTGTTTGCCTTGGCATCTTCCTTCTTCTTTCTTTTGTTGTGGTCTTTCTTAAAACCTCTAAAATGACTATCAACAATCATCTTCTCCTCCTTTGCAAACTTTATCTGTTCACTTATGGATTTCATTCAATCTTTTTTCAGCAAGCCTTCATAATTTCCATCCAATAATGCAAGCTCTCTTCCTGTGCTTGACCTCTTGGAATCTTTTGATTCTGTCTTGGAATAATCTTCTGGGAAACTATCTTGCTCCTCTTCGCTGCAAACAAAAATTGCAGTAATTCTTGTGTTACAATGACCAACTCTTTGGGTGTCGGGCTCCGTTGATCATGCACTCAATTACATTCAAACCTTTGACTTGATTTAAGACTCTTTGACTCCAGACTTGACATCAACTCTTCATCTTGGATGAAAAATGCACCCTTTTGTAAAATAATTCAATGGTTTAACTTGACTCAAGCTATCCAAATTTCTTCATTTGACCTTGAAATCTTATGTGACTTCAAAGCTTGACCTAATAATTACAATAGTGGATATTTTGACTCTAATTTAAGTTATACAATATACAAATTAACATCCACCTTTAATACATTCTCATGATGTAAAATATTCACTCCGCCAATTCTCTCTCATACTCCATTCTTATTATATGATAATATCATAGAGCACTAATTATGTCATCTCCCATTATCACTTTCTTTTACTCACATGATACTTAAACAATCGAAATACAATCCCCTTGGTGACCTACAACACCTTAATCATAGAATAATTTCCATTTTTTCCAAGATTTATTTTATGATGAAAATAAAATAAACCATTTAATTTTCACCTTTTAAAATGTTGGAAAAATACTGAGAGGGGGGGGGGGGGTGAATCAGTATTTAGGATTTACTCAGATCTTTTTCCTTTTTCATTCTTTAATAACTCATACGCTACTTTACTAAAACAGACTCGCGTATATACGCGGATACCCTTTACTGAACTCGCGTATGCACAGAGATATTAATAAAAAATCAATTCTTCACTTAGATCCTTGCATGTATTCATTCATCAGATGTTTATATAGTAGTAGACATGTGCAGTAATAACAGAATGAAACATCACACAAAAGCATCACACATGAACACCATGATTTTTAGGTGGAAACCCAAGTCGGGAGAAAACCACCATTGCCATTGTCTCAGCCTTCAATATTTTATTATAGAGAAAAACTTCTTACAATCATGTACTGATGCAGACTTATACCAGCACGTAGGCACCCACCTGCAGAAGGTTACAACCTTCTCTCATTTACCAGCCTCACCTGGAAGGGAGCTTCAACCCCCTGCTCTCGTTTACCAGTCTTACCTGGAAGGAAGCTACTACCCCCTGATATTAGCACCAGCCTCTGCTGACAGAAAGCTTCTATTATCAGCCTGAAGGCTTCAACCCTCAGATCCACTGCAGACCACGTTTCATCAATTTTCAAACTGGATCAAACAGCTTCAACACAACCCTTCACTTATCAACAAACATACTTTTCCCAATGCTTCCGAACCGAACAGTGAAACCACTGTAATCAGTATATCAGAGATAACCCAAACTTTAGAATAAGTATGCAGAAACACATTCAACCATGAGCAACCATCAGTTCAGATATCATACGCTCTTGTCCTTATATGGACCCGCATATATACGCGCTTTCACTGAAGACAACCCGCGTATACATTCGTGCAACTTTTCAGAAAAACCCTAACAGGTAATACGTGCCTTTGTTGAAATAGATCCGTGTATATACGTGCCTTCAGTGAAGCGAACCTGCGTATTCATTTATAAAAGATAAACTTTGCAGAACAAACCAAATCTATGAACTTACCCAGATTTCTTCAACTTCTTCAACAGATTTGCGCCAGGTCTTCATCACTTCTTTTCAGATCATCCAAGAGTTTCACCATTTCAAGATCTAGAGATCTTGGACCTTCATTATGTTCATAGATACATTATAGAATCAGATCTATCAATTAAGAGAAGAGTTCCACCATGCAGATATACTTCAGAGTGAAATATTCATTAAAGCCCAGACTTATGCACACCTTTGCACAATGAATTTCTTCTCCTTATATAGGTTTACCCTTTATCAATACCATGGGTCAAAACCACATTACTTTCGATGGTATTCCTGGGCGGGGTCACATAGACGAATCATTACTCAATACAATGGGTCAATACCATGGTGGTTACCCCTGGTTTTGCACTTTATGAGCGCTTTTGCCCATATGCGACTTGGCACGTTATTTCCCGCGTGCATACGCGACTTATCCTAGACAAATCCGCGTATGCCTTGAGACATACTCTTTTCATCATATATCTAGCACATACTGAATTCCTTTCTTCATTACCTTCTGTACTCACTGTAGATACATCATTTGACAAGTTCATCAAGACATATTCTATCAAGCACAACTTCATCAAGTGGGTTTCCATCAAGGACAACACTCAGCATCATATTTCCAACAATCTCCCCCTTTGGACTTGATGGCAACCACGATGGTGTTTGATCACCACAACAGATAGATACATTAAGAATACAATGACACCATGTCACTACATTAAGAATTCAAACACCATGTCACTCTCCCCCTTTGACATCAAGGGAAAAGGGCGGATCAAAACCAACACAAGGTTTTTCTCCTCATGTAGAAGGAAGCGTTCTGCAGATCTGATGTACACTGAAGTGACCAAGCTCCCCCTGAGTTCATGCCGAATCTTCAATCATATTTTTCAATGAAGTATATGACTCTATGACTTTCCTAGCATCAAGGACTCATAATTACATAAAAAATCCAACCAAGTGGATTTATATATGAGACTCAAGTACCCAACCAAGTGGGTTTACACACTTTGACTCAGCTACCCAACCAAGTGGGTTTACAAAATGAACAAGTCCTTACATGACTGAATATTACAATTTTACATCATGGGTCTCATCAAGCCCTTTTTATCAAATTACAAATATGACTTTTCATGACTACTACCAAAAGGACCTCAAGAAAGAGATTACATTTCAGAATCATCATAATGCAATGCATCCTTTCTAAATGACCCAAGCTCCTCCTTAGCTTGTGCAACAATTATCAGTAGTCAGAATGATGCTCCCCCTGAACTGGTACTCCTGATCTTCAGCTGCTGTAAAAATTTCCTCAGCATCAATGCATACGCGACTGTGTCTGCAGGAAATCGCGTGTATACGCGGCTTTTATTCACATAACCCGCGTATGGAAAGTGAAACATGGAAAACTTCACATTCCTTCATCTCCCCCTAAATTTTGTCCTTCCGTGCCTGTCTTCTTTTCATCAAATGCTCTGTCAGAAATAAACATAACCAGAAAATAAAAAAGTACTGCAAAATGCTGACCCCAACCAAAAATAGTCAGCAGCTATCCATACGCGACTTTCTGTTCATATACTCGCGTATATACGCTACTGTGTTTCAGGAAACCCGCGTATCCAATTTAATCTTCTGAATTTATGCAGATTTGTTCTTTTGACTGGCAGAGAATACTCCCAGCTTCTGTCTTAGATACTCGAACACTTCCCTGGGCAGAGGTTTGGTAAATATATCAGCAACTTGTTCTTTGGAGGGAACATACTCCAACTTCACCTTTTGTTCAAGCACTTGTTCACGTAAGAAGTGATACTTGATGGGAATGTGCTTGGTCTTCGAATGCATAACAAGATTCTTTGAGATACTGATGGCACTTGTATTATCACACATAATGGAGATAGGAGAAGTACATTTGATTTGAAAATCTCCCAAGGTTTGCATCATCCAAAGGAGTTGAGTGCAACAAGATGCGGCAGCCACATATTCTGCTTCAACTGTAGATAATGCAATAGAACTTTGTTTCTTGCTGAACCAAGATACCAACCGGGGCCCCATATAGAATGCACCACCACTTGTGCTTTTTCGATCATCAACATTTCTAGCCCAATCTGCATCAGAGTAAGCATGAAGAGTAAGATCGGCATTCTTTGGATACCATAGTCCAAAGTCTTGAGTTCCTTGCAGATATTTGAATATTATTTTGACAGCCTGAAGATGAGACTCTTTTGGATTAGCTTGGAAT